>CAWWDK010000192.1:0-397204 GCA_963942575.1 Priocnemis perturbator | reverse complement strand
GACGGGGACCACGTTTTCGGCGCGAAACACTCGCGGATGTGCGAGTTACGAAAGTTCTTGAACGAAATGGACGAATTGATCGTCCGGAAATGTAACACGGCTTATCTCGTCCTTATCTCAACGGATTCGTGCGAATCAAGTGTCATACCCGTTTTTAGCGTCTAAAACAGACGGGGATCATGTTTTCGACGCGAAACACTCGCGGATGTCCGAGATACAAGAGTTCTTGAACGAATTGAACGAAACGCGGTGCATCGTTCGTTTCGCTTGCAAAACGTGAGAACTAGCAAGATTTCACCGTCCGGAAGTGTAACACGGCGTATCTCTTCCATTTCTCAACGGATTCGTGCGAATCAAGTGGCATACGCGTTTTCAGCGTCTAAATCAGACGGGGACCATTTTTTCGACGCGAAACACTCGCGGATGTCCGAGATACGTGAGTTCTTGAACGAATTGAACGAATTCATCGTCCGGAAGTGTAACACGATGTATCTCGGCCATTTCTCAACGGATTCGAGCGAATCAAGTGCCATCTGCGTTTTTAGCGTCTAAAACAGACGGGGACCAGGTTTTCGACGCGAAACACTCGCGGATGTCTGAGCTATGACAGTTCTTGAACGAATTGAACGAAACGCGGTGCATCGTGCGTTTCGCTTGCAAAACGTGAGAACTAGCAAGATTTCATCGTCCGGAAGTGTAACACGGCGTATCTCGGCCATTTCTCAACGGATTCGTGCGAATCAAGTGTCATACGCGTTTTTAGCGTCTAAAACAGACGGGGACCACGTTTTCGAGGCAGAACACTCGCGGGTGTCCGAGATACGAGAGTTCTTGAACGAATTGAACGAAACGCGGTGCATCGTGCGTTTCGCTTGCAGAACGTGAGAACTAGCAAGATTTCATCGTCCGGAAGTGTAACACGGCGTATCTCGACCATTTATCAACGGATTCGTGAGAATCAAGTGTCATACGCGTTTTTAGCGTCTGAAACAGACGGGGACCACGTTTTCGACGCGAAACACTCGCGGATGTCCGAGATACGAGAGTTCTTGAACGAATTGAACGAAACGCGGTGCATCGTGCGTTTCGCCTGCAAAACGTGAGAACTAGCAAGATTTCATCGTCGGGAAGTGTAACACGGCGTATCTCGGCCATTTCTCAACGGATTCGTGCGAATCAAGTGTCATACGCGTTTTTAGCGTCTAAAACAGACGGGCACCACGTTTTCGATGCGAAACACTCGCGGATGTCCGAGATACGAGAGTTCTTGAACGAATTGAACGTATTCATCGTCCGGAAGTGTAACACGGCGTATCTCGGCCATTTCTCAACGGATTCGTGCGAAACAAGTGTCATACGCGTTTTTAGCGTCTAAAACAGACGGGGACCACGTTTTCGACGCGAAACATTCGCGGATGTCCGAGATACGAGAGTTCTTGAATGAATTGCACGAGACGCGGTGCATAGTGCGTTTGGCTTGCAAAACGTGAGAACTAGCAAGATTTCATCGTCCGGAAGTGTAACACGGCGTATTTCGGCCATTTCTCAACGAATTCGTGCGAATCAAGTGTCATACGCGTTTATAGCCTCTAAAACAGACGGGGACCACATTTCGACGCGAAACACTCGCGGATGTACGAGATACGAGAGTTCGTGAACGAATTGAACGATTTCATCGTCCGGAAGTGTAACACGGCGTATCTCGGCCATGTCTCAACGGATTCGTGCGAATCAAGTGTCATACGCGTTTTTAGCGTATAAAACAGACGGAGACCACGTTTTCGACGCGAAACACTCGCGGATGTCCGAGATACGAGAGTTCTTGAACGAATTGAACGTATTCATCGTCCGGAAGTGTAACACGGCGTATCTCGGCCATTTCTCAACGGATTTGTGCGAATCAAGTGTCATAAGCGTTTTTAGCGTCTAAAACAGACGGGGACCACGTTTTCGACGCGAAACACTCGCGGATGTAGGAGATACGAGAGTTCGTGAACGAATTGAACGATTTCATCGTCCGGAAGTGTAACACGGCGTATCTCGGCCATCTCTCAACGGATTCGTGCGAATCAAGTGTCATACGCGTTTATAGCGTCTAAAACAGACGGGGACCACGTTTTCGACGCGATACACTCGCGGATGTGCGAGATACGAAAGTTCTTGAACGATTTGGACGAATTGATCGTCCGGAATTGTAACACGGCGTATATCGGCCATTTCTCAACGGATTCGTGCCAATCAAGTGTCATACGCGTTTTTAGCGTCTAAAACAGACGGGGACCGCGTTTTCGAAGCGAAACACTCGCGGATGTCCGAGATACGAGAGTTCTTGAACGAATTGAACGAATTCATCGTCCGGAAGTGTAACACGGCGTATCTCGGCCATTTCTCAACGGATTCGTGCGAATCAAGTGTCATACGCATTTAGAGCGTCTAAAACAGACGGGGACCACGTTTTCGGCGCGAAACACTCGCGGATGTGCGAGATACGAAAGTTCTTGAACGAAATGGACGAATTGATCGTCCGGAAATGTAACACGGCGTATCTCGGCCATTTCTCAACGGATTCGTGCGAATCAAGTGTCATACGCGTTTTTAGCGTCTAACACAGACGGGGACCACGTTTTCGACGCGAAACACTCGCGGATGTCCGAGATACGAGAGTTCTTGAACGAATTGAACGAAACGCGGAGCATCGTGCGTTTCGCTTGCAGAACGTGAGAACTAGCAAGATTTCATCGTCCGGAAGTGTAACACGGCGTATCTCGGCCATTTCTCAACGGATTCGTGCGAATCAAGTGTCATACGCGTTTTTAGCGTCTAAAACAGACGGGCACCACGTTTTCGACGCAGAACACTCGCGGGTGTCCGAGATACGAGAGTTCTTGAACGAATTGAACGAATTCATCGTCCGGAAGTGTAACACGGCGTATCTCGGCCATTTCTCAACGGTTTCGTGCGAATCAAGTGTCATACGCGTTTTTAGCGTCTAAAACAGACGGGCACCACGTTTTCGACGCAGAACACTCGCGGGTGTCCGAGATACGAGAGTTCTTGAAAGAATTGATCGAATTCATCGTTCGCAAGTTTAACACGGCGTATCTCGGCCATTTCTCAACGGATTCGTGCGAATCAAGTGTCATAATCGTTATTAGCGTCTAAAACAGACGGGGACCACGTTTTCGACGCGAAACACTCGCGGATCTCCGAGATTCGAGAGTTCTTGAACGAATTGAACGAAACGCGGTGCATCGTGCGTTTCGCTCGCAAAACGTGAGAACTAGCAAGATTTCATCGTCCGGAAGTGTAACACGGCGTATCTCGGCCATTTCGCAACGGATTCGTGCGAATCAAGTGTCATACGCGTTTTTAGCGTCTAAAACAGACGGGGACCATGTTTTCGAAGCGAAACACTCGCCGATGTCCGAGATACGAGAGTTCTTGAACGAATTGAACGAAACGCGTTGCATCGTGCGTTTCGCTTGCAAAACGTGAGAACTACCAAGATTTCATCGTCCGGAAGTGTATCACGGCGTCTCTCGACCATTTCTCAACGGATTCGTGCGAATAAAGTGTCATACGCGTTTTTAGCGGCTAAAACAGACGGGGACCATGTTTTCGACGCGAATCAAACGCGGATGTCCGAGATACGAGAGTTCTTGAACGAATTGAACGAATTCATCGTCCGGAAGTGCAACACGGCGTATCTCGGCCATTTCTCAACGGATTCGTGCGAATCAAGTGTCATACGCGTTGTTAGCGTCTAAAACAGACGGGGACCACGTTTTCGACGCGAAACACTCGCGGATATCCGAGATACGAGAGTTCTTGAACGAATTGAACGTATTCATCGTCTGGAAGTGTAACACGGCATATCTCGGCCATTTCTCAACGGGTTCGTGCGAATCAAGTGTTATACGCGTTTTTAGCGTCTAAAACAGACGGGGACCACGTTTTCGACGCGAAACACTCGCGGATGTAGGAGATACGAGAGTTCGTGAACGAATTGAACGATTTCATCGTCCGGAAGTGTAACACGGCGTATCTCGGCCATGTCTCAACGGATTCGTGCGAATCAAGTGTCATACGCGTTTATAGCGTCTAAAACTGACGGGGACCACGTTTTCGACGCGATACACTCGCGGATGTGCGAGATACGAAAGTTCTTGAACGATTTGGACGAATTGATCGTCCGGAAGTGTAACACGGCGTATATCGGCCATTTCTCAACGGATTCGTGCCAATCAAGTGTCATACGCGTTTATAGCCTCTAAAACAGACGGGGACCACGTTTTCGACGCGAAACACACGCGGATGTACGAGATACGAGAGTTCGTGAACGAATTGAACGATTTCATCGTCCGGAAGTGTAACACGGCGTATCTCGGCCATGTCTCAACGGATTCGTGCGAATCAAGTGTCATACGCGTTTTTAGCGTATAAAACAGACGGAGACCACGTTTTCGACGCGAAACACTCGCGGATGTCCGAGATACGAGAGTTCCTGAACGAATTGATGGAAACGCGTTGCATCGTGCGTTTCGCTTGCAAAACGTGAGAACTAGCAAGATTTCATCGTCCGGAAGTGTAACACGGCGTATTTCGGCCATTTCTCAACGGATTCGTGCGAAACAAGTGTCATACGCGTTTTTAGCGGCTAAAACAGACGGGGACCATGTTTTCGACGCGAATCAAACGCGGATGTACGAGATACGAGAGTTCGTGAACGAATTGAACGATTTCATGGTCCGGAAGTGCAACACGGCGTATCTCGGCCATTTCTCAACGGATTCGTGCGAATCAAGTGTCATACGCGTCTTTAGCGTCTAAAACAGACGGGGACCATGTTTTCGACACGAAACACTTGCGGATATCCGAGATACGAGAGTTCTTGAACGAATTGAACGAATTCATCGTCCGGAAGTGCAACACGGAGTATCTCGGCCATTTCTCAACGGATTCGTGCGAATCCAGTGTCATACGCGTTGTTAGCCTCTAAAACAGACGGGGACCACGTTTTCGACGCGAAACACTCGCGGATGTCCGAGATACGAGAGTTCTTGAATGAATTGCACGAGACGCGGTGCATAGTGCGTTTCGCTTGCAAAACGTGAGAACTAGCAAGATTTCATTGTCCGGAAGTGTAACACGGCGTATCTCGGCCATTTCTCAACGGATTCGTGCGAATCAAGTGTCATACGCGTTTATAGCCTCTAAAACAGACGGGGACCACGTTTTCGACGCGAAACACTCGCGGATGTACGAGATACGAGAGTTCGTGAACGAATTGAACGATTTCATCGTCCGGAAGAGTAACACGGCGTATCTCGGCCATGTCTCAACGGATTCGTGCGAATCAAGTGTCATACTCATTTAGAGCGTCTAAAACAGACGGGGACCACGTTTTCGGCGCGAAACACTCGTGGATGTGCGAGATACGAAAGTTCTTGAACGAATTGGACGAATTGATCGTCCGGAAGTGTAACACGGCGTATCTCGGCCATTTCACAACGGATTCGTGCGAATCTAGTGTCATACGCATTTTTAGCGTCTAAAACAGACGGGGACCACGTTTTCGACGCGAAACACTCGCGGATTTCCGGATACGAGAGTTCTTGAACGAATTGATCGAATTCATCGTCCGCAAGTGTAACACAGCGTATCTCGGCCATTTCTCAACGGATTCGTGCGAATCAAGTGTCATACACGTTTTTAGCGTCTAACACAGACGGGGACCACGTTTTCGACGCGAAACACTCGCGGATGTCCGAGATACGAGAGTTCTTGAACGAATTGAACGAAACGCGGAGCATCGTGCGTTTCGCTTGCAGAACGTGAGAACTAGCAAGATTTCATCGTCCGGAAGTGTAACACGGCGTATCTCGGCCATTTCTCAACGGATTCGTGCGAATCAAGTGTCATGCGCGTTTTTAGCGTCGAAAACAGACGGGGACCACGTTTTCGACGCGAAACACTCGCGGATGTCCGAGATTCGAGAGTTCTTGAACGAATTGAACGTATTCATCGTCCGGAAGTGTAACACGGCGTATCTCGGCCATTTCTCAACGGATTCATGCGAATCAAGTGTCATACGCGTCTTTAGCGTCTAAAACAGACGGAGACCATGTTTTCGACGCGAAACACTCGCGGATATCCGAGATACGAGAGTTCTTGAACGAATTGAACGTATTCATCGTCTGGAAGTGTAACACGGCATATCTCGGCCATTTCTCAACGGGTTCGTGCGAATCAAGTGTCATACGCGTTTTTAGCGTCTAAAACAGACGGGGACCACGTTTTCGACGCGAAACACTCGCGGATGTAGGAGATACGAGAGTTCGTGAACGAATTGAACGATTTCATCGTCCGGAAGTGTAACACGGCGTATCTCGGCCATTTCTCAACGGATTCGTGCGAATCCAGTGTCATACGCGTTGTTAGCCTCTAAAACAGACGGGGACCACGTTTTCGACGCGAAACACTCGCGGATGTCCGAGATACGAGAGTTCTTGAATGAATTGCACGAGACGCGGTGCATAGTGCGTTTCGCTTGCAAAACGTGAGAACTAGCAAGATTTCATTGTCCGGAAGTGTAACACGGCGTATCTCGGCCATTTCTCAACGGATTCGTGCGAATCAAGTGTCATACGCGTTTATAGCCTCTAAAACAGACGGGGACCACGTTTTCGACGCGAAACACTCGCGGATGTACGAGATACGAGAGTTCGTGAACGAATTGAACGATTTCATCGTCCGGAAGAGTAACACGGCGTATCTCGGCCATGTCTCAACGGATTCGTGCGAATCAAGTGTCATACTCATTTAGAGCGTCTAAAACAGACGGGGACCACGTTTTCGGCGCGAAACACTCGTGGATGTGCGAGATACGAAAGTTCTTGAACGAATTGGACGAATTGATCGTCCGGAAGTGTAACACGGCGTATCTCGGCCATTTCACAACGGATTCGTGCGAATCTAGTGTCATACGCATTTTTAGCGTCTAAAACAGACGGGGACCACGTTTTCGACGCGAAACACTCGCGGATTTCCGGATACGAGAGTTCTTGAACGAATTGATCGAATTCATCGTCCGCAAGTGTAACACGGCGTATCTCGGCCATTTCTCAACGGATTCGTGCGAATCAAGTGTCATACACGTTTTTAGCGTCTAACACAGACGGGGACCACGTTTTCGACGCGAAACACTCGCGGATGTCCGAGATACGAGAGTTCTTGAACGAATTGAACGAAACGCGGAGCATCGTGCGTTTCGCTTGCAGAACGTGAGAACTAGCAAGATTTCATCGTCCGGAAGTGTAACACGGCGTATCTCGGCCATTTCTCAACGGATTCGTGCGAATCAAGTGTCATGCGCGTTTTTAGCGTCGAAAACAGACGGGGACCACGTTTTCGACGCGAAACACTCGCGGATGTCCGAGATTCGAGAGTTCTTGAACGAATTGAACGTATTCATCGTCCGGAAGTGTAACACGGCGTATCTCGGCCATTTCTCAACGGATTCATGCGAATCAAGTGTCATACGCGTCTTTAGCGTCTAAAACAGACGGGGACCACGTTTTCGACACGAAACACTCGCGGATATCCGAGATACGAGAGTTCTTGAACGAATTGAACGAATTCATCGTCCGGAAGTGCAACACGGCGTATCTCGGCCATTTCTCAACGGATTCGTGCGAATCAAGTGTCATACGCGTTGTTAGCGTCTAAAACAGACGGGGACCACGTTTTCGACGCGAAACACTCGCGGATATCCGAGATACGAGAGTTCTTGAACGAATTGAACGTATTCATCGTCTGGAAGTGTAACACGGCATATCTCGGCCATTTCTCAACGGGTTCGTGCGAATCAAGTGTCATACGCGTTTTTAGCGTCTAAAACAGACGGGGACCACGTTTTCGACGCGAAACACTCGCGGATGTAGGAGATACGAGAGTTCGTGAACGAATTGAACGATTTCATCGTCCGGAAGTGTAACACGGCGTATCTCGGCCATTTCTCAACGGATTCGTGCGAATCCAGTGTCATACGCGTTGTTAGCCTCTAAAACAGACGGGGACCACGTTTTCGACGCGAAACACTCGCGGATGTCCGAGATACGAGAGTTCTTGAATGAATTGCACGAGACGCGGTGCATAGTGCGTTTCGCTTGCAAAACGTGAGAACTAGCAAGATTTCATTGTCCGGAAGTGTAACACGGCGTATCTCGGCCATTTCTCAACGGATTCGTGCGAATCAAGTGTCATACGTGTTTATAGCCTCTAAAACAGACGGGGACCACGTTTTCGACGCGAAACACTCGCGGATGTACGAGATACGAGAGTTCGTGAACGAATTGAACGATTTCATCGTCCGGAAGAGTAACACGGCGTATCTCGGCCATGTCTCAACGGATTCGTGCGAATCAAGTGTCATACTCATTTAGAGCGTCTAAAACAGACGGGGACCACGTTTTCGGCGCGAAACACTCGTGGATGTGCGAGATACGAAAGTTCTTGAACGAATTGGACGAATTGATCGTCCGGAAGTGTAACACGGCGTATCTCGGCCATTTCACAACGGATTCGTGCGAATCTAGTGTCATACGCATTTTTAGCGTCTAAAACAGACGGGGACCACGTTTTCGACGCGAAACACTCGCGGATTTCCGGATACGAGAGTTCTTGAACGAATTGATCGAATTCATCGTCCGCAAGTGTAACACGGCGTATCTCGGCCATTTCTCAACGGATTCGTGCGAATTAAGTGTCATACACGTTTTTAGCGTCTAACACAGACGGGGACCACGTTTTCGACGCGAAACACTCGCGGGTGTCCGAGATACGAGAGTTCTTGAACGAATTGAACGAAACGCGGAGCATCGTGCGTTTCGCTTGCAGAACGTGAGAACTAGCAAGATTTCATCGTCCGGAAGTGTAACACGGCGTATCTCGGCCATTTCTCAACGGATTCGTGCGAATCAAGTGTCATGCGCGTTTTTAGCGTCGAAAACAGACGGGGACCACGTTTTCGACGCGAAACACTCGCGGATGTCCGAGATACAAGAGTTCTTGAACGAATTGAACGTATTCATCGTCCGGAAGTGTAACACGGCGTATCTCGGCCATTTCTCAACGGATTCGTGCGAATCAAGTGTCATAATCGTTTTTAGCGTCTAAAACAGACGGGGACCACGTTTTCGACGCGAAACACTCGCGGATGTCCGAGATTCGAGAGTTCTTGAACGAATTGAACGTATTCATCGTCCGGAAGTGTAACACGGCGTATCTCGGCCATTTCTCAACGGATTCGTGCGAATCAAGTGTCATACGCGTCTTTAGCGTCTAAAACAGACGGGGACCACGTTTTCGACACGAAACACTCGCGGATATCCGAGATACGAAAGTTCTTGAACGAATTGAACGAATTCATCGTCCGGAAGTGCAACACGGCGTATCTCGGCCATTTCTCAACGGATTCGTGCGAATCAAGTGTCATACGCTTGTTAGCGTGTAAAACAGACGGGGACCACGTTTTCGACGCGAAACACTCGCGGATATCCGAGATACGAGAGTTCTTGAACGAATTGAACGTATTCATCGTCTGGAAGTGTAACACGGCATATCTCGGCCATTTCTCAACGGGTTCGTGCGAATCAAGTGTCATACGCGTTTTTAGCGTCTAAAACAGACGGGGACCACGTTTTCGACGGGAAACACTCGCGGATGTCCGAGATACGAGAGTTCTTGAACGAATTGAACGTATTCATCGTCCGGAAGTGTAACACGGCGTATCTCGGCCATTTCTCAACGGATTCGTGCGAATCAAGTGTCATACGCGTTGTTGGCGTCTAAAACAGACGGGGACCACGTTTTCGACGCGAAACACTCGCGGATGTCCGAGATACGAGAGTTCTTGAACGAATTGAACGAATTCATCGTCCGGAAGTGTAACACGGCGTATCTCGGCCATTTCTCAACGGATTCGTGCGAAACAAGTGTCATACGCGTTTTTAGCGTCTAAAACAGACGGGGACCACGTTTTCGACGCGAAACATTAGCGGATGTCCGAGATACGAGAGTTCTTGAATGAATTGCACGAGACGCGGTGCATAGTGCGTTTCGCTTGCAAAACGTGAGAACTAGCAAGATTTCATCGTCCGGAAGTGTAACACGGCGTATCTCGGCCATTTCTCAACGAATTCGTGCGAATCAAGTGTCATACGCGTTTATAGCCTCTAAAACAGACGGGGACCACGTTTTCGACGCGAAACACTCGCGGATGTCCGAGATACGAGAGTTCGTGAACGAATTGAACGATTTCATCGTCCGGAAGTGTAACACGGCGTATCTCGGCCATGTCTCAACGGATTCGTACGAATCAAGTGTCATACGCGTTTTTAGCGTATAAAACAGACGGAGACCACGTTTTCGACGCGAAACACTCGCGGATGTCCGAGATACGAGAGTTCTTGAACGAATTGAACGAAACGCGGTGCATCGTGTGTTTCGCTTGCAAAACGTGAGAACTAGCAAGATTTCATCGTCCGGAAGTGTAACACGGCGTATCTCTGCCATTTCTCAACGGATTCGTGCGAATCAAGTTTCATACACGTTTTCAGCGTCTAAAACAGACGGGGACGACGTTTTCGACGCGAAACACTCGCGGATGTCCGAGATACGAGAGTTCTTGAACGAATTGAACGAAACGCGGTGCATCGTGCGTTTCGCTTGCAGAATGTGAGAAACTAGCAAGATTTCATCGTCCGGAAGTGTAACACGGCGTATCTCGGCCATTTCTCAACGGATTCGTGCGAATCAAGTGTCATACGCGTTTTTAGCGTTTCAAACAGACGGGGACCAAGTTTTCGATGCGAAACTCTCGCGTATGTCCAAGATACGAGAGTTCTTGAACGAATTGAACGAAACGCGGTGCATCGTGCCTTTCGCTTGCAAAACGTGAGAACTAGCAAGATTTCATCGTCCGGAAGTGTAACACGGCGTATCTCGACCATTTCTCAACGGATTCGTGCGAATCAAGTGTCATATGCGTTTTTAGCGTCTAAAACAGACTGGGACCATGTTTTCGACGCGAAACACTCGCGGATGTCCGAAATACGAGAGTTCTTGAACGAATTGAACGAAACGCGGTGCATCGTGCGTTTCGCTCGCAAAACGTGAGAACTAGCAAGATTTCATCGTCCGGAAGTGTAACACGGCGTATCTCGGCCATTTCTCAACGGATTCGTGCGAATCAAGTGTCATACGCGTTTTTAGCGTCTAAAACAGACGGGGACCAAGTTTTCGATGCGAAACTCTCGCGTATGTCCAAGATACGAGAGTTCTTGAACGAATTGAACGAAACGCGGTGCATCGTGCCTTTCGCTTGCAAAACGTGAGAACTAGCAAGATTTCATCGTCCGGAAGTGTAACACGGCGTATCTCGACCATTTCTCAACGGATTCGTGCGAATCAAGTGTCATATGCGTTTTTAGCGTCTAAAACAGACGGGGACCATGTTTTCGACGCGAAAACACTCGCGGATGTCCGAAATACGAGAGTTCTTGAACGAATTGAACGAAACGCGGTGCATCGTGCGTTTCGCTCGCAAAACGTGAGAACTAGCAAGATTTCATCGTCCGGAAGTGTAACACGGCGTATCTCGGCCATTTCAGAACGGATTCGTGCGAATCAAGTGTCATACGCGTTTTTAGCGTCTAAAACGCACGGGGACCACGTTTTCGATGCGAAACACTCGTGGATGTCCGAGATACGAGAGTTCTTGAACGAATTGAACGTATTCATCGTCCGGAAGTGTAACACGGCGTATCTCGGCCATTTCTCAACGGATTCGTGCGAAACAAGTGTCATACGCGTTTTTAGCGTCTAAAACAGACGGGGACCACGTTTTCGACGCGAAACATTCGCGGATGTCCGAGATACGAGAGTTCTTGAATGAATTGCACGAGACGCGGTGCATAGTGCGTTTCGCTTGCAAAACGTGAGAACTAGCAAGATTTCATCGTCCGGAATTGTAACACGGCGTATTTCGGCCATTTCTCAACGGATTCGTGCGAGTCAAGTGTCATACGCGTTTATAGCCTCTAAAACAGACGGGGACCACGTTTTCGACGCGAAACACTCGCGGATGTACGAGATACGAGAGTTCGTGAACGAATTGAACGATTTCATCGTCCGGAAGTGTAACACGGCGTATCTCGGCCATGTCTCAACGGATTCGTGCGAATCAAGTGTCATACGCGTTTATAGCGTCTAAAACAGACGGGGACCACGTTTTCGGCGCGAAACACTCGCGGATGTGCGAGATACGAAAGTTCTTGGACGAATTGGACGAATTGATCGTCCGGAAGTGTAACACGGCGTATCTCGGCCATTTCGCAACGGATTTGTGCGAATCAAGTGTCATACGCGTTTTTAGCGTCTAAAACAGACGGGGACCATGTTTTCGAAGCGAAACACTCGCCGATGTCCGAGATACGAGAGTTCTTGAACGAATTGAACGAAACGCGTTGCATCGTACGTTTCGCTTGCAAAACGTGAGAACTACCAAGATTTCATCGTCCGGAAGTGTATCACGGCGTCTCTCGGCCATTTCTCAACGGATTCGTGCGAATCAAGTGTCATACGCGTTTTTAGCGGCTAAAACAGACGGGGACCATGTTTTCGACGCGAATCAAACGCGGATGTCCGAGATACGAGAGTTCTTGAACGAATTGAAAGAATTCATCGTCCGGAAGTGCAACACGGCGTATCTCGGCCATTTCTCAACGGATTCGTGTGAATCAAGTGTCATACGCGTCTTTAGCGTCTAAAACAGACGGGGACCACGTTTTCGACACGAAACACTTGCGGATATCCGAGATACGAGAGTTCTTGAACGAATTGAACGAATTCATCGTCCGGAAGTGCAACACGGCGTATCTCGGCCATTTCTCAACGGATTCGTGCGAATCAAGTGTCATACGCGTTGTTAGCCTCTAAAACAGACGGGGACCACGTTTTCGACGCGAAACACTCGCGGATGTCCGAGATACGAGAGTTCTTGAACGAATTGAACGTATTCATCGTCCGGAAGTGTAACACGGCGTATCTCGGCCATTTCTCAACGGATTCGTGCGAATCAAGTGTCATACGCGTTGTTGGCGTCTAAAACAGACGGGGACCACGTTTTCGACGCGAAACACTCGCGGATGTCCGAGATACGAGAGTTCGTGAACGAATTGAACGATTTCATCGTCCGGAAGTGTAACACGGCGTATCTCGGCCATGTCTCAACGGATTCGTGCGAATCAAGTGTCATACGCGTTTTTAGCGTCTGAAACAGACGGGGACCACGTTTTCGACGCGAAACACTCGCGGATGTCCGAGATACGAGAGTTCTTGAACGAATTGAACGAAACGCGGTGCATCGAGCGTTTCGCTTGCAAAACGTGAGAACTAGCAAGATTTCATCGTCCGGAAGTGTAACACGGCGTATCTCGACCATTTCTCAACGGATTCGTGCGAATCAAGTGTCATACGCGTTTTTAGCGTCTAAAACAGACGGGGACCCTGTTTTCGAAGCGAAACACTTGCGGATCTCCGAGATTCGAGAGTTCTTGAACGAATTGAACGAAACGCGGTGCATCGTGCGTTTCGCTCGCAAAACGTGAGAACTAGCAAGATTTCATCGTCCGGAAGTGTAACACGGCATATCTCGGCCATTTCTCAACGGATTCGTGCGAATCAAGTGTCATACGCGTTTTTAGCGTCTAAAACAGACGGGGACCACGTTTTCGACGCGAAACACTCGCGGATGTCCGAGATACGAGAGTTCGTGAACGAATTGAACGATTTCATCGTCCGGAAGTGTAACACGGCGTATCTCGGCCATATCTCAACGGATTCGTACGAATCAAGTGTCATACGCGTTTTTAGCGTATAAAACAGACGGAGACCACGTTTTCGACGCGAAACACTCGCGGATGTCCGAGCTACGACAGTTCTTGAACGAATTGAACGAAACGCGGTGCATCGTGCGTTTCGCTTGCAAAACGTGAGAACTAGCAAGATTTCATCGTCCGGAAGTGTAACACGGCGTATCTCGGCCATTTCTCAACGGATTCGTGCGAATCAAGTGTCATACGCGTTTTTAGCGTCTAAAACAGACGGGGACCAAGTTTTCGACGCGAAACACTCGCGGATGTCCGAGCTACGAGAGTTCTTGAACGAATTGAACGAAACGCGGTGCATCGTGCGTCTCGCTTGCAAAACGTGAGAACTAGCAAGATTTCATCGTCCGGAAGTGTAACACGGCGTATCTCGGCCATTTCTCAACGGACTCGTGCGAATCAAGTGTCATACGCGTTTTTAGCGTCTAAAATAGATGGGGACCACGTTTTCGACGCGAAACATCGCGGATGTCCGAGATACTTGGACGAATTGAACGAATTACAATTCTTGGACGAATTGAACGAATTCATCGTCCGGAAGTGTAACACGGCGTATCTCTGTCATTTCTCATCGGATTCGTGCGAATCAAGTGTCATACGCGTTTACAGCGTCTAAAACAGACGGGGACCAGGTTTTCGACGCGAAAAATTCGCGGATGGCCGAGATACGAGAGTTCTTGAACGAATTGAACGAATTCATCGTCCGGAAGTGTAACACGGCGTATCTCGGCCATTTCTCAACGGATTCGTGCGAATCAAGTGTCATACGCATTTAGAGCGTCTAAAACAGACGGGGACCACGTTTTCGGCGCGAAACACTCGCGGATGTGCGAGATACGAAAGATCTTGAACGAATTGGACGAATTGATCGTCCGGAAGTGTAACACGGCGTATCTCGGCCATTTCTCAACGGATTCGTGCGAATCAAGTGTCATACGCGTTGTTAGCCTCTAAAACAGACGGGGACCACGTTTTCGACGCGAAACACTCGCGGATGTCCGAGATACGAGAGTTCTTGAACGAATTGAACGTATTCATCGTCCGGAAGTGTAACACGGCGTATCTCGGCCATTTCTCAACGGATTCGTGCGAATCAAGTGTCATACGCGTTGTTGGCGTCTAAAACAGACGGGGACCACGTTTTCGACGCGAAACACTCGCGGATGTCCGAGATACGAGAGTTCGTGAACGAATTGAACGATTTCATCGTCCGGAAGTGTAACACGGCGTATCTCGGCCATGTCTCAACGGATTCGTGCGAATCAAGTGTCATACGCGTTTTTAGCGTCTGAAACAGACGGGGACCACGTTTTCGACGCGAAACACTCGCGGATGTCCGAGATACGAGAGTTCGTGAACGAATTGAACGATTTCATCGTCCGGAAGTGTAACACGGCGTATCTCGGCCATGTCTCAACGGATTCGTGCGAATCAAGTGTCATACGCGTTTTTAGCGTCTGAAACAGACGGGGACCACGTTTTCGACGCGAAATACTCGCGGATGTCCGAGATACGAGAGTTCTTGAACGAATTGAACGAAACGCGGTGCATCGAGCGTTTCGCTTGCAAAACGTGAGAACTAGCAAGATTTCAACGTCGGGAAGTGTAACACGGCGTATCTCGGCCATTTCTCAACGGATTCGTGCGAATCAAGTGTCATACGCGTTTTTAGCGTCTAAAACAGACGGGCACCACGTTTTCGGCGCGAAACACTCGCGGATGTGCGAGATACGAAAGATCTTGAACGAATTGGACGAATTGATCGTCCGGAAGTGTAACACGGCGTATCTCGGCCATTTCTCAACGGATTCGTGCGAATCTAGTGTCATACGCGTTTTTAGCGTCTAAAACAGACGGGGACCACGTTTTCGACGCGAAACACTCGCGGATTTCCGGATACGAGAGTTCTTGAACGAATTGATCGAATTCATCTTCCGCAAGTGTAACACGGCGTATCTCGGCCATTTCTCAACGGATTCGTGCGAATCAAGTGTCATACGCGTTTTTAGCGTCTAACACAGACGGGGACCACGTTTTCGACGTGAAACACTCGCGGATGTCCGAGATACGAGAGTTCTTGAACGAATTGAACGAAACGCGTTGCATCGTGCGTTTCGCTTGCAAAACGAGAGAACTAGCAAGATTTCACCGTCCGCAAATGTAACACGGCGTATCTCTTCCATTTCCCAACGGATTCGTGCGAATCAAGTGTCATACGCGTTTTTTGCGTCAAAAACAGACGGGGACCACGTTTTCGACGCGGAACACTCGCGGATGTCCGAGATACGAGAGTTCTTGAACGAATTGAACGAATTCATCGTCCGGAAGTGTAATACGGCGTATCTCGGCCATTTCTCAACGGATTCGTGCGAATCAAGTGTCATACGCGTTTTTAGCGTCTAAAACAGACGGGGACCATGTTTTCGACGCGAAACACTCGCGGATGTCCGAGATACGAGAGTTCTTGAACGAATTGAACGAATTCATCGTCCGGAAGTGTAATACGGCGTATCTCGGCCATTTCTCAACGCATTCGTGCGAATCAAGTGTCATACGCGTTTTTAGCGTCTAAAACAGACGGGGACCATGTTTTCGACGCGAAACACTCGCGGATGTCCGAGATACGAGAGTTCTTGAACGAATTGAACGAATTCATCGTCCGGAAGTGTAATACGGCGTATCTCGGCCATTTCTCAACGCATTCGTGCGAATCAAGTGCCATACGCGTTTTTAGCGTCTAAAACAGACGGGGACCACGTTTTCGACGCGAAACACTCGCGGATGTCCGAGATACGAGAGTTCTTGAACGAATTGAACGAATTCATCGTCCGGAAGTGTAATACGGCGTATCTCGGCCATTTCTCAACGGATTCGTGCGAATCAAGTGCCATACGCGTTTTTAGCGTCTAAAACAGACGGGCACCACGTTTTCGACGCGAAACACTCGCGGATGTCCGAGATACGAAAGTTCTTGAACGAATTGAACGAAACGCGGTGCATCGTGCGTTTCGCTTGCAAAACGTGAGAACTAGCAAGATTTCATCGTCCGGAATTGTAAGACGACGTATCTCGGCCATTTCTCAACGGATTCGTGCGAATCAAGTGTCATACGCGTTTTTAGCGTCTAAAACAGACGGGGACCAATTTTTCGACGCGAAACACACGCGGATGTCCGAGCTACGAGAGTTCTTGAACGAATTGAACGAAACGCGGTGCATCGTGCGTTTCGCTTGCAAAACATGAGAACTAGCAATATTTCATCGTCCGGAAGTGTAACACGGCGTATCTCGGTCATTTCTCATCGGATTCGTGCGAATCAAGTGTCATACGCGTTTTTAGCGTCTAATACAGACGGGGACCAGGTTTTCGACGCGAAACACTCGCGGATGTCCGAGATACGAGAGTTCTTGAACGAATTGAACGAATTCATCGTCCCGAAGTGTAACACGGCGTATCTCGGTCATTTTTCATCGGATTCGTGCGAATCAAATGTCATACGCGTTTTTAGCGTCTAAAACAGACGGGGACCAGGTTTTCGACGCGAAAAACTCGCGGATGTCCGGGATACGAGAGTTCTTGAACGAATTGAACGAATACATCGTCCGGATGTGTAATACGGCGTATCTCGGATGTCCGAGATACAAGAGTTCTTGAACGAATTGAACGAAACGCGGTGCATCGTGCGTTTCGCTTGCAAAACGTGAGAACTAGCAAGATTTCACCGTCCGGAAATGTAAAACGGCGTATCTCTTCCATTTCTCAACGGATTCGTGCGAATCAATTGTCATACGCGTTTTTTGCGTCAAAAACAGACGGGGACCACGTTTTCGACGCGAAACACTCGCGGATGTCCGAGATACGAGAGTTCTTGAACGAATTGAACGAATTCATCGTCCGGAAGTGTAATACGGCGTATCTCGGCCATTTCTCAACGGATTCGTACGAATCAAGTGCCATACGCGTTTTTAGCGTCTAAAACAGACGGGTGACCACGTTTTCGACGCGAAACACTCGCGGATGTCCGAGATACGAGAGTTCTTGTACGAATTGAACGAATTCATCGTCCGGAAGTGTATTACGGCGTATCTCGGCCATTTCTCAACGGATTCGTGCGAATCAAGTGCCATACGCGTTTTTATCGTCTAAAACAGACGGGGACCACGTTTTCGACGCGAAACACTCGCGGATGTCCGAGAAACGAAAGTTCTTGAACGAATTGAACGAAACGCGGTGCATCGTGCGTTTCGCTTGCAAAACGTGAGAGCTAGCAAGATTTCATCGTCCGGAAGTGTAACACGGCGTATCTCGGCCATTTCTCAACGGATTCGTGCGAATCAAGTGTCATACGCGTTTTTAGCGTCTACAACAGACGGGGATCACGTTTTCGACGCGAAACGCTCGCGGATGTCCGAGATACGAGAGTTCTTGAACGAATTGAACGAATTCATCGTCCGGAAGTGTAATACGGCATATCTCGGCCATTTCTCAACGGATTCGTGCGAATAAAGTGCCATACGCGTTTTTATCGTCTAAAACAGACGGGACCACGTTTTCGACGCAAAACACTCGCGGATGTCCGAGATACGAGAGTTCTTGAACGATTTAAACGAAACGCGGTGCATCGTGCGTTTCGCTTGCAAAACGTGAGAAATAGCAAGATTTCATCGTCCGGAAGTGTAACACGGCGTATCTCGGCCATTTCTCAACGGCTTCGTGCGAATCAAGTTTCATACGCGTTTTTAGCGTCTAAAACAGACGGGGTCCAAGTTTTCGACGCGAAACACTCACGGATGTCCGAGCTACGAGAGTTCTTGAACGAATTGAACGAAACGCGGTGCATCGTGCGTTTCGCTTGCAAAACGTGAGAACTAGCAAGATTTCATCGTCCGGAAGTGTAACACGGCGTATCTCGGTCATTTCTCAACGGATTCGTGCGAATCAAGTGTCATACGCGTTTTTTGCGTCAAAAACAGGTGGGGACCACGTTTTCGACGCGAAACACTCGCGGATGTCCGAGATACGAGAGTTCTTGAACGAATTGAACGAATTCATCGTCCGGAAGTGTAATACGGCGTATCTCGGCCATTTCTCAACGCATTCGTGCGAATCAAGTGCCATACGCGTTTTTAGCGTCTAAAACAGACGGGGACCAAGTTTTCGACGCGAAACGCTCGCGGATGTCCGAGATACGAGAGTTCTTGAACGAATTGAACGAATTCATCGTCCCGAAGTGTAATACAGCGTATCTCGGCCATTTCTCAACGGATTCGTGCGAATCAAGTGTCATACGCGTTTTTAGCGTCTAAAACAGACGGGGAGCATGTTTTCAACGCGAAACACTCGCGGATGTCCGAGATACGAGAGTTCTTGAACGAATTGAACAAAATGCGGTGCATCGTGCGTTTCGCTTGCAAAACGTGAGAACTGGCAAGATTTCATCGTCCGGAACTGTAACACGGCGTATCTCGGCCATTTCTCAACGGATTCGTGCGAATCAAGTGTCATACGCGTTTTTAGCGTCTAAAACAGACGGGGACCACGATTTCGACGCGAAACACTCGCGGATGTCCGAGATACGAGAGTTCTTGAACGAATTGAACGAATACATCGTCCGGAAGTGTAACACGGCGTATCTCGGCCATTTCTCAACGGATTCGTGCGAATCAAGTGTCATACGCGTTTTTAGCGTCTACAACAGACGGGGACCACGTTTTCGACGCGAAACGCTCGCGGATGTCCGTGATACGAGAGTTCTTGAACGAATTGAACGAATTCATCGTCCGGAAGTATAATACGGCGTATCTCGGCCATTTCTAATCGGATTCGTGCGAATCAAGTGTCATACGCGTTTTTAGCGTCTAAAACAGACGGGGACCATGTTTTCGACGCGAAACACTCGCGGATGTTCTTGATACGAGAGTTCTAGAATGAATTGAACGAATTCATCGTCCGGAAGTGTAATACGGCGTATCTCGGCCATTTCTCAACGGATTCGTGCGAATCAAGTGCCATACGCGTTTTTAGCGTCTAAAACAGACGGGGACCACGTTTTCGACGCAAAACACTCGGGGATGTCCGAGATACGAGAGTTGTTGAACGAATTGAACGAATTCATCGTCCGGAAGTGTAATACGGCTTATCTCGGCCATTTCTCAACGGATTCGTGCGAATCAAGTGCGATACGCGTTTTTAGCGTCTAAAACAGACGGGACCACGTTTTCGACGCGAAACACTCGCGGATGTCCGAGATACGAGAGTTCATGAACGATTTAAACGAAACGCCGTGCATCGTGCGTTTCGCTTGCAAAACGTGAGAACTAGCAAGATTTCATCGTCCGGAAGTGTAACACGGCGTATCTCGGCCATTTCTCAACGGCTTCGTGCGAATCAAGTTTCATACGCGTTTTTAGCGTCTAAAACAGACGGGGACCAAGTTTTCGACGCGAAACACTCACGGATGTCCGAGCTACGAGAGTTCTTGAACGAATTGAACGAAACGCGGTGCATCGTGCGTTTCGCTTGCAAAACGTGAGAACTAGCAAGATTTCATCGTCCGGAAGTGTAACACGGCGTATCTCGGTCATTTCTCAACGGATTCGTGCGAATCAAGTGTCATACGCGTTTTTTGCGTCAAATAGACGGGGACCACGTTTTCGACGCGAAACACTCGCGGATGTCCGAGATACGAGAGTTCTTGGACGAATTGAACGAAATCATCGTCCGGAAGTGTAACACGGCGTATCTCGTTCATTTCTCATCGGATTCGTGCGAATCAAGTGTCATACGCGTTTTTAGCGTCTAAAACAGACGGAGAGCATGTTCTCAACGCGAAACACTCGCCGATGTCCGAGATACGAGAGTTCTTGAAAGAATTGAACGAAACGCGGTGCATCGTGCGTTTCGCTTGCAAAACGTGAGAACTAGCAAGATTTCATCGTCCGGAAGTGTAACACGGCGTATCTCGGCCATTTCTCAACGGATTCGTGCGAATCAAGTGTCATACGCGTTTTTAGCGTCTAAAACAGACGGGGACCATGTTTTCGACGCGAAACACTCGCGGATGTCCGAGCTACGAGAGTTCTTGAACGAATTGAACGAAACGCGGTGCATCGTGCGTTTCGCTTGCAAAACGTGAGAACTAGCAATATTTCATCGTCCGGAAGTGTAACACGGCGTATCTCGGCCATTTCTCAACGGACTCGTGCGAATCAAGTGTCATTCGCGTTTTTAGCGTCTAAAACAGCCGGGGACCACGTTTTCGACGCGAAACACTCGCGGATGTCCGAGATACGAGAGTTCTTGAACGAATTGAACGAATTCATCGTCCCGAAGTGTAACACGGCGTATCTCGGTCATTTTTCATCGGATTCGTGCGAATCAAGTGTCATACGCGTTTTTAGCGTCTAAAACAGACGGGGACCACGTTTTCGACGCGAAACATTCGCGGATGTCCGAGCTACGAGAGTTCTTGAACGAATTGAACGAAACGCGGTGCATCGTGCGTTTCGCTTGCAAAACGTGAGAACTAGCAATATTTCATCGTCCGGAAGTGTAACACGGCGTATCTCGGCCATTTCTCAACGGACTCGTGCGAAACAAGTGTCATACGCGTTTTTAGCGTCTAAAATAGACGGGGACCACGTTTTCGACGCGAAACACTCGCGGATGTCCGAGATAGGAGAGTTCTTGAACGAATTGATCGAATTCATCGTCCGGAAGTGTAATACGGCGTATCTCGGCCATTTCTCAACGGATTCGTGCAAATCAAGTGCCATACGCGTTTTTAGCGTCTAAAACAGACGGGGACCACGTTTTCGACGCGAAACACTCGCGGATGTCCGAGATACGAGAGTTCTTGAACGATTTAAACGAAACGCGGTGCATCGTGCGTTTCGCTTGCAAAACGTGAGAACTAGCAAGATTTCATCGTCCGGAAGTGTAACACGGCGTATCTCGGCCAATTCTCAACGGATTCGTGCGAATCAAGTGTCATACGCGTCTTTAGCGTCTAAAACAGACGGGGGCCAAGTTTTCGACGCGAAACACTCACGGATGTCCGAGCTACGAGAGTTCTTGAACGAATTGAACGAAACGCGGTGCATCGTGCGTTTCGCTTGCAAAACGTGAGAACTAGCAAGATTTCATCGTCCGGAAGGGTAACACGGCGTATCTCGGCCATTTCTCAACGGATTCGTGCGAATCAAGTGTCATACGCGTTTTTAGCGTCTACAACAGACGGGGACCGCGTTTTCGACGCGAAACACTCGCGGATGTCCGAGATACGAGAGTTCTTGAACGAATTGAACGAATTCATCGTCCGGAAGTGTAATACATGCGTATCTCGGCCATTTCTCAACGGATTCGTGCTAATCAAGTGCCATACGCGTTTTTAGCGTCTAAAACAGACGGGGACCACGTTTTCGACGCGAAACACTCGCGGATGTCCGAGATACGAGAGTTCTTGAACGATTTGAACGAAACGCGGTGCATCGTGCGTTTCGCTTGCAAAACGTGAGAACTAGCAAGATTTCATCGTCCGGTAGTGTAACACGGCGTATCTCGGCCATTTCTCAACGGATTCGTGCGAATCAAGTGTCATACACGTTTTTAGCGTCTAAAACAGACGGGGACCACGTTTTCGACGCGAAACACTCGCGGATGTCCGAGATACGAGAGTTCTCGAACGATTTGAACGAAACGCGGTGCATCGTGCGTTTCGTTTGCAAAACGTGAGAACTAGCAAGATTTCATCGTCCGGTAGTGTAACACGGCGTATCTCGGCCATTTCTCAACGGATTCGTGCGAATCAAGTGTCATACACGTTTTTAGCGTCTAAAACAGACGGGGACCACGTTTTCGACGCGAAACACTCGCGGATGTCCGAGATACGAGAGTTCTTGAACGAATTGAACGAAACGCGGTGCATCGTGCGTTTCGTTTGCAAAACGTGAGAACTACCAAGATTTCATCGTCCGGAAGTGTAACACGGCGTATCTCGGCCATTTCTCAACGGATTCGTGCGAATCAAGTCTCATACGCGTTTTTAGCGTCTACAACAGACGGGGACCGCGTTTTCGACGCGTAACACTCGCGGATGTCCGGGATACGAGAGTTCTTGAACGAAATGAACGAATTCATCGTCCGGAAGTGTCACACGGCGTATCTCGGCCATTTCTCAACGGATTCGTTCGAATCAAGTGCCATACGCGTTTTTAGCGTCTAAAACAGACGGGGACCACGTTTTCGACGCGAAACACTCGCGGATGTCCGAGATACGAGAGTTCTTGAACGATTTGAACGAAACGCGGTGCATCGTGCGTTTCGCTTGCAAAACGTGAGAACTAGCAAGATTTCATCGTCCGGTAGTGTAACACGGCGTATCTCGGCCATTTCTCAACGGATTCGTGCGAATCAAGTGTCATACACGTTTTTAGCGTCTAAAACAGACGGGGACCACGTTTTCGACGCGAAACACTAGCGGAAGTCCGAGATACGAGAGTTCTTGGACGAATTCAACGAATTCATCGTCCGGAAGTGTAACACGGCGTATCTCGGTCATTTCTCATCGGTTTCGTGCGAATCAAGTGTCATGCGCGTTTTTAGCGTCTAAAACAGACGGGGACCAGGTTTTCGACGCGAAACACTCGCGGATGTCCGAGATACGAGAGTTCTTGAACGAATTGAACGAATACATCGTCCGGATGTGTAACACGGCGTATCTCGGATGTCCGAGATACAAGAGTTCTTGAACGAATTGAACGAAACGCGGTGCATCGTGCGTTTCGCTTGCAAAACGTGAGAACTAGCAAGATTTCACCGTCCGGAAGTGTAACACGGCGTATCTCTTCCATTTCTCATCGGATTCGTGCGAATCAAGTGTCATACGCGTTTTTAGCGTCTAAAACAGACGGGGACCATGTTTTCGACGCGAAACACTCGCGGATGTCCGAGATACGAGAGTTCTTGAATGAATTGAACGAATTCATCGTCCGGAAGTGTAATACGGCGTATCTCGGCCATTTCTCAACGGATTCGTGCGAATCAAGTGTCATACGCGTTTTTAGCGTCTAAAACAGACGGAGACCACGTTTTCGACGCGAAACACTCGCGGTTGTCCGAGATACGAGAGTTCTTGAACGAATTGAACGAATACATCAACCGAATGTGTAACACGGCGTATCTCGGGTGTCCGAGATACAAGAGTTCTTGAACGAATTGAACGAAACGCGGTGCATCGTGCGTTTCGCTTGCAAAACGTGAGAACTACCAAGATTTCATCGTCCGGAAGTGTAACACGGCGTATCTCGGCCATTTCTCAACGGATTCGTACGAATCAAGTGTCATACGCGTTTTTAGCGTCTAAAACAGACGCGGACCACGTTTTCGACGCGAAATACTCGCGGATGTCCGGGATACGAGAGTTCTTGAACGAATTGAACGAATTCATCGTCCGGAAGTGTAACACGGCGTATCTCGGCCATTTCTCAACGGATTCGTCCGAATCAAGAGTCATACGCGTTTTTAGCGTCTAAAACAGACGGGGACCACGTTTCCGACGCGCAACACTCGCGGATGTCCGAGATACGAGAGCATGCTGTACAAGTTTCATAAACTTCGTACGGCTGGAAGCGGAGTTTGAAAAAAATTGTCATCATCCGAATTTCCGCTCAGCGACCAAGTCCCTTCGTAGCTGCATGTAAGTTCATCGATAAATCTGAACCGACCGTACGATCATCTTCAAACTTGCAGGAGCGCTCTCGGTTGGCGACACGAGCAGTCTCTATAAGTTTCATAAACTTCGCACGGCTGGAAGGGGAGTTAGACACAAATTGTCATCTACAACGCAGTACTGGATAGTTCCCGTTCAGCTACAAAGTCCCGTCGTAGCTGCATGTAAGTTGATCGAGAAATCTGAACCGACCCTACGATCATCTTCACACTTGCAGGAGTGCTCTCGATTGGCGACACGAGCATTCTCTACAAGTTTCATAAACTTCGTACGGCTGGAAGGGGTGTTAGACACAAATTGTCATCTACAACGCAGTTTCCGCTCAGCGACCAGGTCCCGTCGTAGCTGTATGTAAGTTAATCGAGAAATGCGAACCGACCGTACGATCTTCTTCAAACTTGCAGGAGTGCTCTCGATTGCCGACACGAGCATGCTGTACAAGTTTCATAAACTTCGTACGGCTGGAAGCGGAGTTTGAAAAAATGGTCATCACCCGAATTTCCGCTCAGCGACCAAGTCCCTTCGTAGCTGCATGTAAGTTCATCGACAAATCTGAACCGTCAGTACGATCATCTTCAAACTTGCAGGAGTGCTCTCGGTTGGCGACACGAGCATTCTGTACAAGTTTCATAAACTTCGTACGGCTGTAAGGGGAGTTAGACACAAATTGTCATCTACAACGCAGTACTGGATAGTTCCCGTTCAGCGACTAAGTCCCGTCGTAGGTGCATGTAAGTTCATCGAGAAATGTGGGCCGACCATACCATCTTCTTCAAACTTGGAGGAGTGCTCTCGATTGGCGACACGAGCATTCTCTACAAGTTTCATAAACTTCGTACGGCTGGAAGCGGAGTTAGACACAAATTGTCATCGACAACGCAGTTTCCGCTCAGCGACCAAGTCCCGTCGTAGGTGTATGTAAGTTCGTCGAGAAATGTGAACCGACCGTACGATCTTCTTCAAACTTGCAGGAGTGCTCTCGATTGGCGACACGAGCATTCTCTACAAGTTTCATAAACTTCGTACGGCTGGAAGCGGAGTTTGAATAAAATTGTCATCATCCGAATTTCCGCTCAGCGACCAAGTCCCTTTGTAGCTGCATGTAAGTTCATCGAGAAATCTGAACCGACCGTACGATCATCTTCAAACTTGCAGAAGTGCTCTCGATTGGCAACACGAGCATTCTCTACAAGTTTCATAAACTTCGTACGGCTGGAAGGGGAGTTAGACACAAATTGTCATCTACAACGCAGTACGGGATAGTTCCCGTTCAGCGACTAAGTCCCGTCGTAGGTGCATGTAAGTTCATCGAGAAATGTTAACCGACCGTACGATCATCTTCAAACTTGCAGGAGTGCTCTCGATTGGCGACACGAGCATTCTCTACAAGTTTCACAAACTTCGTACAGCTGGGAGGGAAGTTAGACACAAATTGTCATCATCCGAATTTCCGCTCAGCGACCAAGTCCCTTCGTAGCTGCATGTAAGTTCATCGAGAAATTTGAACCGACCCTACGATCATCTTCAAACTTGCAGGAGTGCTCTCGATTGACGACACGAGCATGCTGTACAAGTTTCATAAACTTCGTACGGCTGCAAGCGGAGTTTGAAAATAATTGTCATCTACAACGCAGTACTGGATAGTTCCCGTTCAGCGACAAAGTCCCGTCGTAGCTGCATGTAAGTTCATCGAGAAATGTGAACCGACCGTACGATCTTCTTCAAACTTGCAGGAGTGCTCTCGATTGACTACACGAGCATGCTGTACAAGTTTCATAAACTACGTACGGCTGGAAGCGGGGTTTGAAAAAAATTGTCATCACCCGAATTTCCGTTCAGCGACCAAGTCCCTTCGTAGCTGCATGTAAGTTCATCGAGAAATCTGAACCGACCGTACGATCATCTTCAAACTTGCAGGAGTGCTCTCGGTTGGCGACACGAGCATTCTGTACAAGTTTCATAATCTTCGTACGGCTGGAAGGGGTGTTAGACACAAATTGTCATCTAGAACGCAGTTTCCGCTCAGCGACCAGGTCCCGTCGTAGCTGTATGTAAGTTAATCGAGAAATGCGAACCGACCGTACGATCTTCTTCAAACTTGCAGGAGTGCTCTCGATTGCCGACACGAGCATGCTGTACAAGTTTCATATATTTCGTACGGCTGGAAGCGGAGCTTGAAAAAAATTGTCATCATCCGAATTTCCGCTCAACGACCAAGTCCCGTCGTAGGTGTATGTTCGTTCATCGAGAAATGTGAACCGACCGTACGATCTTCTTCAAACTTGCAGGAGTGTTCTCGATTGGCGACACGAGCATTCTCTACAAGTTTCATAAACTTCGTACGGCTGGAAGGGGAGTTAGACACAAATTGTCATGTACAACGCAGTTTCCGCTCAGCGACCAAGTCCCTTCGTAGCTGCATGTAAGTTCATCGAGAAATGCGAACCGACGGTACGATCATCTTCAAACTTGCAGGAGTGCTCTCGATTGGCGACACGAGCATTCCCTACAAGTTTCATAAACTTCGTACAGCTGGAAGGGGAGTTAGACACAAATTGTCATCATCCGAATTTCCGCTCAGCGACCAAGTCCCTTCGTAGCTGCATGTAAGTCCATCGAGAAATGCGAACCGACCGTGCGATCATCTTCAAACTTGCAGGAGTGCTCTCGATTGGCGACACGAGCATTCTCTACAAGTTTCACAAACTTCGTACAGCTGGAAGGGAAGTTAGACACAAATTGTCATCATCCGAATTTCCGCTCAGCGACCAAGTCTCTTCGTAGCTGTATGTAAGTTCATCGAGAAATCTGAACCGACCCTACGATCATCTTCAAACTTGCAGGAGTGCTCTTGATTGACGTCCTGAGCATGCTGTACAAGTTTCATAAACTTAGTATGGCTGGAAGCGGAGTTTGAAAGAAATTGTCATCATCCGAATTTCCGCTCAGCGACCAAGTCCCTTCGTAGCTGCATGTAAGTTCATCGACAAATCTGAACCGACCGTACGATCATCTTCAAACTTGCAGGAGTGCTCTCGGTTGGCGACACGAGCATTCTGTACAAGTTTCATAAACTTCGTACGGCTGGAAGGGGAGTTAGACACAAATTGTCATCTACAACGCAGTACTGGATAGTTCCCGCTCAGCGACCAAGTCCCTTCGTAGCTGCATGTAAGTTCATCGAGAAATCTGAACCGACCGTACGATCATCTTCACACTTGCAGGAGTGCTCTCGATTGGCGACACGAGCATTCTCTACAAGTTTCATAAACTTCGTACGGCTGGAAGGGGTGTTAGACACAAATTGTCATCTACAACGCAGTTTCCGCTCAGAGACCAGGTCCCGTCGTAGCTGTATGTAAGTTAATCGAGAAATGCGAACCGACCGTACGATCTTCTTCAAACTTGCAGGAGTGCTCTCGATTGCCGACACGAGCATGCTGTACAAGTTTCATATATTTCGTACGGCTGGAAGCGGAGCTTGAAAAAAATTGTCATCATCCGAATTTCCGCTCAGCGACCAAGTCCCTTTGTAGCTGCATGTAAGTTCATCGAGAAATCTGAACCGACCGTACGATCATCTTCAAACTTGCAGAAGTGCTCTCGATTGGCAACACGAGCATTCTCTACAAGTTTCATAAACTTCGTACGGCTGGAAGGGGAGTTAGACACAAATTGTCATCTACAACGCAGTACGGGATAGTTCCCGTTCAGCGACTAAGTCCCGTCGTAGGTGCATGTAAGTTCATCGAGAAATGTTAACCGACCGTACGATCATCTTCAAACTTGCAGGAGTGCTCTCGATTGGCGACACGAGCATTCTCTACAAGTTTCACAAACTTCGTACAGCTGGGAGGGGAGTTAGACACAAATTGTTATCTACAACGCAGTTTCCGCTCAGCGACCAAGTCCCGTCGTAGGTGTATGTAAGTTCATCGAGAAATATGAACCGACCGTACGATCATCTTCAAACTTGCAGGAGTGCTCTCGATTGGCGACGCGAGCATTCTCTACAAGTTTAATAAACTTCGTACGGCTGGAAGGGGAGTTAGACACAAACTGTCATGTACAACGCAGTACTGGATAGTTCCCGTTCAGCGACAAAGTCCCGTCGTAGCTGTATGTAAGTTCATCGAGAAATGTGAACCGACCATACGATCATCTTCAAACATGCAGGAGTGCTCTCGATTGGCAACACGAGCATTCTGTACAGTTTCATAAACTTCGTACGGCTGGAAGGGGAGTTAGACACAAATTGTCATCTACAACGCAGTACTGGATAGTTCCCGTTCAGCGACAAAGTCCCGTCGTAGCTGTATGTAAGATCATCGAGAAATGTGAACCGACCGTACGATCTTCTTCAAACTTGCTGGAGTGCTCTCGATTGGCGACACAAACATTCTCTACAAGTTTCATAAACTTCGTACGGCTGGAAGGGGAGTTAGACACAAATTGTCATCTACAACGCAGTACTGGATAGTTCCCGTTCAGCGACAAAGTCCCGTCGTAGCTGTATGTAAGTTCATCGAGAAATGTGAACCGACCGTACGATCTTCTTCACACTTGCAGGAGTGCTCTCGATTGGCGACACGAGCATTCTGTACAAGTTTCATAAACGTCGTACGGCTGGAAGGGGAGTTAGTCACAAATTGCCATCTGCAACGCAGTTTCCGCTCAGCGACCAAGTCCCGACGTAGCTGTATGTAAGTTCATCGAGAAATGCGAACCGATCGTACGATCTTCTTCAAACTTGGAGGAGTGCTCTCGGTTGACGACACGAGCATGCTGTACAAGTTTCATAAACTTCGTACAGCTGGAAGGGGAGTTAGACACAAATTGTCATATACAACGCAGTTTCGGCTCAGCGACCAAGTCCCGTCGTAGCGGTATGTAAGTTCATCGAGAAATGCGAACCGACCGTACGATCATCTTCAAACTTGCAGGAGTGCTCTCGATTGGCGACACGAGCATTCTGTACAAGTTTCATAAACGTCGTACGGCTGGAAGGGGAGTTAGACACAAATTGTCATGTACAACGCAGTTTCCGCTCAGCGACCAAGTCCCTTCGTAGCTGCATGTAAGTTCATCGAGAAATATGAACCGACCACACGATCATCTTCAAACTTGCAGGAGTGCTCTCGATTGGCGACACGAGCATTCTGTACAGTTTCATAAACTTCGTACGGCTGGAAGGGGAGTTAGACACAAATTGTCATCTACAACGCAGTTGCCGCTCAGCGACCAAGTCCCGTCGTAGGTGTATGTAAGTTCATCGAGAAATGTGAACCGACCGTACGATCTTCTTCAAACTTGCAGGAGTGCTCTCGATTGGCGACGCGAGCATTCTCCAAGTTTCATAAACTTCGTACGGCTGGAAGGGGAGTTAGACACAAATTGTCATGTACAACGCAGTTTCCGCTCAGCGACAAAGTCCCGTCGTAGCTGTATGTAAGTTCATCGAGAAATGTGAAACGACCGTACGATCTTCTACAAACTTACAGGAGTGCTCTCGATTGGCGACACGAGCATTCTCTACAAGTTTCATAAACTTCGTACGGCTGGAAGGGGAGTTAGACACAAATTGTCATCTACAACGTAGTTTCCCTCAGCGACCAAGTCCCGTCGTAGCGGTATGTAGTTCATCGAGAAATGCGAACCGACCGTACGATCATCTTCAAACTTGCAGGAGTGCTCTCGATTGGCGACACGAGCATTCTCTACAAGTTTCATAAACTTCGTACAGCTGGAAGGGGAGTTGGACACAAATTGTCATCTACAACGCAGTTTCCCTCAGCGACCAAGTCCCGTCGTAGCTGTATGTAAGTTAGTCGAGAAATGTGAACCGACCGTACGATCTTCTTCAAACTTGCAGGAGTGCTCTCGATTGGCGACGCGAGCATTCTCTACAAGTTTCATAAACTTCGTACGGCTGGAAGGGGAGTTGGACACAAATTGTCATCTACAACGCAGTACTGGATAGTTCCCGTTCAGCGACAAAGTCCCGTCGTAGCTGTATGTATGTTCATCGAGAAATGTGAACCGACCGTACGATCTTCTTCAAACTTGCAGGAGTGCTCTGGATTGGCGACACGAACTTTCTCTACAAATTTCATAAACTTCGTACGGCTGGAAGGGGAGTTAGACACAAATTGTCATCTACAACGCAGTACTGGATAGTTCCCGTTCAGCGACAAAGTCCCGTCGTAGCTGTATGTAAGTTCATCGAGAAATGTGAACCGACCGTACGATCTTCTTCAAACTTGCAGGAGTGCTCTCGATTGGCGACACGAGCATTCTGTACAAGTTTCATAAACGTCGTACTTCTGGAAGGGGAGTTAGTCACAATTTGTCATCCACAACGCAGTTTCCGCTCATCGACCAAGTCCCGACGTAGCTGTATGTAAGATCATCGAGAAATGTGAACCGATCGTACGATCTTTTTCAAACTTGGAGGAGTGCGCTCGGTTGACGCTACGAGCATGCTGTACAAGTTTCATAAACTTCGTACGGCTGGAAGCGGAGTGTGACAAAAATTGTCATCATCCGAATTTCCGCTCAGCGACCAAGTCCCTTCGTAGCTGCATGTAAGTTCATCGAGAAATCTGAACTGACCATACGATCAACTTCAAACTTGCAGGAGTGCTCTCGATTGGCGACACGAGCATTCTGTACAGTTTCATAAACTTCGTACGGCTGGAAGGGGAGTTAGACACAAATTGTCATCTACAACGCAGTACTGGATAGTTCCCGTTCAGCGACAAAGTCCCGTCGTAGCTGTATGTAAGTTCGTCGAGAAATTTGTGAACCGACCGTACGATCTTCTTCAAACTTGCAGGAGTGCTCTCGATTGGCGACGCGAGCATTCTCTACAAGTTTCATAAACTTCGTACGGCTGGAAGGGGAGTTAGACACAAATTGTCATCTACAACGCAGTACTGGATAGTTCCTGTTCAGCGACAAAGTCCCGTCGTAGCTGTATGTAAGTTCATCGAGAAATGTGAACCGACCGTACGATCTTCTTCACACTTGCAGGAGTGCTCTCGATTGGCGACGCGAGCATTCTCCAAGTTTCATAAACTTCGTACGGCTGGAAGGGGAGTTAGACACAAATTGTCATGTACAACGCAGTTTCCGCTCAGCGACAAAGTCCCGTCGTAGCTGTATGTAAGTTCATCGAGAAATGTGAAACGACCGTACGATCTTCTACAAACTTACAGGAGTGCTCTCGATTGGCGACACGAGCATTCTCTACAAGTTTCATAAACTTCGTACGGCTGGAAGGGGAGTTAGACACAAATTGTCATCTACAACGCAGTTTCCCTCAGCGACCAAGTCCCGTCGTAGCGGTATGTAAGTTCATCGAGAAATGCGAACCGACCGTACGATCATCTTCAAACTTGCAGGAGTGCTCTCGATTGGCGACACGAGCATTCTCTACAAGTTTCATAAACTTCGTACATCTGGAAGGGGAGTTGGACACAAATTGTCATCTACAACGCAGTTTCCCTCAGCGACCAAGTCCCGTCGTAGCTGTATGTAAGTTCGTCGAGAAATGTGAACCGACCGTACGATCTTCTTCAAACTTGCAGGAGTGCTCTCGATTGGCGACGCGAGCATTCTGTACAAGTTTCATAAACTTCGTACGGCTAGAAGGGGAGTTAGACACAAATTGTCATCTAAAACGCAGTACTGGATAGTTCACGTACAGCGACTAAGTCCCGTCGTAGGTGTATGTAAGTTCATCGAGAAATGTGAACCGACCGTACGATCTTCTTCAAACTTGCAGGAGTGCTCTCGATTGGCGACGCGAGCATTCTCTACAAGTTTCATAAACTTCGTACGGCTGGAAGGGGAGTTAGACACAAATTGTCATGTACAACGCAGTTTCCGCTCAGCGACCAAGTCCCTTCGTAGCTGCATGTGAGTTCATCGAGAAATCTGAACCGACCCTACGATCATCTTCAAACTTGCAGGAGTGCTCTCGATTGACGACACGAGCATGCTGTTCAAGTTTCATAAACTTCGTACGGCTGGAAGCGGAGTTCGAAAATAATTGTCATCATCCGAATTTCCGCTCAACGACCAAGTCCCTTCGTAGCTGCATGTAAGTTCATCGAGAAATCTGAACCGACCATACGATCATCTTCAAACTTGCAGGAGTGCTCTCGATTGACGACACGAGCATTCTGTACAAGTTTCATAAACTTCGTACGGCTGGAAGGGGAGTTAGACACAAATTGTCATGTACAACGCAGTTTACGCTCAGCGACCAAGTCCCTTCGTAGCTGCATGTAAGTTCATCGAGAAATGCGAACCGACCGTATGATCATCTTCAAACTTGCAGGAGTGCTCTCGATTGGCGACACGAGTATTCTCTACAAGTTTCATAAACTTCGTACAGCTGGAAGGGGAGTTAGACACAAATTGTCATCATCCGAATTTCCGCTCAGCGATCAAGTCCCTTCGTAGCTGCATGTAAGTTCATCGAGAAATGCGAACCGACCATACGATCATCTTCAAACTTGCAGGAGTGCTCTCGATTGACGACATGAGCATTCTGTACAAGTTTCATAAACTTCGTACGGCTAGAAGGGGAGTTAGACACAAATTGTCATCTAAAACGCAGTACTGGATAGTTCACGTACAGCGACTAAGTCCCGTCGTAGGTGTATGTAAGTTCATCGAGAAATGTGAACCGACCGTACGATCTTCGTCAAACTTGCAGGAGTGCTCTCGATTGGCGACACGAGCATTCTCTACAAGTTTCATAAACTTCGTACGGTTGGAAGGGGAGTTAGACACAAATTGTCATCTACAACGCAGTTGCCGCTCGGCGACCAAGTCCCGTCGTAGGTGTTTGTAAGTTCATCGAGAAATGTGAACCGACCGTACGATCTTCTTCAAACTTGCAGGAGTGCTCTCGAATGGCGACGGGAGCATTCTCTACAAGTTTCATAAACTTCGTACGGCTGGAAGGGGAGTTAGACACAAATTGTCATGTACAACGCAGTTTCCGCTCAGCGACCAAGTCCCTTCGTAGCTGCATGTAAGTTCATCGAGAAAAATGAACCGACCATACGATCATCTTCAAACTTGCAGGAGTGCTCTCGATTGGCGACACGAGCATTCTGTACAGTTTCATAAACTTCGTACGGCTGGAAGGGGAGTTAGACACAAATTGTCATCTACAACGCAGTACTGGATAGTTCCCGTTCAGCGACAAAGTCCCTTCGTATCTGCATGTAAGTTCATCGAGAAATGCGAACCGACCGTACGATCATCTTCAAACTTGCTGGAGTGCTCTCGATTGGCGACACGAGCATTCTCTACAAGTTTCATAAACTTCGTACAGCTGGAAAGGGAGTTAGACACAAATTGTCATCATCCGAATTTCCGCTCAGCGACCAAGTCCCTTCGCAGCTGTATGTAAGTTCATCGAGAAATCTGAACCGACCCTACGATCATCTTCAAACTTGCAGGAGTGCTCTCGATTGACGTCCTGAGCATGCTGTACAAGTTGCATAAACTTCGTACGGCTGGAAGCGGAGTTTGTAAAAAATTGTCATCATCCGAATTTCCGCTCAGCGACCAAGTCCCTCCGTAGCTGCATGTAAGTTCATCGAGAAATCTGAACCGACCCTACGATCATCTTCAAACTTGCAGGAGTGCTCTCGATTGGCGACACGAGTATTCTCTACAAGTTTCATAAACTTCGTACAGCTGGAAGGGGAGTTAGACACAAATTGTCATCATCCGAATTTCCGCTCAGCGACCAAATCCCTTCGTAGCTGCATGTAAGTTCATCGAGAAATGCGAACCGACCGTACGATCATCTTCAAACTTGCAGGAGTGCTCTCGATTGGCGACACGAGCAATCTGTACAAGTTTCATAATCTTCGTACGGCTGGAAGGGGAGTTAGACACAAATTGTCATGTACAACGCAGTTCCCGCTCAGCGACCAAATCCCTTCGTAGCTGCATGTAAGTTCATCGAGAAATGCGAACCGACCGTACGATCATCTTCAAACTTGCAGGAGTGCTCTCGATTGGCGACACGAGTATTCTCTACAAGTTTCATAAACTTCGTACAGCTGGAAGGGGAGTTAGACACAAATTGTCATCATTCGAATTTCCGCTCAGCGACCAACTCCCTTCGTAGCTGCATGTAAGTTCATCGAGAAATCTGAACCGACCCTACCATCATCTTCAAACTTACAGGAGTGCTCTCGATTGACGTCCTGAGCATTCTCTACAAGTTTCATAAACTTCGTACGGCTGGAAGGGGAGTTAGATACAAATTGTCATCTACAACGCAGTACTGGATGGTTCCCGTTCAGCGACAAAGTCCCGTCGTAGCTGTATGTAAGTTCATCGAGATATGTGAACCGACCGTACGATCTTCTTCAAACTTGCAGGAGTGCTCTCGAATGGCGACACGAGCATTCTGTACAAGTTTCATAAACTTCGTACGGTTGGAAGGGGAGTTAGACACAAATTGTCATCTACAACGCAGTTGTCGCTCAGCGACCAAGTCCCGTCGTAGGTGTATGTAAGTTCATCGAGAAATGTGAACCGACCGTACGATCTTCTTCAAACTTGCAAGAGTGCTCTCTATTGGCGACGCGAGCATTCTCTACAAGTTTCATAAACTTCGTACGGCTGGAAGGGGAATTAGACACAAATTGCCATGTAAAACGCAGTTTCCGCTCAGCGACCAAGTCCCTTCGTAGCTGCATGTCAGTTCATCGAGAAATCTGAACCGACCATACGATCATCTTCATACTTGCAGGAGTGCTCTCGATTGGCGACACGAGCATTCTGTACAGTTACATAAACTTCGTACGGCTGGAAGGGGAGTTAGACACAAATTGTCATCTACAACGCAGTACTGGATAGTTCCCGTACAGCGACTAAGTCCCGTCGTAGGTGTATGTAAGTTCATCGAGAAATGTGATCCGACCGTACGATCTTCTTCAAACTTGCAGGAGTGCTCTCGATTGGCGACACGAGCATTCTCTACAAGTTTCATAAACATCGTACGGCTGGAAGGGGAGTTAGACACAAATTGTCATGTACAACGCAGTTTCCGCTCAGCGACCAAGTCCCTTCGTAGCTGCATGTAAGTTCATCGAGAAACCTGAACCGTCCGTACGATCATCTTCAAACTTGCAGGAGTGCTCTCGATTGGCGACACGAGCATTCTCTACAAGTTTCATAAACTTCGTACGGCTGGAAGCGGAGTTTGAAAATAATTGTCATCATCCGAATTTCCGCTCAGCGACCAAGTCCCTTCGTAGCTGCATGTAAGTTGATCGAGAAATCTGAACAGACTGTACGATCATCTTCAAACTTGCAGGAGTGCTCTCGATTGGCGACACGAGTATTCTCTACAAGTTTCATAAACTTCGTACACCTGGAAGGGGAGTTAGACACAAATTGTCATCATCCGAATTTCCGCTCAGCGATCAAGTACCTTCGTAGCTGCATGTAAGTTCATCGAGAATTGCGAACCGACCATACGATCATCTTCAAACTTGCAGGAGTGCTCTCGATTGACGACACGAGCATGCTGTACAAGTTTCATAAACTTCGTACGGCTGGAAGCGGAGTTTGAAAATAATTGTCATCATCCGAATTTCCGCTCAGCGACCAAGTCCCTTCGTAGCTGCATGTAAGTTGATCGAGAAATCTGAACAGACCGTACGATCATCTTCAAACTTGCAGGAGTGCTCTCGATTGGCGACACGAGCATTCTCTACAAGTTACATAAACTTCGTACGGTTGGAAGGGGAGTTAGACACAAATTGTCATCTACAACGCAGTACTGGATAGTTCCCGTTCAGCGAAAAAGTCCCGTCGTAGATGTATGTAAGTTCATCGAGAAATGTGAACCGACCGTACGATCTTCTTCAAACTTGCAGGAGTGCTCTCGATTGGCGACGCGAGCATTCTCTACAAGTTTCATAAACTTCGTACGGCTGGAAGCGGAGTTAGACACAAATTGTCATGTACAACGCAGTTTCCGCTCAGCGACCAAGTCCCTTCGTAGCTGCATGTAAGTTCATCGAGAAGCCTGCACCGACCGTACGATCAACTTCAAACTTGCAGTAGTGCTCTCGATTGGCGACACGAGCATTCTCTACAAGTTTCATAAACTTCGTACGGTTGGAAGGGGAGTTAGACACAAATTGTCATCTACAACGCAGTACTGGATAGTTCCCGTTCAGCGAAAAAGTCCCGTCGTAGCTGTATGTAAGTTCATCGAGAAATGTGAACCGACCGTACGATCTTCTTCAAACTTGCAGGAGTGCTCTCGATTGGCGTCACGAGCATTCTCTACAAGTTTCATAAACTTCGTACGGTTGGAAGGGGAGTTAGACACAAATTGTCATCTACAACGCAGTACTGGATAGTTCCCGTTCAGCGAAAAAGTCCCTTCGTAGCTGCATGTAAGTTCATCGAGAAATGCGAACCGACCGTACGATCATCTTCAAACTTGCAGGAGTGCTCTCGATTGGCGACACGAGCATTCTCTACAAGTTTCATAAACTTCGTACGGCTGGAAGGGGAGTTAGACACAAATTGTCATGTACAACGCAGTTTCCGCTCAGCGACCAAGTCCCTTCGTAGCTGCATGTGAGTTCATCGAGAAATCTGAACCGACCCTACGATCATCTTCAAACTTGCAGGAGTGCTCTCGATTGACGACACGAGCATGCTGTTCAAGTTTCATAAACTTCGTACGGCTGGAAGCGGAGTTCGAAAATAATTGTCATCATCCGAATTTCCGCTCAACGACCAAGTCCCTTCGTAGCTGCATGTAAGTTCATCGAGAAATGCGAAACGACCATACGATCATCTTCAAACTTGCAGGAGTGCTCTCGATTGGCGACACGAGTATTCTCTACAAGTTTCATAAACTTCGTACAGCTGGAAGGGGAGTTAGACACAAATTGTCATCATCCGAATTTCCGCTCAGCGATCAAGTCCCTTCGTAGCTGCATGTAAGTTCATCGAGAAATGCGAAACGACCATACGATCATCTTCAAACTTGCAGGAGTGCTCTCGATTGACGACATGAGCATTCTGTACAAGTTTCATAAACTTCGTACGGCTAGAAGGGGAGTTTGAAAAAAATGGTCATCATCCGAATTTCCGCTCAACGACCAAGTCCCTTCGTAGCTGCATGTAAGTTCATCGAGAAATCTGAACCGACCGTACGATCATCTTCAAACTTGCAGGAGTGCTGTCGATTGACAACACGAGCATGCTGTAGAAGTTTCAAAAAACTTCGTACGGCTGGAAGGGGAGTTAGACACAAATTGTCATGTACAACGCAGTTTCCGCTCAGCGACCAAGTCCCTTCGTAGCTGCATGTTAGTTCATCGATAAATCTGAACCGACCATAGGATCATCTTCAAACTTGCAGGAGTGCTCTCGAATGGCGACACGAGCATTCTGTACAGTTTCATAAACTTCGTACGGCTGGAAGGGGAGTTAGACACAAATTGTCATCTACAACGCAGTACTGGATAGTTCCCGTTCAGCGACAAAGTCCCGTCGTAGCTGTATGTAAGTTCATCGAGAAATGTGAACGACCGTACGATCTTCTTCAAATTTGCAGGAGTGCTCTCGATTGGCGACACGAGCATTCTCTACAAGTTTCATAAACTTCGTACGGCTGGAAGGGGAGTTAGACACACATTGTCATGTACAACGCAGTTTCCGCTCAGCGACCAAGTCCCTTCGTAGCTGCAAGTAAGTTCATCGAGAAATGCGGACCGACCGTACGATCATCTTCAAACTTGCAGGAGTGTCCTCGATTGGCGACACGAGCATTCTCTACAAGTTTCATAAACTTCGAACAGCTGGAAGGGGAGTTAGATACAAATTGTCATCATTCGAATTTCCGCTCAGCGACCAAGTCCCTTCGTAGCTGTATGTAAGTTCATCGAGAAATCTGACCGACCCTACGATCATCTTCAAACTTGCAGGAGTGCTCTCGATCGACGTCCTGAGCATGCTGTAAAAGTTGCATAAACTTCGTACGGCTGGAAGCGGAGTTTGAAAAAAATTGTCATCATCCGAATTTCCGCTCAGCGACCAAGTCCCTTCGTAGCTGCATGTAAGTTCATCGAGAAATCTGAACCGACCCTACGATCATCTTCAAACTTGCAGGAGTCCTCTCGATTGACGACACGAGCATGCTGTACAAGTTTCATAAACTTCATACGGCTGGAAGCGGAGTTTGAAAATAATTGTCATCATCCGAATTTCCGCTCAGCGACCAAGTCCCTTCGTAGCTGCATGTAAGTTCATCGAGAAATCTGAACTGACCTTACGATCATCTTCAAACTTGCAGGAATGCTCTCGATTAGCGACACGAGCATTCTGTACAGTTTCATAAACTTCGTACGGCTGGAAGGGGAGTTAGACACAAATTGTCATCTACAACGCAGTACTGGATAGTTCCCGTTCAGCGACAAGGTCCCGTCGTAGCTGTATGTAAGTTCATCGAGAAATCTGAACCGACCCTACGATCATCTTCAAACTTGCAGGAGTGCTCTCGATTGGCAACACGAGCATTCTCTACAAGTTTCATAAACTTCGTACGGCTGGAAGGGGAGTTAGATACAAATTGTCATCTACAACGCAGTACTGGATAGTTCCCGCTCAACGACCAAGTCCCTTCGTAGCTGCATGTAAGTTCATCGAGAAATCTGAACCGACCGTACGATCATCTTCAAACTTTCAGGAGTGCTCTCGATTGGCGACACGAGCATTCTGTACAGTTTCATAAACTTCGTACGGCTGGAAGGGGAGTTAGACACAAATTGTCATGTACAACGCAGTTTCCGCTCAGCGACCAAGTCCCTTCGTAGCTGCATGTTAGTTCATCGATAAATCTGAACCGACCATAGGATCATCTTCAAACTTGCAGGAGTGCTCTCGAATGGCGACACGAGCATTCTGTACAGTTTCATAAACTTCGTACGGCTGGAAGGGGAGTTAGACACAAATTGTCATCTACAACGCAGTACTGGATAGTTCCCGTTCAGCGACAAAGTCCCGTCGTAGCTGTATGTAAGTTCATCGAGAAATGTGAACGACCGTACGATCTTCTTCAAATTTGCAGGAGTGCTCTCGATTGGCGACACGAGCATTCTCTACAAGTTTCATAAACTTCGTACGGCTGGAAGGGGAGTTAGACACACATTGTCATGTACAACGCAGTTTCCGCTCAGCGACCAAGTCCCTTCGTAGCTGCAAGTAAGTTCATCGAGAAATGCGGACCGACCGTACGATCATCTTCAAACTTGCAGGAGTGTCCTCGATTGGCGACACGAGCATTCTCTACAAGTTTCATAAACTTCGAACAGCTGGAAGGGGAGTTAGACACAAATTGTCATCATTCGAATTTCCGCTCAGCGACCAAGTCCCTTCGTAGCTGTATGTAAGTTCATCGAGAAATCTGACCGACCCTACGATCATCTTCAAACTTGCAGGAGTGCTCTCGATCGACGTCCTGAGCATGCTGTAAAAGTTGCATAAACTTCGTACGGCTGGAAGCGGAGTTTGAAAAAAATTGTCATCATCCGAATTTCCGCTCAGCGACCAAGTCCCTTCGTAGCTGCATGTAAGTTCATCGACAAATCTGAACCGACCCTACGATCATCTTCAAACTTGCAGGAGTCCTCTCGATTGACGACACGAGCATGCTGTACAAGTTTCATAAACTTCATACGGCTGGAAGCGGAGTTTGAAAATAATTGTCATCATCCGAATTTCCGCTCAGCGACCAAGTCCCTTCGTAGCTGCATGTAAGTTCATCGAGAAATCTGAACTGACCTTACGATCATCTTCAAACTTGCAGGAATGCTCTCGATTAGCGACACGAGCATTCTGTACAGTTTCATAAACTTCGTACGGCTGGAAGGGGAGTTAGACACAAATTGTCATCTACAACGCAGTACTGGATAGTTCCCGTTCAGCGACAAAGTCCCGTCGTAGCTGTATGTAAGTTCATCGAGAAATGTGAACGACCGTACGATCTTCTTCAAACTTGCAGGAGTGCTCTCGATTGGCAACACGAGCATTCTCTACAAGTTTCATAAACTTCGTACGGCTGGAAGGGGAGTTAGATACAAATTGTCATCTACAACGCAGTACTGGATAGTTCCCGTTCAGCGACAAAGTCCCGGCGTAGCTGTATGTAAGTTCATCGAGAAATCTGAACCGACCCTACGATCATCTTCAAACTTGCAGGAGTGCTGTCGATTGACGACACGAGCATGCTGTAGAAGTTTCATAAACTTCGTACGGCTGGAAGCGGAGTTTGAAAAAAATTGTCATCATCCGAATTTCCGCTCAACGACCAAGTCCCTTCGTAGCTGCATGTAAGTTCATCGAGAAATCTGAACCGACCGTACGATCATCTTCAAACTTTCAGGAGTGCTCTCGATTGGCGACACGAGCATTCTGTACAAGTTTCATAATCTTCGTACGGCTGGAAGGGGAGTTAGACACAAATTGTCATGTACAACGCAGTTTCCGCTCAGCGACCAAGTCCCATCGTAGCTGCATGTAAGTTCATCGAGAAATGCGAACCGACCGTACGATCATCTTCAAACTTGCAGGAGTGCTCTCGATTGGTGACACGAGTATTCTCTACAAGTTTCATAAACTTCGTACAGCTGGAAGGGGAGTTAGACACAAATTGTCATCATCCGAATTTCCGCTCAGCGATCAAGTCCCTTCGTAGCTGTATGTAAGTTCATCGAGAAATCTGAACCGACCGTACGATCATCTTCAAACTTGCAGGAGTGCTCTCGATTGACGTCCTGAGCATGCTGTAAAAGTTGCATAAACTTCGTACGGCTGGAAGCGGAGTTTGATAAAAATTGTCATCATCCGAATTTCCGCTCAGCGACCAAGTCCCTTCGTAGCTGCTTGTAAGTTCATCGAGAAATCTGAACCGACCCTACGATCATCTTCAAACTTGCAGGAGTCCTCTCGATTGACGACACGAGCATGCTGTACAAGTTTCATAAACTTCATACGGCTGGAAGCGGAGTTTGAAAATAATTGTCATCATCCGAATTTCCGCTCAGCGACCAAGTCCCTTCGTAGCTGCATGTAAGTTCATCGAGAAATCTGAACTGACCTTACGATCATCTTCAAACTTGCAGGAATGCTCTCGATTAGCGACACGAGCATTCTGTACAGTTTCATAAACTTCGTAAGGCTGGAAGGGGAGTTAGACACAAATTGTCATCTACAACGCAGTACTGGATAGTTCCCGTTCAGCGACAAAGTCCCGGCGTAGCTGTATGTAAGTTCATCGAGAAATGTGAACCGACCGTACGATCTTCTTCAAACTTACAGGAGTGCTCTCGATTGGCGACACGAGCATTCTCTACAAGTTTCATAAACTTCGTACGGTTGGAAGGGGAGTTAGACACAAATTGTCATCTACAACGCAGTACTGGATAGTTCCCGTTCAGCGACAAAGTCCCGTCGTAGCTGTATGTAAGTTCATCGAGAAATCTGAACCGACCCTACGATCATCTTCAAACTTGCAAGAGTGCTCTCGATTGACGACACGAGCATGCTGTACAAGTTTCATAAACTTCGTACGGCTGGAAGCGGAGTTTGAAAAAAATTGTCATCATCCGAATTTCCGTTCAGCGACCAAGTCCCTTCGTAGCTGCATGTAAGTTCATCGAGAAATCTGAACCGACCCTACGATCATCTTCAAACTTGCAGGAGTGCTCCCGATTGACGACACGAGCATGCTGTACAAGTTTCATAAACTTCGTACGGCTGGAAGCGGAGTTTGAAAATAATTGTCATCATCCGAATTTCCGCTCAGCGACCAAGTCCCTTCGTAGCTGCATGTAAGTTGATCGAGGAATCTGAACCGACCGTACGATCATCTTCAAACTTGCAGGAGTGCTCTCGATTGGCGACACGAGTATTCTCTACAAGTTTCATAAACTTCGTACAGCTGGAAGGGGAGTTAGACACAAATTGTCATCATCCGAATTTCCGCTCAGCGATGAAGTCCCTTCGTAGCTGCATGTAAGTTCATCGAGAAATGCGAACCGACCGTACGATCATCTTCAAACTTGCAGGAGTACTCTCGATTGGCGACACGAGCATTCTCTACAAGTTTCATAAACTTCGTACAGCTGGAAAGGGAGTTAGACACAAATTGTCATCATTCGAATTTCCGCTCAGCGACCAATTCCCTTCGTAGCTGTATGTAAGTTCATCGAGAAACCTGAACCGACCCTACGATCATCTTCAAACTTGCAGGAGTGCTCTCGATTGACGACACGAGCATGCTGTACAAGTTTCATAAACTTCGTACGGCTGGAAGGGGAGTTAGACACAAATTGTCATCTACAACGCAGTTTCCCTCAGCGACCAAGTCCCGTCGTAGCGGTATGTAAGTTCATCGAGAAATGCGAACCGACCGTACGATCATCTTCAAACTTGCAGGAGTGCTCTCGATTGGCGACACGAGTATTCTCTATAAGTTTCATAAACTTCGTACGGCTGGAAGGGGAGTTAGACACAAATTGTCATGTACAACGCAGTTTCCGCTCAGCGACAAAGTCCCTTCGTAGCTGCATGTAAGTTCATCGAGAAACCTGAACCGACCGTACGATCATATTCAAACTTGCTGGAGTGCTCTCGATTGGCGACACGAGCATTCACTACAAGTTTCATAAACTTCGTACGGTTGGAAGGGGAGTTAGACACAAATTGTCATCTACAACGCAGTTGTCGCTCAGCGACCAAGTCCCGTCGTAGGTGTATGTAAGTTCATCGAGAAATGTGAACCGACCGTACGATCTTCTTCAAACTTGCAAGAGTGCTCTCGATTGGCGACGCGAGCATTCTCTACAAGTTTCATAAACTTCGTACGGCTGGAAGGGGAGTTAGACACAAATTGTCATGTACAACGCAGTTTCCGCTCAGCGACCAAGTCTCTTTGTAGCTGCATGTAAGTTCATCGAGAAATGCGAACCGACCGTACGATCATCTTCAAACTTGCGTGAGTGCTCTCGACTGGCGACACGAGTATGCTGTACAAGTTTCATAAACTTCGTACGGCTGGAAGCGGAGTTTGAAAATAATTGTCATCATCCGAATTTCCGCTCAGCGACCAAGTCCCTTCGTAGCTGCATGTAAGTTGATCGAGAAATCTGAACCGACCGTACGATCATCTTCAAACTTGCAGGAGTGCTCTCGATTGACGTCCTGAGCATGCTGTAAAAGTTGCATAAACTTCGTACGGCTGGAAGCGGAGTTTGAAAATAATTGTCATCATCCTAATTTCCGCTCAGCGACCAAGTCCCTTCGTAGCTACATGTAAGTTCATCGAGAAATCTGAACCGACCGTACGATCATCTTCAAACTTGCAGGAGTGCTCTCGATTGGCGACACGAGCATTCTGTACAAGTGTCATAAACTTCGTACGGCTGGAAGGGGAGTTAGACATAAATTGTCATCTACAACGCAGTACTGGATAGTTCCCGTTCAACGACCAAGTCCCTTCGTAGCTGCATGTAAGTTCATCGAGAAATCTGAACCGACCGTTCGATCATCTTCAAACTTTCAGGAGTGCTCTCGATTGGCGACACGAGCATTCTGTACAAGTTTCATAATCTTCGTACGGCTGGAAGGGGAGTTAGACACAAATTGTCATGTACAACGCAGTTTCCGCTCAGCGACCAAGTCCCTTCGTAGCTGCATGTAAGTTCATCGAGAAATGCGAACCGACCGTACGATCATCTTCAAACTTGCAGGAGTGCACTCGATTGGCGACACGAGTATTCTCTACAAGTTTCATAAACTTCGTACAGCTGGAAGGGGAGTTAGACACAAATTGTCATTATCCGAATTTCCGCTCAGCGATCAAGTCCCTTCGTAGCTGCATGTAAGTTCATCGAGAAATGCGAACCGACCGTACGATCATCTTTAAACTTGCAGGAGTGCTCTCGATTGGCGACACGAGCATTCTCTACAAGTTTCATAAACTTCGTACAGCTGGAAAGGGAGTTAGACACAAATTGTCATCATCCGAATTTCCGCTCAGCGACCAATTCCCTTCGTAGCTGTATGTAAGTTCATCGAGAAATCTGAACCGACCCTACGATCATCTTCAAACTTGCAGGAGTGCTCTCGATTGACGTCCTGAGCATGCTGTAAAAGTTGCATAAACTCCGCTCAGCGACCAAGTCCCTTCGTAGCTGCAAGTAAGTTCATCGAGAGATGCGAACCGACCGTACGATCATCTTCAAACTTGCAGGAGTGCTCTCGATTGGCGACACGAGCATACTCTACAAGTTTCATAAACTTCGTACAGCTGGAAGGGGAGTTAGATACAAATTGTCATCATCCGAATTTCCGCTCAGCGACCAAGTCCCTCCGTAGCTGTATGTAAGTTCATCGAGAAATCTGAACCGAACCTACGATCATCTTCAAACTTGCAGGAGTGCTCTCGATTGACGTCCTGAGCATGCTGTACAAGTTGCATAAACTTCGTACGGCTGGAAGCGGAGTTTGAAAATAATTGTCATCATCCGAATTTCCGCTCAGCGACCAAGTCCCTTCGTAGCTGCATGTAAGTTCATCGAGAAATCTGAACTGACCTTACGATCATCTTCAAACTTGCAGGAATGCTCTCGATTAGCGACACGAGCATTCTGTACAGTTTCATAAACTTCGTACGGCTGGAAGGGGAGTTAGACATAAATTGTCATCTACAACGCAGTACTGGATAGTTCCCGTTCAACGACCAAGACCCTTCGTAGCTGCATGTAAGTTCATCGAGAAATCTGAACCGACCGTTCGATCATCCTCAAACTTTCAGGAGTGCTCTCGATTGGCGACACGAGCATTCTGTACAAGTTTCATAATCTTCGTACGGCTGGAAGGGGAGTTAGACACAAATTGTCATGTACAACGCAGTTTCCGCTCAGCGACCAAGTCCCTTCGTAGCTGCATGTAAGTTCATCGAGAAATGCGAACCGACCGTACGATCATCTTCAAACTTGCAGGAGTGATCTCGATTGGCGACACGAGTATTCTCTACAAGTTTCATAAACTTCGTACAGCTGGAAGGGGAGTTAGACACAAATTGTCATCATCCGAATTTCCGCTCAGCGATCAAGTCCCTTCGTAGCTGCATGTAAGTTCATCGAGAAATGCGAACCGACCGTACGATCATCTTCAAACTTGCAGGAGTGCTCTCGATTGGCGACACGAGCATTCTCTACAAGTTTCATAAACATCGTACAGCTGGAAAGGGAGTTAGACACAAATTGTCATCATCCGAATTTCTGCTCAGCGACCAATTCCCTTCGTAGCTGTATGTAAGTTCATCGAGAAATCTGAACCAACCCTACGATCATCTTCAAACTTGCAGGAGTGCTCTCGATTGACGTCCTGAGCATGCTGTAAAAGTTGCATAAACTTCGTACGGCTGGAAGCGGAGTTTGAAAATAATTGTCATCATCCGAATTTCCGCTCAGCGACCATGTCCCTTCGTAGCTGCATGTAAGTTCATCGAGAAATCTGAACTGACCTTACGATCATCTTCAAACTTGCAGGAATGCTCTCGATTAGCGACACGAGCATTCTATACAGTTTCATAAACTTCGTACGGCTGGAAGGGGAGTTAGACACAAATTGTCATCTACAACGCAGTACTGGATAGTTCCCGTTCAGCGACAAAGTCCCGTCGTAGCTGTATGTAAGTTCATCGAGAAATGTGAACCGACCGTACGATCTTCTTCAAACTTGCAGGAGTGCTCTCGATTGGCGACGCGAGCATTCTCTACAAGTTTCATAAACTTCGTACGGTTGGAAGGGGAGTTAGACACAAATTGTCATCTACAACGCAGTACTGGATAGTTCCCGTTCAGCGACAAAGTCCCGTCGTAGCTGTATGTAAGTTCATCGAGAAATCTGAACCGACCCTATGATCATCTTCAAACTTGCAGGAGTGCTGTCGATTGACAACACGAGCATGCTGTAGAAGTTTCATAAACTTCGTACGGCTGGAAGCGGAGTTTGGAAAAAATTATCATCATCCGAATTTCCGCTCAGCGACCAAGTCCCTTCGTAGCTGCAAGTAAGTTCATCGAGAAATGCGAACCGACCGTACGATCATCTTCAAACTTGCAGGAGTGCTCTCGATTGGCGACACGAGCATACTATACAAGTTTCATAAACTTCGTACAGCTGGAAGGGGAGTTAGATACAAATTGTCATCATCCGAATTTCCGCTCAGCGCCCAAGTCCCTCCGTAGCTGTATGTAAGTTCATCGAGAAATCTGAACCGAACCTACGATCATCTTCAAACTTGCAGGAGTGCTCTCGATTGACGTCCTGAGCATGCTGTACAAGTTGCATAAACTTCGTACGGCTGGAAGCGGAGTTTGAAAAAAATTGTCATCATCCGAATTTCCGCTCAGCGACCAAGTCCCTTCGTAGCTGCATGTAAGTTCATCGAGAAATCTGAACCGACCCTACGATCATCTTCAAACTTGCAGGAGTGCTCTCGATTGAAGACACGAGCATGCTGTACAAGTTTCATAAACTTCGTACGGCTGGAAGAGAAGTTTGAAAATAATTGTCATCATCCGAATTTCCGCTCAGCGACCAAGTCCCTTCGTAGCTGCATGTAAGTTCATCGAGAAATGCGAACCGACCGTACGATCATCTTCAAACTTGCAGGAGTGCTCTCGATTGGCGACACGAGCATTCTCTACAAGTTTCAGAAACTTCGTACAGCTGGAAGGGGAGTTAGATACAAATTGTCATCATCCGAATTTCCGCTCAGCGACCAAGTCCCTTCGTAGCTGTATGTAAGTTCATCGAGAAATCTGAACCGACCCTACGATCATCTTCAAACTTGCAGGAGTCCTCTCGATTGACGACACGAGCATGCTGTACAAGTTTCATAAACTTCATACGGCTGGAAGCGGAGTTTGAAAATAATTGTCATCATCCGAATTTCCGCTCAGCGACCAAGTCCCTTCGTAGCTGCATGTAAGTTCATCGAGAAATCTGAACTGTCCTTACGATCATCTTCAAACTTGCAGGAATGCTCTCGATTAGCGACACGAGCATTCTGTACAGTTTCATAAACTTCGTACGGCTGGAAGGGGAGTTAGACACAAATTGTCATCTACAACGCAGTACTGGATAGTTCCCGTTCAGCGACAAAGTCCCGTCGTAGCTGTATGTAAGTTCATCGAGAAATCTGAACCGACCCTACGATCATCTTCAAACTTGCAGGAGTGCTGTCAATTGACGACACGAGCATGCTGTAGAAGTTTCATAAACTTCGTACGGCTGGAAGCGGAGTTTGAAAAAAATTGTCATCATCCGAATTTCCGCTCAACGACCAAGTCCCTTCGCAGCTGCATGTAAGTTCATCGAGAAATCTGAACCGACCGTACGATCAAATTCAAACTTGCAGGAGTGCTCTCGATTGGCGACGCGAGCATTCTGTACAAGTTTCATAAACTTCGTACGGCTGGAAGGGGAGTTAGACACACATTGTCATGTACAACGCAGTTTCCGCTCAGCGACCAAGTCCCTTCGTAGCTGCAAGTAAGTTCATCGAGAACTGCGAACCGACCGTACGATCATCTTCAAACTTGCAGGAGTGTCCTCGATTGGCGACACGAGCATTCTCTGCAAGTTTCATAAACTTCGTACAGCTGGAAGGGGAGTTAGATACAAATTGTCATCATCCGAATTTCCGCTCAGCGACCAAGTCCCTTCGTAGCTACATGTAAGTTCATCGAGAAATCTGAACCGACCGTACGATCATCTTCAAACTTGCAGGAGTGCTCTCGATTGGCGACACGAGCATTCTGTACAGTTTCATAAACTTCTTACGGCTGGAAGGGGAGTTAGACATAAATTGTCATCTACAACGCAGTACTGGATAGTTCCCGTTCAACGACCAAGTCCCTTCGTAGCTGCATGTAAGTTCATCGAGAAATCTGAACCGACCGTTCGATCATCTTCAAACTTTCAGGAGTGCTCTCTATTGGCGACACGAGCATTCTGTACAAGTTTCATAATCTTCGTACGGCTGGAAGGGGAGTTAGACACAAATTGTCATGTACAACGCAGTTTCCGCTCAGCGACCAAGTCCCTTCGTAGCTGCATGTAAGTTCATCGAGAAATGCGAACCGACCGTACGATCATCTTCAAACTTGCAGGAGTGCTCTCGATTGGCGACACGAGCATTCTCTACAAGTTTCATAAACTTCGTACAGCTGGAAGGGGAGTTAGACACAAATTGTCATCATCCGAATTTCCGCTCAGCGATCAAGTCCCTTCGTAGCTGCATGTAAGTTCATCGAGAAATGCGAACCGACCCTACGATCATCTTCAAACTTGCAGGAGTGCTGTCGATTGACAACACGGGCATGCTGTAGAAGTTTCATAAACTTCGTACGGCTGGAAGCGGAGTTTGAAAATAATTGTCATCATCCGAATTTCCGCTCAGCGACCAAGTCCCTTCGTAGCTGCATGTAAGTTCATCGAGAAATCTGAACTGACCTTACGATCATCTTCAAACTTGCAGGAATGCTCTCGATTAGCGACACGAGCATTCTGTACAGTTTCATAAACTTCGTACGGCTGGAAGGGGAGTTAGACACAAATTGTCATCTACAACGCAGTACTGGATAGTTCCCGTTCAGCGACAAAGTCCCGTCGTAGCTGTATGTAAGTTCATCGAGAAATGTGAACCGACCGTACGATCTTCTTCAAACTTACAGGAGTGCTCTCGATTGGCGACACGAGCATTCTCTACAAGTTTCATAAACTTCGTACGGTTGGAAGGGGAGTTAGACACAAATTGTCATCTACAACGCAGTACTGGATAGTTCCCGTTCAGCGACAAAGTCCCGTCGTAGCTGTATGTAAGTTCATCGAGAAATCTGAACCGACCCTACGATCATCTTCAAACTTGCAGGAGTGCTCCCGATTGACGACACGAGCATGCTGTACAAGTTTCATAAACTTCGTACGGCTGGAAGCGGAGTTTGAAAATAATTGTCATCATCCGAATTTCCGCTCAACGACCAAGTCCCTTCGTAGCTGCATGTAAGTTCATCGAGAAATCTGAACCGACCGTACGATCATCTTAAAACTTGCAGGAGTGCTCTCGGTTGGCGACGCGAGCATTCTATACAAGTTTCATAAACTTCGTACGGCTGGAAGGGGAGTTAGACACACATTGTCATGTACAACGCAGTTTCCGCTCAGCGACCAAGTCCCTTCGTAGCTGCAAGTAAGTTCATCGAGAAATGCGAACCGACAGTACGATCATCTTCAAACTTGCAGGAGTGCTCTCGATTGGCGACACGAGCATACTCTACAAGTTTCATAAACTTCGTACAGCTGGAAGGGGAGTTAGATACAAATTGTCATCATCCGAATTTCCGCTCAGCGACCAAGTCCCTTCGTAGCTGTATGTAAGTTCATCGAGAAATCTGAACCGACCCTACGATCATCTTCAAACTTGCAGGAGTGCTCTCGATTGACGTCCTGAGCGTGCTGTACAAGTTGCATAAACTTCTTACGGCTGGAAGCTGAGTTTGAAAAAAATTGTCATCATCCGAATTTCCGCTCAGCGACCAAGTCCCTTCGTAGCTGCATGTAAGTTCATCGAGAAATCTGAACCGACCCTACGATCATCTTCAAACTTGCAAGAGTGCTCTCGATTGACGACACGAGCATGCTGTACAAGTTTCATAAACTTCGTACGGCTGGAAGCGGAGTTTGAAAAAAATTGTCATCATCCGAATTTCCGTTCAGCGACCAAGTCCCTTCGTAGCTGCATGTAAGTTCATCGAGAAATCTGAACCGACCCTACGATCATCTTCAAACTTGCAGGAGTGCTCCCGATTGACGACACGAGCATGCTGTACAAGTTTCATAAACTTCGTACGGCTGGAAGCGGAGTTTGAAAATAATTGTCATCATCCGAATTTCCGCTCAGCGACAAAGTCCCTTCGTAGCTGCATGTAAGTTGATCGAGGAATCTGAACCGACCGTACGATCATCTTCAAACTTGCAGGAGTGCTCTCGATTGGCGACACGAGTATTCTCTACAAGTTTCATAAACTTCGTACAACTGGAAGGGGAGTTAGACACAAATTGTCATCATCCGAATTTCCGCTCAGCGATGAAGTCCCTTCGTAGCTGCATGTAAGTTCATCGAGAAATGCGAACCGACCGTACGATCATCTTCAAACTTGCAGGAGTGCTGTCGATTGGCGACACGAGCATTCTCTACAAGTTTCATAAACTTCGTACAGCTGGAAAGGGAGTTAGACACAAATTGTCATCATCCGAATTTCCGCTCAGCGACCAATTCCCTTCGTAGCTGTATGTAAGTTCATCGAGAAACCTGAACCGACCCTACGATCATCTTCAAACTTGCAGGAGTGCTCCCGATTGACGACACGAGCATGCTGTACAAGTTTCATAAACTTCGTACGGCTGGAAGGGGAGTTAGACACAAATTGTCATCTACAACGCAGTTTCCCTCAGCGACCAAGTCCCGTCGTAGCGGTATGTAAGTTCATCGAGAAATGCGAACCGACCGTACGATCATCTTCAAACTTGCAGGAGTGCTCTCGATTGGCGACACGAGTATTCTCTACAAGTTTCATAAACTTCGTACGGCTGGAAGGGGAGTTAGACACAAATTGTCATGTACAACGCAGTTTCCGCTCAGCGACCAAGTCCCTTCGTAGCTGCATGTAAGTTCATCGAGAAATGCGAACCGACCGTACGATCATCTTCAAACTTGCAGGAGTGCTCTCGATTGGCGACACGAGTATTCTCTACAAGTTTCATAAACTTCGTACAGCTGGAAGGGGAGTTAGACACAAATTGTCATCATCCGAATTTCCGCTCAGCGATCAAGTCCCTTCGTAGCTGCATGTAAGTTCATCGAGAAATGCAAACCGACCGTACGATCATCTTCAAACTTGCAGGAGTGCTCTCGATTGGCGACACGAGCATTCTCTACAAGTTTCATAAACTTCGTACAGCTGGAAAGGGAGTTAGACACAAATTGTCATCATCCGAATTTCCGCTCAGCGACCAAGTCCCTTCGTAGCTGTATGTAAGTTGATCGAGAAATCTGAACCTACCGTACGATCATCTTCAAACTTGCAGGAGTGCTCTCGATTGGCGACACGAGCATTCTGTACAAGTGTCATAAACTTCGTACGGCTGGAAGGGGAGTTAGACACAAATTGTCATCTACAACGCAGTACTGGATAGTTCCCGTTCAGCGACAAAGTCCCGTCGTAACTGTATGTAAGTTCATCGAGAAATGTGAACGACCGTACAATCTTCTTCAAACTTGCAGGAGTGCTCTCGATTGGCAACACGAGCATTCTCTACAAGTTTCATAAACTTCGTACGGCTGGAAGGGGAGTTAGACACAAATTGTCATCTACAACGCAGTTTCCGCTCAGCGACCAAGTCCCGACGTAGCTGTATGTAAGTTCATCGAGAAATGCGAACCGAACGTACGATCTTCTTCAAACTTGGAGGAGTGCTCTCGGTTGACGACACGAGCATGCTGCACAAGTTTCATAAACTTCGTACGGCTGGAAGCGGAGTTTGAAAATAATTGTCATCATCCGAATTTCCGCTCAGCGACCAAGTCCCTTCGTAGCTGCATGTAAGTTGATCGAGAAATCTGAACCGACCGTACGATCATCTTCAAACTTGCAGGAGTGCTCTCGATTGGCGACACGAGCATTCTGTACAAGTGTCATAAACTTCGTACGGCTGGAAGGGGAGTTAGACACAAATTGTCATCTACAACGCAGTACTGGATAGTTCCCGTTCAGCGACAAAGTCCCGTCGTAACTGTATGTAAGTTCATCGAGAAATCTGAACCGACCCTACGATCATCTTCAAACTTGCAGGAGTGCTGTCGATTGACGACACGAGCATGCTGTACAAGTTTCATAAACTTCGTACGGCTGGAAGCGGAGTTTGAAAAAAATTGTCATCATCCGAATTTCCGCTCAGCGACCAAGTCCCTTCGTAGCTGCATGTAAGTTCATCGAGAAATCTGAACCGACCCTACGATCATCTTCAAACTTGCAGGAGTGCTCCCGATTGACGACACGAGCATGCTGTACAAGTTTCATAAACTTCGTACGGCTGGAAGCGGAGTTTGAAAATAATTGTCATCATCCGAATTTCCGCTCAGCGACAAAGTCCCTTCGTAGCTGCATGTAAGTTGATCGAGGAATCTGCACCGACCGTACGATCATCTTCAAACTTGCAGGAGTGCTCTCGATTGGCGACACGAGTATTCTCTACAAGTTTCATAAACTTCGTACAACTGGAAGGGGAGTTAGACACAAATTGTCATCATCCGAATTTCCGCTCAGCGATGAAGTCCCTTCGTAGCTGCATGTAAGTTCATCGAGAAATGCGAACCGACCGTACGATCATCTTCAAACTTGCAGGAGTGCTGTCGATTGGCGACACGAGCATTCTCTACAAGTTTCATAAACTTCGTACAGCTGGAAAGGGAGTTAGACACAAATTGTCATCATCCGAATTTCCGCTCAGCGAACAATTCCCTTCGTAGCTGTATGTAAGTTCATCGAGAAACCTGAACCGACCCTACGATCATCTTCAAACTTGCAGGAGTGCTCCCGATTGACGACACGAGCATGCTGTACAAGTTTCATAAACTTCGTACGGCTGGAAGGGGAGTTAGACACAAATTGTCATCTACAACGCAGTTTCCCTCAGCGACCAAGTCCCGTCGTAGCGGTATGTAAGTTCATCGAGAAATGCGAACCGACCGTACGATCATCTTCAAACTTGCAGGAGTGCTCTCGATTGGCGACACGAGTATTCTCTACAAGTTTCATAAACTTCGTACGGCTGGAAGGGGAGTTAGACACAAATTGTCATGTACAACGCAGTTTCCGCTCAGCGACCAAGTCCCTTCGTAGCTGCATGTAAGTTCATCGAGAAATGCGAACCGACCGTACGATCATCTTCAAACTTGCAGGAGTGCTCTCGATTGGCGACACGAGTATTCTCTACAAGTTTCATAAACTTCGTACAGCTGGAAGGGGAGTTAGACACAAATTGTCATCATCCGAATTTCCGCTCAGCGATCAAGTCCCTTCGTAGCTGCATGTAAGTTCATCGAGAAATGCAAACCGACCGTACGATCATCTTCAAACTTGCAGGAGTGCTCTCGATTGGCGACACGAGCATTCTCTACAAGTTTCATAAACTTCGTACAGCTGGAAAGGGAGTTAGACACAAATTGTCATCATCCGAATTTCCGCTCAGCGACCAAGTCCCTTCGTAGCTGTATGTAAGTTGATCGAGAAATCTGAACCGACCGTACGATCATCTTCAAACTTGCAGGAGTGCTCTCGATTGGCGACACGAGCATTCTGTACAAGTGTCATAAACTTCGTACGGCTGGAAGGGGAGTTAGACACAAATTGTCATCTACAACGCAGTACTGGATAGTTCCCGTTCAGCGACAAAGTCCCGTCGTAACTGTATGTAAGTTCATCGAGAAATGTGAACGACCGTACAATCTTCTTCAAACTTGCAGGAGTGCTCTCGATTGGCAACACGAGCATTCTCTACAAGTTTCATAAACTTCGTACGGCTGGAAGGGGAGTTAGACACAAATTGTCATCTACAACGCAGTTTCCGCTCAGCGACCAAGTCCCGACGTAGCTGTATGTAAGTTCATCGAGAAATGCGAACCGAACGTACGATCTTCTTCAAACTTGGAGGAGTGCTCTCGGTTGACGACACGAGCATGCTGCACAAGTTTCATAAACTTCGTACGGCTGGAAGCGGAGTTTGAAAATAATTGTCATCATCCGAATTTCCGCTCAGCGACCAAGTCCCTTCGTAGCTGCATGTAAGTTGATCGAGAAATCTGAACCGACCGTACGATCATCTTCAAACTTGCAGGAGTGCTCTCGATTGGCGACACGAGCATGCTGTACAAGTTTCATAAACTTCGTACGGCTGGAAGCGGAGTTTGAAAATAATTGTCATCATCCGAATTTCCGCTCAGCGACCAAGTCCCTTCGTAGCTGCATGTAAGTTGATCGAGAAATCTGAACAGACCGTACGATCATCTTCAAACTTGCAGGAGTGCTCTCGATTGGCGACACGAGTATTCTCTACAAGTTTCATAAACTTCGTACACCTGGAAGGGGAGTTAGACACAAATTGTCATCATCCGAATTTCCGCTCAGCGACCAAGTCCCTTCGTAGCTGCAAGTAAGTTCATCGAGAAATGCGACCGACCGTACGATCATCTTCAAACTTGCAGGAGTGTCCTCGATTGGCGACACGAGCATTATCTACAAGTTTCATAAACTTCGAACAGCTGGAAGGGGAGTTAGATACAAATTGACATCATCCGAATTTCCGCTCAGCGACCAAGTCCCTTCGTAGCTGTATGTAAGTTCATCGAGAAATCTGAACCGACCCTACGATCATCTTCAAACTTGCAGGAGTGCTCTCGATTGGCGACACGAGCATTCTGTACAAGTGTCATAAACTTCGTACGGCTGGAAGGGGAGTTAGACACAAATTGTCATCTACAACGCAGTTTCCGCTCAGCGACCAAGTCCCGACGTAGCTGTATGTAAGTTCATCGAGAAATGCGAACCGAACGTACGATCTTCTTCAAACTTGGAGGAGTGCTCTCGGTTGACGACACGAGCATGCTGCACAAGTTTCATAAACTTCGTACGGCTGGAAGCGGATTTTGAAAATAATTGTCATCGTCCGAATTTCCGCTCAGCGACCAAGTCCCTTCGTAGCTGCATGTAAGTTGATCGAGAAATCTGAACCGACCGTACGATCATCTTCAAACTTGCAGGAGTGCTCTCGATTGGCGACACGAGCATTCTGTACAAGTGTCATAAACTTCGTACGGCTGGAAGGGGAGTTAGACACAAATTGTCATCTACAACGCAGTACTGGATAGTTCCCGTTCAGCGACAAAGTCCCGTCGTAACTGTATGTAAGTTCATCGAGAAATATGAACGACCGTACAATCTTCTTCAAACTTGCAGGAGTGCTCTCGATTGGCGACACGAGCATTCTGTACAAGTTTCATAATCTTCGTACGGCTGGAAGGGGAGTTAGACACATATTGTCATGTACAACGCAGTTTCCGATCAGCGACCAAGTCCCTTCGTAGCTGCATGTAAGTTCATCGAGAAATGCGAACCGACCGTACGATCATCTTCAAACTTGCAGGAGTGCTCTCGATTGGCGACACGAGTATTCTGTACAAGTTCCATAAACTTCGTACAGCTGGAAGGGGAGTTAGACACAAATTGTCATCATCCGAATTTCCGCTCAGCGATCAAGTCCCTTCGTAGCTGCATGTAAGTTCATCGAGATATGCGAACCGACCGTACGATCATCTTCAAACTTGCAGGAGTGCTCTCGATTGGCGACACGAGCATTCTCTACAAGTTTCATAAACTTCGTACAGCTGGAAAGGGAGTTAGACACAAATTGTCATCATCCGAATTTCCGCTCAGCGACCAATTCCCTTCGTAGATGTATGTAAGTTCATCGAGAAATCTGAACCGACCCTACGATCATCTTCAAACTTGCAGGAGTGCTCTCGATTGACGTCCTGAGCATGCTGTAAAAGTTGCATAAACTTCGTACGGCTGGAAGCGGAGTTTGAAAATAATTGTCATCATCCGAATTTCCGCTCAGCGACCAAGTCCCTTCGTAGCTGCATGTAAGTTCATCGAGAAATCTGAACCGACCGTACTATCATCTTCAAACTTGCAGGAGTCCTCTCGATTGAAGACACGAGCATGCTGTACAGGTTTCATAAACTTCGTACGGCTGGAAGCGGAGTTTGAAAATAATTGTCATCATCCGAATTTCCGCTCAGCGACCAAGTCCCTTCGTAGCTGCATGTAAGTTGATCGAGAAATCTGAACCGACAGTACGATCATCTTCAAACTTGCAGGAGTACTCTCGATTGGCGACACGAGCATTCTATACAAGTGTCATAAACTTCGTACGGCTGGAAGCGGAGTTTGAAAAAAATTGTCATCATCCGAATTTCCGTTCAGCGACCAAGTCCCTTCGTAGCTGCATGTAAGTTGATCGAGGAATCTGAACCGACCGTACGATCATCTTCAAACTTGCAGGAGTGCTCTCGATTGGCGACACGAGTATTCTCTACAAGTTTCATAAACTTCGTACAGCTGGAAGGGGAGTTAGACACAAATTGTCATCATCCGAATTTCCGCTCAGCGATGAAGTCCCTTCGTAGCTGCATGTAAGTTCATCGAGAAATGCGAACCGACCGTACGATCATCTTCAAACTTGCAGGAGTGCTCTCGATTGGCGACACGAGCATTCTCTACAAGTTTCATAAACTTCGTACAGCTGGAAAGGGAGTTAGACACAAATTGTCATCATTCGAATTTCCGCTCAGCGACCAATTCCCTTCGTAGCTGTATGTAAGTTCATCGAGAAACCTGAACCGACCCTACGATCATCTTCAAACTTGCAGGAGTGCTCTCGATTGACGACACGAGCATGCTGTACAAGTTTCATAAACTTCGTACGGCTGGAAGGGGAGTTAGACACAAATTGTCATCTACAACGCAGTTTCCCTCAGCGACCAAGTCCCGTCGTAGCGGTATGTAAGTTCATCGAGAAATGCGAACCGACCGTACGATCATCTTCAAACTTGCAGGAGTGCTCTCGATTGGCGACACGAGTATTCTCTATAAGTTTCATAAACTTCGTACGGCTGGAAGGGGAGTTAGACACAAATTGTCATGTACAACGCAGTTTCCGCTCAGCGACAAAGTCCCTTCGTAGCTGCATGTAAGTTCATCGAGAAACCTGAACCGACCGTACGATCATATTCAAACTTGCAGGAGTGCTCTCGATTGGCGACACGAGCATTCACTACAAGTTTCATAAACTTCGTACGGTTGGAAGGGGAGTTAGACACAAATTGTCATCTACAACGCAGTTGTCGCTCAGCGACCAAGTCCCGTCGTAGATGTATGTAAGTTCATCGAGAAATGTGAACCGACCGTACGATCTTCTTCAAACTTGCAAGAGTGCTCTCGATTGGCGACGCGAGCATTCTCTACAAGTTTCATAAACTTCGTACGGCTGGAAGGGGAGTTAGACACAAATTGTCATGTACAACGCAGTTTCCGCTCAGCGACCAAGTCTCTTTGTAGCTGCATGTAAGTTCATCGAGAAATGCGAACCGACCGTACGATCATCTTCAAACTTGCGTGAGTGCTCTCGACTGGCGACACGAGTATGCTGTACAAGTTTCATAAACTTCGTACGGCTGGAAGCGGAGTTTGAAAATAATTGTCATCATCCGAATTTCCGCTCAGCGACCAAGTCCCTTCGTAGCTGCATGTAAGTTGATCGAGAAATCTGAACCGACCGTACGATCATCTTCAAACTTGCAGGAGTGCTCTCGATTGACGTCCTGAGCATGCTGTAAAAGTTGCATAAACTTCGTACGGCTGGAAGCGGAGTTAGACATAAATTGTCATCTACAACGCAGTACTGGATAGTTCCCGTTCAACGACCAAGTCCCTTCGTAGCTGCATGTAAGTTCATCGAGAAATCTGAACCGACCGTTCGATCATCTTCAAACTTTCAGGAGTGCTCTCGATTGGCGACACGAGCATTCTGTACAAGTTTCATAATCTTCGTACGGCTGGAAGGGGAGTTAGACACAAATTGTCATGTACAACGCAGTTTCCGCTCAGCGACCAAGTCCCTTCGTAGCTGCATGTAAGTTCATCGAGAAATGCGAACCGACCGTACGATCATCTTCAAACTTGCAGGAGTGCACTCGATTGGCGACACGAGTATTCTCTACAAGTTTCATAAACTTCGTACAGCTGGAAGGGGAGTTAGACACAAATTGTCATTATCCGAATTTCCGCTCAGCGATCAAGTCCCTTCGTAGCTGCATGTAAGTTCATCGAGAAATGCGAACCGACCGTACGATCATCTTTAAACTTGCAGGAGTGCTCTCGATTGGCGACACGAGCATTCTCTACAAGTTTCATAAACTTCGTACAGCTGGAAAGGGAGTTAGACACAAATTGTCATCATCCGAATTTCCGCTCAGCGACCAATTCCCTTCGTAGCTGTATGTAAGTTCATCGAGAAATCTGAACCGACCCTACGATCATCTTCAAACTTGCAGGAGTGCTCTCGATTGACGTCGTGAGCATGCTGTAAAAGTTGCATAAACTCCGCTCAGCGACCAAGTCCCTTCGTAGCTGCATGTAAGTTCATCGAGAAATGCGAACCGACCGTACGATCATCTTCAAACTTGCAGGAGTGATCTCGATTGGCGACACGAGTATTCTCTACAAGTTTCATAAACTTCGTACAGCTGGAAGGGGAGTTAGACACAAATTGTCATCATCCGAATTTCCGCTCAGCGATCAAGTCCCTTCGTAGCTGCATGTAAGTTCATCGAGAAATGCGAACCGACCGTACGATCATCTTCAAACTTGCAGGAGTGCTCTCGATTGGCGACACGAGCATTCTCTACAAGTTTCATAAACTTCGTACAGCTGGAAAGGGAGTTAGACACAAATTGTCATCTACAACGCAGTACTGGATAGTTCCCGTTCAGCGACCAAGTCCCTTCGTAGCTGCATGTAAGTTCATCGAGAAATCTGAACTGACCTTACGATCATCTTCAAACTTGCAGGAATGCTCTCGATTAGCGACACGAGCATTCTATACAGTTTCATAAACTTCGTACGGCTGGAAGGGGAGTTAGACACAAATTGTCATCTACAACGCAGTACTGGATAGTTCCCGTTCAGCGACAAAGTCCCGTCGTAGCTGTATGTAAGTTCATCGAGAAATGTGAACCGACCGTACGATCTTCTTCAAACTTGCAGGAGTGCTCTCGATTGGCGACGCGAGCATTCTCTACAAGTTTCATAAACTTCGTACGGTTGGAAGGGGAGTTAGACACAAATTGTCATCTACAGCGCAGTACTGGATAGTTCCCGTTCAGCGACAAAGTCCCGTCGTAGCTGTATGTAGGTTCATCGAGAAATCTGAACCGACCCTACGATCATCTTCAAACTTGCAGGAGTGCTGTCGATTGACAACACGAGCATGCTGTAGAAGTTTCATAAACTTCGTACGGCTGGAAGCGGAGTTTGGAAAAAATTGTCATCATCCGAATTTCCGCTCAGCGACCAAGTCCCTTCGTAGCTGCAAGTAAGTTCATCGAGAAATGCGAACCGACCGTACGATCATCTTCAAACTTGCAGGAGTGCTCTCGATTGGCGACACGAGCATACTCTACAAGTTTCATAAACTTCGTACAGCTGGAAGGGGAGTTAGATACAAATTGTCATCATCCGAATTTCCGCTCAGCGACCAAGTCCCTCCGTAGCTGTATGTAAGTTCATCGAGAAATCTGAACCGAACCTACGATCATCTTCAAACTTGCAGGAGTGCTCTCGATTGACGTCCTGAGCATGCTGTACAAGTTGCATAAACTTCGTACGGCTGGAAGCGGAGTTTGAAAATAATTGTCATCATCCGAATTTCCGCTCAGCGACCAAGTCCCTTCGTAGCTGCATGTAAGTTCATCGAGAAATCTGAACTGACCTTACGATCATCTTCAAACTTGCAGGAATGCTCTCGATTAGCGACACGAGCATTCTGTACAGTTTCATAAACTTCGTACGGCTGGACGGGGAGTTAGACATAAATTGTCATCTACAACGCAGTACTGGATAGTTCCCGTTCAACGACCAAGACCCTTCGTAGCTGCATGTAAGTTCATCGAGAAATCTGAACCGACCGTTCGATCATCCTCAAACTTTCAGGAGTGCTCTCGATTGGCGACACGAGCATTCTGTACAAGTTTCATAATCTTCGTACGGCTGGAAGGGGAGTTAGACACAAATTGTCATGTACAACGCAGTTTCCGCTCAGCGACCAAGTCCCTTCGTAGCTGCATGTAAGTTCATCGAGAAATGCGAACCGACCGTACGATCATCTTCAAACTTGCAGGAGTGATCTCGATTGGCGACACGAGTATTCTCTACAAGTTTCATAAACTTCGTACAGCTGGAAGGGGAGTTAGACACAAATTGTCATCATCCGAATTTCCGCTCAGCGATCAAGTCCCTTCGTAGCTGCATGTAAGTTCATCGAGAAATGCGAACCGACCGTACGATCATCTTGAAACTTGCAGGAGTGCTCTCGATTGGCGACACGAGCATTCTCTACAAGTTTCATAAACTTCGTACAGCTGGAAAGGGAGTTAGACACAAATTGTCATCATCCGAATTTCTGCTCAGCGACCAATTCCCTTCGTAGCTGTATGTAAGTTCATCGAGAAATCTGAACCAACCCTACGATCATCTTCAAACTTGCAGGAGTGCTCTCGATTGGCGACACGAGCATTCTGTACAAGTGTCATAAACTTCGTACGGTTGGAAGGGGAGTTAGACACAAATTGTCATCTACAACGCAGTACTGGATAGTTCCCGTTCAGCGACAAAGTCCCGTCGTAACTGTATGTAAGTTCATCGAGAAATCTGAACCGACCCTACGATCATCTTCAAACTTGCAGGAGTGCTCTCGATTGAAGACACGAGCATGCTGTACAAGTTTCATAAACTTCGTACGGCTGGAAGAGGAGTTTGAAAATAATTGTCATCATCCGAATTTCCGCTCAGCGACCAAGTCCCTTCGTAGCTGCATGTAAGTTCATCGAGAAATGCGAACCGACCGTACGATCATCTTCAAACTTGCAGGAGTGCTCTCGATTGGCGACACGAGCATTCTCTACAAGTTTCATAAACTTCGTACAGCTGGAAGGGGAGTTAGATACAAATTGTCATCATCCGAATTTCCGCTCAGCGACCAAGTCCCTTCGTAGCTGTATGTAAGTTCATCGAGAAATCTGAACCGACCCTACGATCATCTTCAAACTTGCAGGAGTGCTCTCGATTGACGTTCTGAGCATGCTGTAAAAGTTGCATAAACTTCGTACGGCTGGAAGCGTAGTTTGAAAAAAATTGTCATCATCCGATTTTCCGCTCAGCGACCAAGTCCCTTCGTAGCTGCATGTAAGTTAATCGAGAAATCTGAACCGACCGTACTATCATCTTCAAACTTGCAGGAGTCCTCTCGATTGAAGACACGAGCATGCTGTACAAGTTTCATAAACTTCGTACGGCTGGAAGCGGAGTTTGAAAATAATTGTCATCATCCGAATTTCCGCTCAGCGACCAAGTCCCTTCGTAGCTGCATGTAAGTTGATCGAGAAATCTGAACCGACCGTACGATCATCTTCAAACTTGCAGGAGTGCTCTCGATTGGCGACACCAGCATTCTGTACAAGTGTCATAAACTTCGTACGGCTGGAAGCGGAGTTTGAAAAAAATTGTGATCTTCCGAATTTCCGTTCAGCGACCAAGTCCCTTCGTAGCTGCATGTAAGTTCATCGAGAAATCTGAACCGACCCTACGATCATCTTCAAACTTGCAGGAGTGCTCCCGATTGACGACACGAGCTTGCTGTACAAGTTTCATAAACTTCGTACGGCTGGAAGCGGAGTTTGAAAATAATTGTCATCATCCGAATTTCCGCTCAGGGACCAAGTCCCTTCGTAGCTGCATGTAAGTTGATCGAGGAATCTGAATCGACCGTACGATCATCTTCAAACTTGCAGGAGTGCTCTCGATTGGCGACACGAGTATTCTCTACAAGTTTCATAAACTTCGTACAGCTGGAAGGGGAGTTTAAAAATAATTGTCATCATCCGAATTTTCGCTCAGCGACCAAGTCCCTTCGTAGCTGCATGTAAGTTCATCGAGAAATCTGAACTGACCTTACGATCATCTTCAAACTTGCAGGAATGCTCTCGATTAGCGACACGAGCATTCTGTACAGTTTCATAAACTTCGTACGGCTGGAAGGGGAGTTAGACACAAATTGTCATCTACAACGCAGTACTGGATAGTTCCCGTTCAGCGACAAAGTCCCGTCGTAGCTGTATGTAAGTTCATCGAGAAATCTGAACCGACCCTACGATCATCTTCAAACTTGCAGGAGTGCTGTCGATTGACGACACGAGCATGCTGTAGAAGTTTCATAAACTTCGTACGGCTGGAAGCGGAGTTTGAAAAAAATTATCATCATCCGATTTTCCGCTCAGCGACCAAGTCCCTTCGTAGCTGCATGTAAGTTCATCGAGAAATCTGAACCGACCGTACTATCATCTTCAAACTTGCAGGAGTCCTCTCGATTGAAGACACGAGCATGCTGTACAAGTTTCATAAACTTCGTACGGCTGGAAGCGGAGTTTGAAAATAATTGTCATCATCCGAATTTCCGCTCAGCGACAAAGTCCCTTCGTAGCTGCATGTAAGTTGATCGAGAAATCTGAACCGACCGTACGATCATCTTCAAACTTGCAGGAGTGCTCTCGATTGGCGACACGAGCATTCTATACGAGTGTCATAAACTTCGTACGGCTGGAAGCGGAGTTTGAAAAAAATTGTCATCATCCGAATTTCCGTTCAGCGACCAAGTCCCTTCGTAGCTGCATGTAAGTTCATCGAGAAATCTGAACTGACCTTACGATCATCTTCAAACTTGCAGGAATGCTCTCGATTAGCGACACGAGCATTCTGTACAGTTTCATAAACTTCGTACGGCTGGAAGGGGAGTTAGACACAAATTGTCATCTACAACGCAGTACTGGATAGTTCCCGTTCAGCGACCAAGTCCCGTCGTAGGTGTATGTAAGTTCATCGAGAAATGTGAACCGACCGTACGATCTTCTTCAAACTTGCAAGAGTGCTCTCGATTGGCGACGCGAGCATTCTCTACAAGTTTCATAAACTTCGTACGGCTGGAAGGGGAGTTAGACACAAATTGTCATGTACAACGCAGTTTCCGCTCAGCGACCAAGTCTCTTTGTAGCTGCATGTAAGTTCATCGAGAAATGCGAACCGACCGTACGATCATCTTCAAACTTGCGTGAGTGCTCTCGATTGGCGACACGAGTATGCTGTACAAGTGTCATAAACTTCGTACGGCTGGAAGCGGAGTTTGAAAATAATTGTCATCATCCGAATTTCCGCTCAGCGACCAAGTCCCTTCGTAGCTGCATGTAAGTTGATCGAGAAATCTGAACCGACCGTACGATCATCTTCAAACTTGCAGGAGTGCTCTCGATTGGCGACACGAGCATTCTATACAAGTGTCATAAACTTCGTACGGCTGGAAGCGGAGTTTGAAAAAAATTGTCATCATCCGAATTTCCGCTCGGCGACCAATTCCCTTCGTAGCTGTATGTAAGTTCATCGAGAAACCTGAACCGACCCTACGATCATCTTCAAACTTGCAGGAGTGCTCTCGATTGACGACACGAGCATGCTGTACAAGTTTCATAAACTTCGTACGGCTGGAAGGGGAGTTAGACACAAATTGTCATCTACAACGCAGTACTGGATAGTTCCCGTTCAGCGACCAAGTCCCGTCGTAGGTGTATGTAAGTTCATCGAGAAATGTGAACCGACCGTACGATCTTCTTCAAACTTGCAAGAGTGCTCTCGATTGGCGACGCGAGCATTCTCTACAAGTTTCATAAACTTCGTACGGCTGGAAGGGGAGTTAGACACAAATTGTCATCTACAACGCAGTTTCCGCTCAGCGACCAAGTCCCTTCGTAGCTGCAAGTAAGTTCATCGAGAAATGCGAACCGACCGTACGATCATTTTCAAACTTGCAGGAGTGTCCTCGATTGGCGACACGAGCATTCTCTGCAAGTTTCATAAACTTCGTACAGCTGGAAGGGGAGTTAGATACAAATTGTCATCATCCGAATTTCCGCTCAGCGACCAAGTCCCTTCGTAGCTACATGTAAGTTCATCGAGAAATCTGAACCGACCGTACGATCATCTTCAAACTTGCAGGAGTGCTCTCGATTGGCGACACGAGCATTCTGTACAAGTGTCATAAACTTCGTACGGCTGGGAGGGGAGTTAGACATAAATTGTCATCTACAACGCAGTACTGGATAGTTCCCGTTCAACGACCAAGTCCCTTCGTAGCTGCATGTAAGTTCATCGAGAAATCTGAACCGACCGTTCGATCATCTTCAAACTTTCAGGAGTGCTCTCGATTGGCGACAAGAGCATTCTGTACAAGTTTCATAATCTTCGTACGGCTGGAAGGGGAGTTAGACACAAATTGTCATGTACAACGCAGTTTCCGCTCAGCGACCAAGTCCCTTCGTAGCTGCATGTAAGTTCATCGAGAAATGCGAACCGACCGTACGATCATCTTCAAACTTGCAGGAGTGCTCTCGATTGGCGACACGAGTATTCTCTACAAGTTTCATAAACTTCGTACAGCTGGAAGGGGAGTTAGACACAAATTGTCATTATCCGAATTTCCGCTCAGCGATCAAGTCCCTTCGTAGCTGCATGTAAGTTCATCGAGAAATGCGAACCGACCGTACGATCATCTTCAAACTTGCAGGAGTGCTCTCGATTGGCGACACGAGCATTCTCTACAAGTTTCATAAACTTCGTACGGCTGGAAGGGGAGTTAGACATAAATTGTCATCTACAACGCAGTACTGGATAGTTCCCGTTCAACGACCAAGTCCCTTCGTAGCTGCATGTAAGTTCATCGAGAAATCTGAACCGACCGTTCGATCATCCTCAAACTTTCAGGAGTGCTCTCGATTGGCGACACGAGCATTCTGTACAAGTTTCATAATCTTCGTACGGCTGGAAGGGGAGTTAGACACAAATTGTCATGTACAACGCAGTTTCCGCTCAGCGACCAAGTCCCTTCGTAGCTGCATGTAAGTTCATCGAGAAATCTGAACTGACCTTGCGATCATCTTCAAACTTGCAGGAATGCTCTCGATTAGCGACACGAGCATTCTGTACAGTTTCATAAACTTCGTACGGCTGGAAGGGGAGTTAGACACAAATTGTCATCTACAACGCAGTACTGGATAGTTCCCGTTCAGCGACAAAGTCCCGTCGTAGCTGTATGTAAGTTCATCGAGAAATGTGAACCGACCGTACGATCTTCTTCAAACTTGCAGGAGTGCTCTCGATTGGCGACGCGAGCATTCTCTACAAGTTTCATAAACTTCGTACGGTTGGAAGGGGAGTTAGACACAAATTGTCATCTACAACGCAGTACTGGATAGTTCCCGTTCAGCGACAAAGTCCCGTCGTAGCTGTATGTAAGTTCATCGAGAAATCTGAACCGACCGTTCGATCATCCTCAAACTTTCAGGAGTGCTCTCGATTGGCGACACGAGCATTCTGTACAAGTTTCATAATCTTCGTACGGCTGGAAGGGGAGTTAGACACAAATTGTCATGTACAACGCAGTTTCCGCTCAGCGACCAAGTCCCTTCGTAGCTGCATGTAAGTTCATCGAGAAATGCGAACCGACCGTACGATCATCTTCAAACTTGCAGGAGTGTTCTCGATTGGCGACACGAGTATTCTCTACAAGTTTCATAAACTTCGTACAGCTGGAAGGGGAGTTAGACACAAATTGTCATCATCCGAATTTCCGCTCAGCGACCAAGTCCCTTCGTAGCTGCAAGTAAGTTCATCGAGAAATGCGAACCGACCGTACGATCATCTTCAAACTTGCAGGAGTGCTCTCGATTGGCGACACGAGCATACTCTACAAGTTTCATAAACTTCGTACAGCTGGAAGGGGAGTTAGATACAAATTGTCATCATCCGAATTTCCGCTCAGCGACCAAGTCCCTTCGTAGCTGCATGTAAGTTCATCGAGAAATCTGAACCGACCCTACGATCATCTTCAAACTTGCAGGAGTGCTCTCGATTGAAGACACGAGCATGCTGTACAAGTTTCATAAACTTCGTACGGCTGGAAGGGGAGTTAGACACAAATTGTCATCATCCGAATTTCCGCTCAGCGATCAAGTCCCTTCGTAGCTGCATGTAAGTTCATCGAGAAATGCGAACCGACCGTACGATCATCTTCAAACTTGCAGGAGTGCTCTCGATTGGCGACACGAGCATTCTCTACAAGTTTCATAAACTTCGTACAGCTGGAAGGGGAGTTAGATACAAATTGTCATCATCCGAATTTCCGCTCAGCGACCAAGTCCCTTCGTAGCTGTATGTAAGTTCATCGAGAAATCTGAACCGACCCTACGATCATCTTCAAACTTGCAGGAGTGCTCTCGATTGACGTTCTGAGCATGCTGTAAAAGTTGCATAAACTTCGTACGGCTGGAAGCGTAGTTTGAAAAAAATTGTCATCATCCGATTTTCCGCTCAGCGACCAAGTCCCTTCGTAGCTGCATGTAAGTTAATCGAGAAATCTGAACCGACCGTACTATCATCTTCAAACTTGCAGGAGTCCTCTCGATTGAAGACACGAGCATGCTGTACAAGTTTCATAAACTTCGTACGGCTGGAAGCGGAGTTTGAAAATAATTGTCATCATCCGAATTTCCGCTCAGCGACCAAGTCCCTTTGTAGCTGCATGTAAGTTGATCGAGAAATCTGAACCGACCGTATGATCATCTTCAAACTTGCAGGAGTGCTCTCGATTGGCGACACGAGCATTCTGTACAAGTGTCATAAACTTCGTACGGCTGGAAGCGGAGTTTGAAAAAAATTGTCATCATCCGAATTTCCGTTCAGCGACCAAGTCCCTTCGTAGCTGCATGTAAGTTCATCGAGAAATCTGAACCGACCCTACGATCATCTTCAAACTTGCAGGAGTGCTCCCGATTGACGACACGAGCATGCTGTACAAGTTTCATAAACTTCGTACGGCTGGAAGCGGAGTTTGAAAATAATTGTCATCATCCGAATTTCCGCTCAGCGACCAAGTCCCTTCGTAGCTGCATGTAAGTTGATCGAGGAATCTGAACCGACCGTACGATCATCTTCAAACTTGCAGGAGTGCTCTCGATTGGCGACACGAGTATTCTCTACAAGTTTCATAAACTTCGTACAGCTGGAAGGGGAGTTAGACACAAATTGTCATCTACAACGCAGTACTGGATAGTTCCCGTTCAGCGACCAAGTCCCTTCGTAGCTGCATGTAAGTTCATCGAGAAATCTGAACTGACCTTACGATCATCTTCCAACTTGCAGGAATGCTCTCGATTAGCGACACGAGCATTCTGTACAAGTTTCATAAACTTCGTACGGCTGGAAGGGGAGTTAGACACATATTGTCATGTACAACGCAGTTTCCGCTCAGCGACCAAGTCCCTTCGTAGCTGCATGTAAGTTCATCGAGAAATGCCAACCGACCGTACGATCATCTTCAAACTTGCAGGAGTGCTCTCGATTGGCGACACGAGTATTCTCTACAAGTTTCATAAACTTCGTACAGCTGGAAGGGGAGTTAGACACAAATTGTCATCATCCGAATTTCCGCTCAGCGATCAAGTCCCTTCGTAGCTGCATGTAAGTTCATCGAGAAATGCGAACCGACCATACGATTATCTTCAAACTTGCAGGAGTGCTCTCGATTGGCGACACGAGCATTCTCTACAAGTTTCATAAACTTCGTACAGCTGGAAAGGGAGTTAGACACAAATTGTCATCATCCGAATTTCCGCTCAGCGACCAATTCCCTTCGTAGCTGTATGTAAGTTCATCGAGAAATCTGAACCGACCCTACGATCATCTTCAAACTTGCAGGAGTGCTCTCGATTGACGTCCTGAGCATGCTGTAAAAGTTGCATAAACTTCGTACGGCTGGAAGCGGAGTTTGAAAATAATTGTCATCATCCGAATTTCCGCTCAGCGACCAAGTCCCTTCGTAGCTGCATGTAAGTTCATCGAGAAATCTGAACTGACCTTACGATCATCTTCACACTTGCAGGAATGCTCTCGATTAGCGACACGAGCATTCTGTACAGTTTCATAAACTTCGTACGGCTGGAAGGGGAGTTAGACATAAATTGTCATCTACAACGCAGTACTGGATAGTTCCCGTTCAACGACCAAGTCCCTTCGTAGCTGCATGTAAGTTCATCGAGAAATCTGAACCGACCGTTCGATCATCCTCAAACTTTCAGGAGTGCTCTCGATTGGCGACACGAGCATTCTGTACAAATTTCATAATCTTCGTACGGCTGGAAGGGGAGTTAGACACAAATTGTCATGTACAACGCAGTTTCCGCTCAGCGACCAAATCCCTTCGTAGCTGCATGTAAGTTCATCGAGAAATGCGAACCGACCGTACGATCATCTTCAAACTTGCAGGAGTGATCTCGATTGGCGACACGAGTATTCTCTACAAGTTTCATAAACTTCGTACAGCTGGAAGGGGAGTTAGACACAAATTGTCATCATCCGAATTTCCGCTCAGCGACCAAGTCCCTTCGTAGCTGCATGTAAGTTCATCGAGAAATGCGAACCGACCGTACGATCATCTTCAAACTTGCAGGAGTGCTCTCGATTGGCGACACGAGCATTCTCTACAAGTTTCATAAACTTCGTACAGCTGGAAGGGGAGTTAGATACAAATTGTCATCATCCGAATTTCCGCTCAGCGACCAAGTCCCTTCGTAGCTGTATGTAAGTTCATCGAGAAATCTGAACCGACCCTACGATCATCTTCAAACTTGCAGGAGTGCTCTCGTTTGACGTTCTGAGCATGCTGTAAAAGTTGCATAAACTTCGTACGGCTGGAAGCGGAGTTTGAAAAAAATGGTCATCATCCGATTTTCCGCTCAGCGACCAAGTCCCTTCGTAGCTGCATGTAAGTTCATCGAGAAATCTGAACCGACCGTACTATCACCTTCAAACTTGCAGGAGTCCTCTCGATTGAAGACATGAGCATGCTGTACAAGTTTCATAAACTTCGTACGGCTGGAAGCGGAGTTTGAAAATAATTGTCATCATCCGAATTTCCGCTCAGCGACCAAGTCCCTTCGTAGCTGCATGTAAGTTGATCGAGAAATCTGAACCGACCGTACGATCATCTTCAAACTTGCAGGAGTGCTCTCGATTGGCGACACGAGCATTCTATACAAGTGTCATAAACTTCGTACGGCTGGAAGCGGAGTTTGAAAAAAATTGTCATCATCCGAATTTCCGTTCAGCGACCAAGTCCCTTCGTAGCTGCATGTAAGTTCATCGAGAAATCTGAACTGACCTTACGATCATCTTCAAACTTGCAGGAATGCTCTCGATTAGCGACACGAGCATTCTGTACAGTTTCATAAACTTCGTACGGCTGGAAGGGGAGTTAGACACAAATTGTCATCTACAACGCAGTACTGGATAGTTCCCGTTCAGCGACAAAGTCCCGTCGTAGCTGTATGTAAGTTCATCGAGAAATCTGAACCGACCCTACGATCATCTTCAAACTTGCAGGAGTGCTGTCGATTGACGACACGAGCATGCTGTAGAAGTTTCATAAACTTCGTACGGCTGGAAGCGGAGTTTGAAAATAATTGTCATCATCCGAATTTCCGCTCAGCGACCAAGTCCCTTCGTAGCTGCATGTAAGTTCATCGAGAAATCTGAACTGACCTTACGATCATCTTCAAACTTGCAGGAATGCTCTCGATTAGCGACACGAGCATTCTGTACAAGTTTCATAAACTTCGTACGGCTGGAAGGGGAGTTAGACACACATTGTCATGTACAACGCAGTTTCCGCTCAGCGACCAAGTCCCTTCGTAGCTGCAAGTAAGTTCATCGAGAAATGCGAACCGACCGTACGATCATCTTCAAACTTGCAGGAGTGTCCTCGATTGGCGACACGAGCATTCTCTGCAAGTTTCATAAACTTCGTACAGCTGGAAGGGGAGTTAGATACAAATTGTCGTCATCCGAATTTCCGCTCAGCGACCAAGTCCCTTCGTAGCTACATGTAAGTTCATCGAGAAATCTGAACCGACCGTACGATCATCTTCAAACTTGCAGGAGTGCTCTCGATTGGCGACACGAGCATTCTGTACAAGTGTCATAAACTTCGTACGGCTGGAAGGGGAGTTAGACATAAATTGTCATCTACAACGCAGTACTGGATAGTTCCCGTTCAACGACCAAGTCCCTTCGTAGCTGCATGTAAGTTCATCGAGAAATCTGAACCGACCGTTCGATCATCTTCAAACTTTCAGGAGTGCTCTCGATTGGCGACACGAGTATTCTCTACAAGTTTCATAAACTTCGTACGGCTGGAAGGGGAGTTAGACACAAATTGTCATGTACAACGCAGTTTCCGCTCAGCGACCAAATCCCTTCGTAGCTGCATGTAAGTTCATCGAGAAATGCGAACCGACCGTACGATCATCTTCAAACTTGCAGGAGTGATCTCGATTGGCGACACGAGTATTCTCTACAAGTTTCATAAACTTCGTACAGCTGGAAGGGGAGTTAGACACAAATTGTCATCATCCGAATTTCCGCTCAGCGACCAAGTCCCTTCGTAGCTGCATGTAAGTTGATCGAGAAATCTGAACCGACCGTACGATCATCTTCAAACTTGCAGGAGTGCTCTCGATTGGCGACACGAGCATTCTATACAAGTGTCATAAACTTCGTACGGCTGGAAGCGGAGTTTGAAAAAAATTTTCATCATCCGAATTTCCGTTCAGCGACCAAGTCCCTTCGTAGCTGCATGTAAGTTGATCGAGGAATCTGAACCGACCGTACGATCATCTTCAAACTTGCAGGAGTGCTCTCGATTGGCGACACGAGTATTCTCTACAAGTTTCATAAACTTCGTACAGCTGGAAGGGGAGTTAGACACAAATTGTCATCATCCGAATTTCCGCTCAGCGACCAAGTCCCTTCGTAGCTGCATGTAAGTTGATCGAGAAATCTGAACCGACCGTACGATCATCTTCAAACTTGCAGGAGTGCTCTCGATTGACGTCCTGAGCATGCTGTAAAAGTTGCATAAACTTCGTACGGCTGGAAGCGGAGTTTGAAAATAATTGTCATCATCCGAATTTCCGCTCAGCGACCAAGTCCCTTCGTAGCTGCATGTAAGTTCATCGAGAAATCTGAACTGACCTTACGATCATCTTCAAACTTGCAGGAATGCTCTCGATTAGCGACACGAGCAGTCTGTACAGTTTCATAAACTTCGTACGGCTGGAAGGGGAGTTAGACATAAATTGTCATCTACAACGCAGTACTGGATAGTTCCCGTTCAACGACCAAGTCCCTTCGTAGCTGCATGTAAGTTCATCGAGAAATCTGAACTGACCTTACGATCATCTTCAAACTTGCAGGAGTGCTCTCGATTGAAGACACGAGCATGCTGTACAAGTTTCATAAACTTCGTACGGCTGGAAGCGTGGTTTGAAAATAATTGTCATCATCCGAATTTCCGCTCAGCGACCAAGTCCCTTCGTAGCTGCATGTAAGTTGATCGACAAATCTGAACAGACCGTACGATCATCTTCAAACTTGCAGGAGTGCTCTCGATTGGCGACACGAGTATTCTCTACAAGTTTCATAAACTTCGTACACCTGGAAGGGGAGTTAGACACAAATTGTCATCATCCGAATTTCCGCTCAGCGATCAAGTCCCTTCGTAGCTGCATGTAAGTTCATCGAGAATTGCGAACCGACCGTACGATCATCTTCAAACTTGCAGGAGTGCTCTCGATTGGCGACACGAGCATTCTCTACAAGTTTCATAAACTTCGTACAGATGGAAAGGGAGTTAGACACAAATTGTCATCATCCGAATTTCCGCTCAGCGACCAAGTCCCTTCGTAGCTGCAAGTAAGTTCATCGAGAAATGCGAACCGACCGTACGATCATCTTCAAACTTGCAGGAGTGTCCTCGATTGGCGACACGAGCATTCTCTACGAGTTTCATAAACTTCGAACAGCTGGAAGGGGAGTTAGATACAAATTGTCATCATCCGAATTTCCGCTCAGCGACCAAGTCCCTTCGTAGCTGTATGTAAGTTCATCGAGAAATCTGAACTGACCTTACGATCATCTTCAAACTTGCAGGAATGCTCTCGATTAGCGACACGAGCATTCTGTACAGTTTCATAAACTTCGAACGGCTAGAAGGGGAGTTAGACACAAATTGTCATCTACAACGCAGTACTGGATAGTTCCCGTTCAGCGACAAAGTCCCGTCGTAGCTGTATGTAAGTTCATCGAGAAATGTGAACCGACCGTACGATCTTCTTCAAACTTGCAGGAGTGCTCTCGATTGGCGACGCGAGCATTCTCTACAAGTTTCATAAACTTCGTACGGCTGGAAGGGGAGTAGACACAAATTGTCATCTACAACGTAGTACTGGATAGTTCCCGTTCAGCGACAAAGTCCCGTCGTAGCTGTATGTAAGTTCATCGAGAAATGTGAACCGACCGTACGATCTTCTTCAAACTTGCAGGAGTGCTCTCGATTGGCGACACGAGCATTCTGTACAAGTTTCAAAAACGTCGTACGGCTGGAAGGGGAGTTAGTCACAAATTGTCATTTACAACGCAGTTTCCGCTCAGCGACCAAGTCCCGACGTAGCTGTATGTAAGTTCATCGAGAAATGCGAACCGATCGTACGATCTTCTTCAAACTTGGAGGAGTGCTCTCTGTTGACGAAACGAGCATGCTGCACAAGTTTCATAAACTTCGTACGGCTGGAAGCGGAGTTTGAAAATAATTGTCATCATCCGAATTTCCGCTCAGCGACCAAGTCCCTTCGTAGCTGCATGTAAGTTGATCGAGAAATCTGAACCGACCGTACGATCATCTTCAAACTTGCAGGAGTGCTCTCGATTGGCGACACGAGCATTCTGTACAAGTGTCATAAACTTCGTACGGCTGGAAGGGGAGTTAGACACAAATTGTCATCTACAACGCAGTACTGGATAGTTCCCGTTCAGCGACAAAGTCCCGTCGTAGCTGTATGTAAGTTCATCGAGAAATGTGAACGACCGTACGATCTTCTTCAAACTTGCAGGAGTGCTCTCGATTGGCAACACGAGCATTCTCTACAAGTTTCATAAACTTCGTACGGCTGGAAGGGGAGTTAGATACAAATTGTCATCTACAACGCAGTACTGGATAGTTCCCGTTCAGCGACAAAGTCCCGTCGTAGCTGTATGTAAGTTCATCGAGAAATCTGAACCGACCCTACGATCATCTTCAAACTTGCAGGAGTGCTGTCGATTGACGACACGAGCATGCTGTAGAAGTTTCATAAACTTCGTACGGCTGGAAGCGGAGTTTGAAAAAAATTGTCATCATCCGAATTTCCGCTCAACGACCAAGTCCCTTCGTAGCTGCATGTAAGTTCATCGAGAAATCTGAACCGACCGTACGATCATCTTCAAACTTTCAGGTGTGCTCTCGATTGGCGACACGAGCATGCTGTACAAGTTTCATAAACTTCGTACGGCTGGAAGGGGAGTTAGACACAAATTGTCATCTACAACGCAGTTTCCCTCAGCGACCAAGTCCCTTCGTAGCTGTATGTAAGTTCATCGAGAAATCTGAACCGACCGTACGATCATCTTCAAACTTGCAGGAGTGCTCTCGATTGGCGACACGAGCATTCTCTACAAGTTTCATAAACTTCGTACAGCTGGAAGCGGAGTTTGATAAAAATAGTCATCATCCGAATTTCCGCTCAGCGACCAAGTCCCTTCGTAGCTGCATGTAAGTTCATCGAGAAATCTGAACCGACCCTACGATCATCTTCAAACTTGCAGGAGTCCTCTCGATTGACGACACGAGCATGCTGTACAAGTTTCATAAACTTCATACGGCTGGAAGCGGAGTTTAAAAATAATTGTCATCATCCGAATTTCCGCTCAGCGACCAAGTCCCTTCGTAGCTGCATGTAAGTTCATCGAGAAATCTGAACTGACCTTACGATCATCTTCAAACTTGCAGGAATGCTCTCGATTAGCGACACGAGCATTCTGTACAGTTTCATAAACTTCGTACGGCTGGAAGGGGAGTTAGACACAAATTGTCATCTACAACGCAGTACTGGATAGTTCCCGTTCAGCGACAAAGTCCCGTCGTAGCTGTATGTAAGTTCATCGAGAAATCTGAACCGACCCTACGATCTTCTTCAAACTTGCAGGAGTGCTCTCGATTGGCGACGCGAGCATTCTCTACAAGTTTCATAAACTTCGTACGGCTGGAAGGGGAGTTAGACACAAATTGTCATCTACAACGCAGTACTGGATAGTTCCCGTTCAGCGACAAAGTCCCGTCGTAGCTGTATGTAAGTTCATCGAGAAATGTGAACCGACCGTACGATCTTCTTCAAACTTGCAGGAGTGCTCTCGATTGGCGACGCGAGCATTCTCTACAAGTTTCATAAACTTCGTACGGTTGGAAGGGGAGTTAGACACAAATTGTCATCTACAACGCAGTACTGGATAGTTCCCGTTCAGCGACAAAGTCCCGTCGTAGCTGTATGTAAGTTCATCGAGAAATCTGAACCGACCCTACGATCATCTTCAAACTTGCAGGAGTGCTGTCGATTGACGACACGAGCATGCTGTAGAAGTTTCATAAACTTCGTACGGCTGGAAGCGGAGTTTGAAAAAAATTGTCATCATCCGAATTTCCGCTCAACGACCAAGTCCCTTCGCAGCTGCATGTAAGTTCATCGAGAAATCTGAACCGACCGTACGATCATCTTCAAACTTGCAGGAGTGCTCTCGATTGGCGACGCGAGCATTCTGTACAAGTTTCATAAACTTCGTACGGCTGGAAGGGGAGTTAGACACACATTGTCATGTACAACGCAGTTTCCGCTCAGCGACCAAGTCCCTTCGTAGCTGCAAGTAAGTTCATCGAGAAATGCGAACCGACCGTACGATCATCTTCAAACTTGCAGGAGTGTCCTCGATTGGCGACACGAGCATTCTCTGCAAGTTTCATAAACTTCGTACAGCTGGAAGGGGAGTTAGATACAAATTGTCATCATCCGAATTTCCGCTCAGCGACCAAGTCCCTTCGTAGCTACATGTAAGTTCATCGAGAAATCTGAACCGACCGTACGATCATCTTCAAACTTGCAGGAGTGCTCTCGATTGGCGACACGAGCATTCTGTACAAGTGTCATAAACTTCGTACGGCTGGGAGGGGAGTTAGACATAAATTGTCATCTACAACGCAGTACTGGATAGTTCCCGTTCAACGACCAAGTCCCTTCGTAGCTGCATGTAAGTTCATCGAGAAATCTGAACCGACCATTCGATCATCTTCAAACTTTCAGGAGTGCTCTCGATTGGCGACAAGAGCATTCTGTACAAGTTTCATAATCTTCGTACGGCTGGAAGGGGAGTTAGACACAAATTGTCATGTACAACGCAGTTTCCGCTCAGCGACCAAGTCCCTTCGTAGCTGCATGTAAGTTCATCGAGAAATGCGAACCCACCGTACGATCATCTTCAAACTTGCAGGAGTGCTCTCGATTGGCGACACGAGTATTCTCTACAAGTTTCATAAACTTCGTACAGCTGGAAGGGGAGTTAGACACAAATTGTCATTATCCGAATTTCCGCTCAGCGATCAAGTCCCTTCGTAGCTGCATGTAAGTTCATCGAGAAATGCGAACCGACCGTACGATCATCTTCAAACTTGCAGGAGTGCTCTCGATTGGCGACACGAGCATTCTCTACAAGTTTCATAAACTTCGTACGGCTGGAAGGGGAGTTAGACATAAATTGTCATCTACAACGCAGTACTGGATAGTTCCCGTTCAACGACCAAGTCCCTTCGTAGCTGTATGTAAGTTCATCGAGAAATCTGAACCGACCCTACGATCATCTTCAAACTTGCAGGAGTGCTCTCGATTGACGTCCTGAGCATGCTGTAAAAGTTGCATAAACTTCGTACGGCTGGAAGCGGAGTTTGAAAATAATTGTCATCATCCGAATTTCCGCTCAGCGACCAAGTCCCTTCGTAGCTGCATGTAAGTTCATCGAGAAATCTGAACTGACCTTGCGATCATCTTCAAACTTGCAGGAATGCTCTCGATTAGCGACACGAGCATTCTGTACAGTTTCATAAACTTCGTACGGCTGGAAGGGGAGTTAGACACAAATTGTCATCTACAACGCAGTACTGGATAGTTCCCGTTCAGTGACAAAGTCCCGTCGTAGCTGTATGTATGTTCATCGAGAAATGTGAACCGACCGTACGATCTTCTTCAAACTTGCAGGAGTGCTCTCGATTGGCGACGCGAGCATTCTCTACAAGTTTCATAAACTTCGTACGGTTGGAAGGGGAGTTAGACACAAATTGTCATCTACAACGCAGTACTGGATAGTTCCCGTTCAGCGACAAAGTCCCGTCGTAGCTGTATGTAAGTTCATCGAGAAATCTGAACCGACCGTTCGATCATCCTCAAACTTTCAGGAGTGCTCTCGATTGGCGACACGAGCATTCTGTACAAGTTTCATAATCTTCGTACGGCTGGAAGGGGAGTTAGACACAAATTGTCATGTACAACGCAGTTTCCGCTCAGCGACCAAGTCCCTTCGTAGCTGCATGTAAGTTCATCGAGAAATGCGAACCGACCGTACGATCATCTTCAAACTTGCAGGAGTGTTCTCGATTGGCGACACGAGTATTCTCTACAAGTTTCATAAACTTCGTACAGCTGGAAGGGGAGTTAGACACAAATTGTCATCATCCGAATTTCCGCTCAGCGACCAAGTCCCTTCGTAGCTGCAAGTAAGTTCATCGAGAAATGCGAACCGACCGTACGATCATCTTCAAACTTGCAGGAGTGCTCTCGATTGGCGACACGAGCATACTCTACAAGTTTCATAAACTTCGTACAGCTGGAAGGGGAGTTAGATACAAATTATCATCATCCGAATTTCCGCTCAGCGACCAAGTCCCTCCGTAGCTGTATGTAAGTTCATCGAGAAATCTGAACCGAACCTACGATCATCTTCAAACTTGCAGGAGTGCTCTCGATTGACGTCCTGAGCATGCTGTACAAGTTGCATAAACTTCGTACGGCTGGAAGCGGAGTTTGAAAAAAATTGTCATCATCCGAATTTCCGCTCAGCGACCAAGTCCCTTCGTAGCTGCATGTAAGTTCATCGAGAAATCTGAACCGACCCTACGATCATCTTCAAACCTGCAGGAGTGCTCTCGATTGACGACACGAGCATGCTGTACAAGTTTCATAAACTTCGTACGGCTGGAAGCGGAGTTTGAAAATAATTGTCATCAATCGAATTTCCGCTCAGCGACCAAGTCCCTTCGTAGCTGCATGTAAGTTCATCGAGAAATGCGAACCGACCGTACGATCATCTTCAAACTTGCAGGAGTGCTCTCGATTGGCGACACGAGCATTCTCTACAAGTTTCATAAACTTCGTACAGCTGGAAGGGGAGTTAGATACAAATTGTCATCATTCGAATTTCCGCTCAGCGACCAAGTCCCTTCGTAGCTGTATGTAAGTTCATCGAGAAATCTGAACCGACCCTACGATCATCTTCAAACTTGCAGGAGTGCTCTCGATTGACGTTCTGAGCATGCTGTAAAAGTTGCATAAACTTCGTACGGCTGGAAGCGTAGTTTGAAAAAAATTGTCATCATCCGATTTTCCGCTCAGCGACCAAGTCCCTTCGTAGCTGCATGTAAGTTAATCGAGAAATCTGAACCGACCGTACTATCATCTTCAAACTTGCAGGAGTCCTCTCGATTGAAGACACGAGCATGCTATACAAGTTTCATAAACTACGTACGGCTGGAAGCGGAGTTTGAAAATAATTGTCATCATCCGAATTTCCGCTCAGCGACCAAGTCCCTTCGTAGCTGCATGTAAGTTGATCGAGAAATCTGAACTGACCGTACGATCATCTTCAAACTTGCAGGAGTGCTCTCGATTGGCGACACGAGCATTCTGTACAAGTGTCATAAACTTCGTACGGCTGGAAGCGGAGTTTGAAAAAAATTGTCATCATCCGAATTTCCGTTCAGCGACCAAGTCCCTTCGTAGCTGCATGTAAGTTCATCGAGAAATCTGATCCGACCCTACGATCATCTTCAAACTTGCAGGAGTGCTCCCGATTGACGACACGAGCATGCTGTACAAGTTTCATAAACTTCGTACGGCTGGAAGCGGAGTTTGAAAATAATTGTCATCATCCGAATTTCCGCTCAGCGACCAAGTCCCTTCGTAGCTGCATGTAAGTTGATCGAGGAATCTGAACCGACCGTACGATCATCTTCAAACCTGCAGGAGTGCTCTCGATTGGCGACACGAGTATTCTCAACAAGTTTCATAAACTTCGTACATCTGGAAGGGGAGTTAGACACAAATTGTCATCATCCGAATTTCCGCTCAGCGATGAAGTCCCTTCGTAGCTGCATGTAAGTTCATCGAGAAATGCGAACCGACCGTACGATCATCTTCAAACTTGCAGGAGTGCTCTCGATTGGCGACACGAGCATTCTCTACAAGTTTCATAAACTTCGTACAGCTGGAAAGGGAGTTAGACACAAATTGTCATCATCCGAATTTCCGCTCAGCGACCAATTCCCTTCGTAGCTGCATGTAAGTTCATCGAGAAACCTGAACCGACCCTACGATCATCTTCAAACTTGCAGGAGTGCTCTCGATTGACGACACGAGCATGCTGTACAAGTTTCATAAACTTCGTACGGCTGGAAGGGGAGTTAGACACAAATTGTCATCTACAACGCAGTTTCCCTCAGCGACCAAGTCCCGTCGTAGCGGTATGTAAGTTCATCGAGAAATGCGAACCGACCGTACGATCATCTTCAAACTTGCAGGAGTGCTCTCGATTGGCGACACGAGCATTCTCTACAAGTTTCATAAACTTCGTACAGCTGGAAAGGGAGTTAGACACAAATTGTCATCATCCGAATTTCCGCTCAGCGACCAATTCCCTTCGTAGCTGTATGTAAGTTCATCGAGAAATCTGAACCGACCCTACGATCATCTTCAAACTTGCAGGAGTGCTCTCGATTGACGTCCTGAGCATGCTGTAAAAGTTGCATAAACTTCGTACGGCTGGAAGCGGAGTTTGAAAATAATTGTCATCATCCGAATTTCCGCTCAGCGACCAAGTCCCTTCGTAGCTGCATGTAAGTTCATCGAGAAATCTGAACTGACCTTACGATCATCTTCAAACTTGCAGGAATGCTCTCGATTAGCGACACGAGCATTCTGTACAGATCATAAACTTCGTACGGCTGGAAGGGGAGTTAGACATAAATTGTCATCTACAACGCAGTACTGGATAGTTCCCGTTCAACGACCAAGTCCCTTCGTAGCTGCATGTAAGTTCATCGAGAAATCTGAACCGACCGTTCGATCATCCTCAAACTTTCAGGAGTGCTCTCGATTGGCGACACGAGCATTCTGTACAAGTTTCATAATCTTCGTACGGCTGGAAGGGGAGTTAGACACAAATTGTCATGTACAACGCAGTTTCCGCTCAGCGACCAAGTCCCTTCGTAGCTGCATGTAAGTTCATCGAGAAATGCGAACCGACCGTACGATCATCTTCAAACTTGCAGGAGTGATCTCGATTGGCGACACGAGTATTCTCTACAAGTTTCATAAACTTCGTACAGCTGGAAAGGTGTTAGACACAAATTGTCATCATCCGAATTTCCGCTCAGCGACCAAGTCCCTTCGTAGCTGCAAGTAAGTTCATCGAGAAATGCGAACCGACCGTACGATCATCTTCAAACTTGCAGGAGTGTCCTCGATTGGCGACACGAGCATTATCTACAAGTTTCATAAACTTCGACCAGCTGGAAGGGGAGTTAGATACAAATTGTCATCATCCGAATTTCCGCTCAGCGACCAAGTCCCTTCGTAGCTGTATGTAAGTTCATCGAGAAATCTGAACCGACCCTACGATCATCTTCAAACTTGCAGGAGTGCTCTCGATTGACGTCCTGAGCATGCTGTAAAAGTTGCATAAACTTCGTACGGCTGGAAGCGGAGTTTGAAAAAAATTGTCATCATCCGAATTTCCGCTCAGCGACCAAGTCCCTTCGTAGCTGCATGTAAGTTCATCGAGAAATCTGAACCGACCCTACGATCATCTTCAAACTTGCAGGAGTCCTCTCGATTGACGACACGAGCATGCTGTACAAGTTTCATAAACTTCGAATGGCTGGAAGCGGAGTTTGAAAATATTTGTCATCATCCGAATTTCCGCTCAGCGACCAAGTCCCTTCGTAGCTGCATGTAAGTTCATCGAGAAATCTGAACTGACCTTACGATCATCTTCAAACTTGCAGGAATGCTCTCGATTAGCGACACGAGCATTCTGTACAGTTTCATAAACTTCGAACGGCTAGAAGGGGAGTTAGACACAAATTGTCATCTACAACGCAGTACTGGATAGTTCCCGTTCAGCGACAAAGTCCCGTCGTAGCTGTATGTAAGTTCATCGAGAAATGTGAACCGACCGTACGATCTTCTTCAAACTTGCAGGAGTGCTCTCGATTGGCGACGCGAGCATTCTCTACAAGTTTCATAAACTTCGTACGGCTGGAAGGGGCGTTAGACACAAATTGTCATCTACAACGCAGTACTGGATAGTTCCCGTTCAGCGACAAAGTCCCGTCGTAGCTGTATGTAAGTTCATCGAGAAATGTGAACCGACCGTACGATCTTCTTCAAACTTGCAGGAGTGCTCTCGATTGGCGACACGAGCATTCTGTACAAGTTTCAAAAACGTCGTACGGCTGGAAGGGGAGTTAGTCACAAATTGTCATTTACAACGCAGTTTCCGCTCAGCGACCAAGTCCCGACGTAGCTGTATGTAAGTTCATCGAGAAATGCGAACCGATCGTACGATCTTCTTCAAACTTGGAGGAGTGCTCTCTGTTGACGAAACGAGCATGCTGCACAAGTTTCATAAACTTCGTACGGCTGGAAGCGGAGTTTGAAAATAATTGTCATCATCCGAATTTCCGCTCAGCGACCAAGTCCCTTCGTAGCTGCATGTAAGTTGATCGAGAAATCTGAACCGACCGTACGATCATCTTCAAACTTGCAGGAGTGCTCTCGATTGGCGACACGAGCATTCTGTACAAGTGTCATAAACTTCGTACGGCTGGAAGGGGAGTTAGACACAAATTGTCATCTACAACGCAGTACTGGATAGTTCCCGTTCAGCGACAAAGTCCCGTCGTAGCTGTATGTAAGTTCATCGAGAAATGTGAACGACCGTACGATCTTCTTCAAACTTGCAGGAGTGCTCTCGATTAGCAATACGAGCATTCTCTACAAGTTTCATAAACTTCGTACGGCTGGAAGGGGAGTTAGATACAAATTGTCATCTACAACGCAGTACTGGATAGTTCCCGTTCAGCGACAAAGTCCCGTCGTAGCTGTATGTAAGTTCATCGAGAAATCTGAACCGACCCTACGATCATCTTCAAACTTGCAGGAGTGCTGTCGATTGACGACACGAGCATGCTGTAGAAGTTTCATAAACTTCGTACTCCTGGAAGCGGAGTTTGAAAAAAATTGTCATCATCCGAATTTCCGCTCAACGACCAAGTCCCTTCGTAGCTGCATGTAAGTTCATCGAGAAATCTGAACCGACCGTACAATCATCTTCAAACTTTCAGGAGTGCTCTCGATTGGCGACACGAGCCTGCTGTACAAGTTTCATAAACTTCGTACGGCTGGAAGGGGAGTTAGACACAAATTGTCATCTACAACGCAGTTTCCCTCAGCGACCAAGTCCCTTCGTAGCTGTATGTAAGTTCATCGAGAAATCTGAACCGACCGTACGATCATCTTCAAACTTGCAGGAGTGCTCTCGATTGGCGACACGAGCATTCTCTACAAGTTTCATAAACTTCGTACAGCTGGAAGCGGAGTTTGATAAAAATTGTCATCATCCGAATTTCCGCTCAGCGACCAAGTCCCTTCGTAGCTGCATGTAAGTTCATCGAGAAATCTGAACCGACCGTACGATCATCTTCAAACTTGCAGGAGTGCTCTCGATTGGCGACACGAGCATTCTGTACAAGTGTCATAAACTTCGTACGGCTGGAAGGGGAGTTAGACACAAATTGTCATCTACAACGCAGTACTGGATAGTTCCCGTTCAGCGACAAAGTCCCGTCGTAGCTGTATGTAAGTTCATCGAGAAATGTGAACGACCGTACGATCTTCTTCAAACTTGCAGGAGTGCTCTCGATTAGCAACACGAGCATTCTCTACAAGTTTCATAAACTTCGTACGGCTGGAAGGGGAGTTAGATACAAATAGTCATCTACAACGCAGTACTGGATAGTTCCCGTTCAGCGACAAAGTCCCGTCGTAGCTGTATGTAAGTTCATCGAGAAATCTGAACCGACCCTACGATCATCTTCAAACTTGCAGGAGTGCTGTCGATTGACGACACGAGCATGCTGTAGAAGTTTCATAAACTTCGTACTCCTGGAAGCGGAGTTTGAAAAAAATTGTCATCATCCGAATTTCCGCTCAACGACCAAGTCCCTTCGTAGCTGCATGTAAGTTCATCGAGAAATCTGAACCGACCGTACAATCATCTTCAAACTTTCAGGAGTGCTCTCGATTGGCGACACGAGCCTGCTGTACAAGTTTCATAAACTTCGTACGGCTGGAAGGGGAGTTAGACACAAATTGTCATCTACAACGCAGTTTCCCTCAGCGACCAAGTCCCTTCGTAGCTGTATGTAAGTTCATCGAGAAATCTGAACCGACCGTACGATCATCTTCAAACTTGCAGGAGTGCTCTCGATTGGCGACACGAGCATTCTCTACAAGTTTCATAAACTTCGTACAGCTGGAAGCGGAGTTTGATAAAAATTGTCATCATCCGAATTTCCGCTCAGCGACCAAGTCCCTTCGTAGCTGCATGTAAGTTCATCGAGAAATCTGAACCGACCCTACGATCATCTTCAAACTTGCAGGAGTCCTCTCGATTGACGACACGAGCATGCTGTACAAGTTTCATAAACTTCATACGGCTGGAAGCGGAGTTTAAAAATAATTGTCATCATCCGAATTTCCGCTCAGCGACCAAGTCCCTTCGTAGCTGCATGTAAGTTCATCGAGAAATCTGAACTGACCTTACGATCATCTTCAAACTTGCAGGAATGCTCTCGATTAGCGACACGAGCATTCTGTACAGTTTCATAAACTTCGTACGGCTGGAAGGGGAGTTAGACACAAATTGTCATCTACAACGCAGTACTGGATAGTTCCCGTTCAGCGACAAAGTCCCGTCGTAGCTGTATGTAAGTTCATCGAGAAATCTGAACCGACCCTACGATCATCTTCAAACTTGCAGGAGTGCTGTCGATTGACGACACGAGCATGCTGTAGAAGTTTCATAAACTTCGTACGGCTGGAAGCGGAGTTTGAAAAAAATTGTCATCATCCGAATTTCCGCTCAGCGACCAAGTCCCTTCGTAGCTGCATGTAAGTTCATCGAGAAATCTGAACCGACCCTACGATCATCTTCAAACCTGCAGGAGTGCTCTCGATTGACGACACGAGCATGCTGTACAAGTTTCATAAACTTCGTACGGCTGGAAGCGGAGTTTGAAAATAATTGTCATCAATCGAATTTCCGCTCAGCGACCAAGTCCCTTCGTAGCTGCATGTAAGTTCATCGAGAAATGCGAACCGACCGTACGATCATCTTCAAACTTGCAGGAGTGCTCTCGATTGGCGACACGAGCATTCTCTACAAGTTTCATAAACTTCGTACAGCTGGAAGGGGAGTTGGATACAAATTGTCATCATTCGAATTTCCGCTCAGCGACCAAGTCCCTTCGTAGCTGTATGTAAGTTCATCGAGAAATCTGAACCGACCCTACGATCATCTTCAAACTTGAAGGAGTGCTCTCGATTGACGTTCTGAGCATGCTGTAAAAGTTGCATAAACTTCGTACGGCTGGAAGCGTAGTTTGAAAAAAATTGTCATCATCCGATTTTCCGCTCAGCGACCAAGTCCCTTCGTAGCTGTATGTAAGTTCATCGAGAAATCTGAACCGACCCTACGATCATCTTCAAACTTGCAGGAGTGCTCTCGATTGACGTCCTGAGCATGCTGTAAAAGTTGCATAAACTTCGTACGGCTGGAAGCGGAGTTTGAAAGTAATTGTCATCATCCGAATTTCCGCTCAGCGACCAAGTCCCTTCGTAGCTGCATGTAAGTTCATCGAGAAATCTGAACTGACATTGCGATCATCTTCAAACTTGCAGGAATGCTCTCGATTAGCGACACGAGCATTCTGTACAGTTTCATAAACTTCGTACGGCTGGAAGGGGAGTTAGACACAAATTGTCATCTACAACGCAGTACTGGATAGTTCCCGTTCAGCGACAAAGTCCCGTCGTAGCTGTATGTAAGTTCATCGAGAAATGTGAACCGACCGTACGATCTTCTTCAAACTTGCAGGAGTGCTCTCGATTGGCGACGCGAGCATTCTCTACAAGTTTCATAAACTTCGTACGGTTGGAAGGGGAGTTAGACACAAATTGTCATCTACAACGCAGTACTGGATAGTTCCCGTTCAGCGACAAAGTCCCGTCGTAGCTGTATATAAGTTCATCGAGAAATCTGAACCGAAACTACGATCATCTTCAAACTTGCAGGAGTGCTCTCGATTGACGTCCTGAGCATGCTGTACAAGTTGCATAAACTTCGTACGGCTGGAAGCGTAGTTTGAAAAAAATTGTCATCATCCGATTTTCCGCTCAGCGACCAAGTCCCTTCGTAGCTGCATGTAAGTTAATCGAGAAATCTGAACCGACCGTACTATCATCTTCAAACTTGCAGGAGTCCTCTCGATTGAAGACACGAGCATGCTGTACAAGTTTCATAAACTTCGTACGGCTGGAAGCGGAGTTTGAAAATTATTGTCATCATCCGAATTTCCGCTCAGCGACCAAGTCCCTTCGTAGCTGCATGTAAGTTGATCGAGAAATCTGAACCGACCGTACGATCATCTTCAAACTTGCAGGAGTGCTCTCGATTGGCGACACGAGCATTCTGTACAAGTGTTATAAACTTCGTACGGCTGGAAGCGGAGTTTGAAAAAAATTGTCATCATCCGAATTTCCGTTCAGCGACCAAGTCCCTTCGTAGCTGCATGTAAGTTCATCGAGAAATCTGAACCGACCCTACGATCATCTTCAAACCTGCAGGAGTGCTCTCGATTGACGACACGAGCATGCTGTACAAGTTTCATAAACTTAGTACGGCTGGAAGCGGAGTTTGAAAATAATTGTCATCAATCGAATTTCCGCTCAGCGACCAAGTCCCTTCGTAGCTACATGTAAGTTCATCGAGAAATCTGAACCGACCGTACGATCATCTTCAAACTTGCAGGAGTGCTCTCGATTGGCGACACGAGCATTCTGTACAAGTGTCATAAACTTCGTACGGCTGGGAGGGGAGTTAGACATAAATTGTCATCTACAACGCAGTACTGGATAGTTCCCGTTCAACGACCAAGTCCCTTCGTAGCTGCATGTAAGTTCATCGAGAAATCTGAACCGACCGTTCGATCATCTTCAAACTTTCAGGAGTGCTCTCGATTGGCGACAAGAGCATTCTGTACAAGTTTCATAATCTTCGTACGGCTGGAAGGGGAGTTAGACACAAATTGTCATGTACAACGCAGTTTCCGCTCAGCGACCAAGTCCCTTCGTAGCTGCATGTAAGTTCATCGAGAAATGCGAACCGACCGTACGATCATCTTCAAACTTGCAGGAGTGCTCTCGATTGGCGACACGAGTATTCTCTACAAGTTTCATAAACTTCGTACAGCTGGAAGGGGAGTTAGACACAAATTGTCATCATCCGAATTTCCGCTCAGCGATCAAGTCCCTTCGTAGCTGCATGTAAGTTCATCGAGAAATGCGAACCGACCGTACGATCATCTTCAAACTTGCAGGAGTGCTCTCGATTGGCGACACGAGCATTCTCTACAAGTTTCATAAACTTCGTACAGCTGGAAAGGGAGTTAGACACAAATTGTCATCATCCGAATTTCCGCTCAGCGACCAATTCCCTTCGTAGCTGTATGTAAGTTCATCGAGAAATCTGAACCGACCCTACGATCATCTTCAAACTTGCAGGAGTGCTCTCGATTGACGTCCTGAGCATGCTGTAAAAGTTGCATAAACTTCGTACGGCTGGAAGCGGAGTTTGAAAATAATTGTCATCATCCGAATTTCCGCTCAGCGACCAAGTCCCTTCGTAGCTGCATGTAAGTTCATCGAGAAATCTGAACTGACCTTGCGATCATCTTCAAACTTGCAGGAATGCTCTCGATTAGCGACACGAGCATTCTGTACAGTTTCATAAACTTCGTACGGCTGGAAGGGGAGTTAGACACAAATTGTCATCTACAATGCAGTACTGGATAGTTCCCGTTCAGCGACAAAGTCCCGTCGTAGCTGTATGTAAGTTCATCGAGAAATGTGAACCGACCGTACGATCTTCTTCAAACTTGCAGGAGTGCTCTCGATTGGCGACGCGAGCATTCTCTACAAGTTTCATAAACTTCGTACGGTTGGAAGGGGATTTAGACACAAATTGTCATCTACAACGCAGTACTGGATAGTTCCCGTTCAGCGACAAAGTCCCGTCGTAGCTGTATGTAAGTTCATCGAGAAATCTGAACCGACCGTTCGATCATCCTCAAACTTTCAGGAGTGCTCTCGATTGGCGACACGAGCATTCTGTACAAGTTTCATAATCTTCGTACGGCTGGAAGGGGAGTTAGACACAAATTGTCATGTACAACGCAGTTTCCGCTCAGCGACCAAGTCCCTTCGTAGCTGCATGTAAGTTCATCGAGAAATGCGAACCGACCGTACGATCGTCTTCAAACTTGCAGGAGTGTTCTCGATTGGCGACACGAGTATTCTCTACAAGTTTCATAAACTTCGTACAGCTGGAAGGGGAGTTAGACACAAATTGTCATCATCCGAATTTCCGCTCAGCGACCAAGTCCCTTCGTAGCTGCAAGTAAGTTCATCGAGAAATGCGAACCGACCGTACGATCATTTTCAAACTTGCAGGAGTGCTCTCGATTGGCGACACGAGCATACTCTACAAGTTTCATAAACTTCGTACAGCTGGAAGGGGAGTTAGATACAAATTGTCATCATCCGAATTTCCGCTCAGCGACCAAGTCCCTCCGTAGCTGTATGTAAGTTCATCGAGAAATCTGAACCGAACCTACGATCATCTTCAAACTTGCAGGAGTGCTCTCGATTGACGTCCTGAGCATGCTGTACAAGTTGCATAAACTTCGTACGGCTGGAAGCGGAGTTTGAAAAAAATTGTCATCATCCGAATTTCCGCTCAGCGACCAAGTCCCTTCGTAGCTGCATGTAAGTTCATCGAGAAATCTGAACCGACCCTACGATCATCTTCAAACCTGCAGGAGTGCTCTCGATTGACGACACGAGCATGCTGTACAAGTTTCATAAACTTCGTACGGCTGGAAGCGGAGTTTGAAAATAATTGTCATCAATCGAATTTCCGCTCAGCGACCAAGTCCCTTCGTAGCTGCATGTAAGTTCATCGAGAAATGCGAACCGACCGTACGATCATCTTCAAACTTGCAGGAGTGCTCTCGATTGGCGACACGAGCATTCTCTACAAGTTTCATAAACTTCGTACAGCTGGAAGGGGAGTTAGATACAAATTGTCATCATTCGAATTTCCGCTCAGCGACCAAGTCCCTTCGTAGCTGTATGTAAGTTCATCGAGAAATCTGAACCGACCCTACGATCATCTTCAAACTTGCAGGAGTGCTCTCGATTGACGTTCTGAGCATGCTGTAAAAGTTGCATAAACTTCGTACGGCTGGAAGCGTAGTTTGAAAAAAATTGTCATCATCCGATTTTCCGCTCAGCGACCAAGTCCCTTCGTAGCTGCATGTAAGTTAATCGAGAAATCTGAACCGACCGTACTATCATCTTCAAACTTGCAGGAGTCCTCTCGATTGAAGACACGAGCATGCTGTACAAGTTTCATAAACTTCGTACGGCTGGAAGCGGAGTTTGAAAATAATTGTCATCATCCGAATTTCCGCTCAGCGACCAAGTCCCTTCGTAGCTGCATGTAAGTTGATCGAGGAATCTGAACCGACCGTACGATCATCTTCAAACTTGCAGGAGTGCTCTCGATTGGCGACACGAGTATTCTCAACAAGTTTCATAAACTTCGTACAGCTGGAAGGGGAGTTAGACACAAATTGTCATCATCCGAATTTCCGCTCAGCGATGAAGTCCCTTCGTAGCTGCATGTAAGTTCATCGAGAAATGCGAACCGACCCTACGATCATCTTCAAACTTGCAGGAGTCCTCTCGATTGACGACACGAGCATGCTGTACAAGTTTCATAAACTTCATACGGCTGGAAGCGGACTTTAAAAATAATTGTCATCATCCGAATATCCGCTCAGCGACCAAGTCCCTTCGTAGCTGCATGTAAGTTCATCGAGAAATCTGAACTGACCTTACGATCATCTTCAAACTTGCAGGAATGCTCTCGATTAGCGACACGAGCATTCTGTACAGTTTCATAAACTTCGTACGGCTGGAAGGGGAGTTAGACACAAATTGTCATCTACAACGCAGTACTGGATAGTTCCCGTTCAGCGACAAAGTCCCGTCGTAGCTGTATGTAAGTTCATCGAGAAATCTGAACCGACCCTACGATCATCTTCAAACTTGCAGGAGTGCTGTCGATTGACGACACGAGCATGCTGTAGAAGTTTCATAAACTTCGTACGGCTGGAAGCGGAGTTTGAAAAAAATTGTCATCATCCGAATTTCCGCTCAACGACCAAGTCCCTTCGCAGCTGCATGTAAGTTCATCGAGAAATCTGAACCGACCGTACGATCATCTTCAAACTTGCAGGAGTGCTCTCGATTGGCGACGCGAGCATTCTGTACAAGTTTCATAAACTTCGTACGGCTGGAAGGGGAGTTAGACACACATTGTCATGTACAACGCAGTTTCCGCTCAGCGACCAAGTCCCTTCGTAGCTGCAAGTAAGTTCATCGAGAAATGCGAACCGACCGTACGATCATCTTCAAACTTGCAGGAGTGTCCTCGATTGGCGACACGAGCATTCTCTGCAAGTTTCATAAACTTCGTACAGCTGGAAGGGGAGTTAGATACAAATTGTCATCATCCGAATTTCCGCTCAGCGACCAAGTCCCTTCGTAGCTACATGTAAGTTCATCGAGAAATCTGAACCGACCGTACGATCATCTTCAAACTTGCAGGAGTGCTCTCGATTGGCGACACGAGCATTCTGTACAAGTGTCATAAACTTCGTACGGCTGGGAGGGGAGTTAGACATAAATTGTCATCTACAACGCAGTACTGGATAGTTCCCGTTCAACGACCAAGTCCCTTCGTAGCTGCATGTAAGTTCATCGAGAAATCTGAACCGACCGTACGATCATCTTCAAACTTGCAGGAGTGTCCTCGATTGGCGACAAGAGCATTCTGTACAAGTTTCATAAACTTCGTACAGCTGGAAGGGTAGTTAGACACAAATTGTCATCATCCGAATTTCCGCTCAGCGATCAAGTCCCTTCGTAGCTGCATGTAAGTTCATCGAGAAATGCGAACCGACCGTACGATCATCTTCAAACTTGCAGGAGTGCTCTCGATTGGCGACACGAGCATTCTCTACAAGTTTCATAAACTTCGTACAGCTGGAAAGGGAGTTAGACACAAATTGTCATCATCCGAATTTCCGCTCAGCGACCAATTCCCTTCGTAGCTGTATGTAAGTTCATCGAGAAATCTGAACCGACCCTACGATCATCTTCAAACTTGCAGGAGTGCTCTCGATTGACGTCCTGAGCATGCTGTAGAAGTTTCATAAACTTCGTACGGCTGGAAGCGGAGTTTGAAAAAAATTGTCATCATCCGAATTTCCGCTCAACGACCAAGTCCCTTCGCAGCTGCATGTAAGTTCATCGAGAAATCTGAACCGACCGTACGATCATCTTCAAACTTGCAGGAGTGCTCTCGATTGGCGACGCGAGCATTCTGTACAAGTTGCATAAACTTCGTACGGCTGGAAGGGGAGTTAGACACACATTGTCATGTACAACGCAGTTTCCGCTCAGCGACCAAGTCCCTTCGTAGCTGCAAGTAAGTTCATCGAGAAATGCGAACCGACCGTACGATCATCTTCAAACTTGCAGGAGTGTCCTCGATTGGCGACACGAGCATTCTCTGCAAGTTTCATAAACTTCGTACAGCTGGAAGGGGAGTTAGATACAAATTGTCATCATCCGAATTTCCGCTCAGCGACCAAGTCCCTTCGTAGCTACATGTAAGTTCATCGAGAAATCTGAACCGACCGTACGATCATCTTCAAACTTGCAGGAGTGCTCTCGATTGGCGACACGAGCATTCTGTACAAGTGTCATAAACTTCGTACGGCTGGGAGGGGAGTTAGACATAAATTGTCATCTACAACGCAGTACTGGATAGTTCCCGTTCAACGACCAAGTCCCTTCGTAGCTGCATGTAAGTTCATCGAGAAATCTGAACCGACCGTTCGATCATCTTCAAACTTTCAGGAGTGCTCTCGATTGGCGACAAGAGCATTCTGTACAAGTTTCATAATCTTCGTACGGCTGGAAGGGGAGTTAGACACAAATTGTCATGTACAACGCAGTTTCCGCTCAGCGACCAAGTCCCTTCGTAGCTGCATGTAAGTTCATCGAGAAATGCGAACCGACCGTACGATCATCTTCAAACTTGCAGGAGTGCTCTCGATTGGCGACACGAGTATTCTCTACAAGTTTCATAAACTTCGTACAGCTGGAAGGGGAGTTAGACACAAATTGTCATCATCCGAATTTCCGCTCAGCGATCAAGTCCCTTCGTAGCTGCATGTAAGTTCATCGAGAAATGCGAACCGACCGTACGATCATCTTCAAACTTGCAGGAGTGCTCTCGATTGGCGACACGAGCATTCTCTACAAGTTTCATAAACTTCGTACAGCTGGAAAGGGAGTTAGACACAAATTGTCATCATCCGAATTTCCGCTCAGCGACCAATTCCCTTCGTAGCTGTATGTAAGTTCATCGAGAAATCTGAACCGACCCTACGATCATCTTCAAACTTGCAGGAGTGCTCTCGATTGACGTCCTGAGCATGCTGTAAAAGTTGCATAAACTTCGTACGGCTGGAAGCGGAGTTTGAAAATAATTGTCATCATCCGAATTTCCGCTCAGCGACCAAGTCCCTTCGTAGCTGCATGTAAGTTCATCGAGAAATCTGAACTGACCTTGCGATCATCTTCAAACTTGCAGGAATGCTCTCGATTAGCGACACGAGCATTCTGTACAGTTTCATAAACTTCGTACGGCTGGAAGGGGAGTTAGACACAAATTGTCATCTACAATGCAGTACTGGATAGTTCCCGTTCAGCGACAAAGTCCCGTCGTAGCTGTATGTAAGTTCATCGAGAAATGTGAACCGACCGTACGATCTTCTTCAAACTTGCAGGACTGCTCTCGATTGGCGACGCGAGCATTCTCTACAAGTTTCATAAACTTCGTACGGTTGGAAGGGGAGTTAGACACAAATTGTCATCTACAACGCAGTACTGGATAGTTCCCGTTCAGCGACAAAGTCCCGTCGTAGCTGTATGTAAGTTCATCGAGAAATCTGAACCGACCGTTCGATCATCCTCAAACTTTCAGGAGTGCTCTCGATTGGCGACACGAGCATTCTGTACAAGTTTCATAATCTTCGTACGGCTGGAAGGGGAGTTAGACACAAATTGTCATGTACAACGCAGTTTCCGCTCAGCGACCAAGTCCCTTCGTAGCTGCATGTAAGTTCATCGAGAAATGCGAACCGACCGTACGATCATCTTCAAACTTGCAGGAGTGTTCTCGATTGGCGACACGAGTATTCTCTACAAGTTTCATAAACTTCGTACAGCTGGAAGGGGAGTTAGACACAAATTGTCATCATCCGAATTTCCGCTCAGCGACCAAGTCCCTTCGTAGCTGCAAGTAAGTTCATCGAGAAATGCGAACCGACCGTACGATCATCTTCAAACTTGCAGGAGTGCTCTCGATTGGCGACACGAGCATACTCTACAAGTTTCATAAACTTCGTACAGCTGGAAGGGGAGTTAGATACAAATTGTCATCATCCGAATTTCCGCTCAGCGACCAAGTCCCTTCGTAGCTGCATGTAAGTTGATCGACAAATCTGAACAGACCGTACGATCATCTTCAAACTTGCAGGAGTGCTCTCGATTGGCGACACGAGTATTCTCTACAAGTTTCATAAACTTCGTACACCTGGAAGGGGAGTTAGACACAAATTGTCATCAATCGAATTTCCGCTCAGCGACCAAGTCCCTTCGTAGCTGCATGTAAGTTCATCGAGAAATGCGAACCGACCGTACGATCATCTTCAAACTTGCAGGAGTGCTCTCGATTGGCGACACGAGCATTCTCTACAAGTTTCATAAACTTCGTACAGCTGGAAGGGGAGTTAGATACAAATTGTCATCATCCGAATTTCCGCTCAGCGACCAATTCCCTTCGTAGCTGTATGTAAGTTCATCGAGAAACCTGAACCGACCCTACGATCATCTTCAAACTTGCAGGAGTGCTCTCGATTGACGACACGAGCATGCTGTACAAGTTTCATAAACTTCGTACGGCTGGAAGGGGAGTTAGACACAAATTGTCATCTACAACGCAGTTTCCCTCAGCGACCAAGTCCCGTCGTAGCGGTATGTAAGTTCATCGAGAAATGCGAACCGACCGTACGATCATCTTCAAACTTGCAGGAGTGCTCTCGATTGGCGACACGAGCATTCTCTACAAGTTTCATAAACTTCGTACAGCTGGAAAGGGAGTTAGACACAAATTGTCATCATCCGAATTTCCGCTCAGCGACCAATTCCCTTCGTAGCTGTATGTAAGTTCATCGAGAAATCTGAACCGACCCTACGATCATCTTCAAACTTGCAGGAGTGCTCTCGATTGACGTCCAGAGCATGCTGTAAAAGATGCATAAACTTCGTACGGCTGGAAGCGGAGTTTGAAAATAATTGTCATCATCCGAATTTCCGCTCAGCGACCAAGTCCCTTCGTAGCTGCATGTAAGTTCATCGAGAAATCTGAACTGACCTTACGATCATCTTCAAACTTGCAGGAATGCTCTCGATTAGCGACACGAGCATTCTGTACAGTTTCATAAACTTCGTACGGCTGGAAGGGGAGTTAGACATAAATTGTCATCTACAACGCAGTACTGGATAGTTCCCGTTCAACGACCAAGTCCCTTCGTAGCTGCATGTAAGTTCATCGAGAAATCTGAACCGACCGTTCGATCATCCTCAAACTTTCAGGAGTGCTCTCGATTGGCGACACGAGCATTCTGTACAAGTTTCATAATCTTCGTACGGCTGGAAGGGGAGTTAGACACAAATTGTCATGTACAACGCAGTTTCCGCTCAGCGACCAAGTCCCTTCGTAGCTGCATGTAAGTTCATCGAGAAATGCGAACCGACCGTACGATCATCTTCAAACTTGCAGGAGTGATCTCGATTGGCGACACGAGTATTCTCTACAAGTTTCATAAACTTCGTACAGCTGGAAAGGGAGTTAGACACAAATTGTCATCATCCGAATTTCCGCTCAGCGACCAAGTCCCTTCGTAGCTGCAAGTAAGTTCATCGAGAAATGCGAACCGACCGTACGATCATCTTCAAACTTGCAGGAGTGTCCTCGATTGGCGACACGAGCATTATCTACAAGTTTCATAAACTTCGAACAGCTGGAAGGGGAGTCAGATACAAATTGTCATCATCCGAATTTCCGCTCAGCGACCAAGTCCCTTCGTAGCTGTATGTAAGTTCATCGAGAAATCTGAACCGACCCTACGATCATCTTCAAACTTGCAGGAGTGCTCTCGATTGACGTCCTGAGCATGCTGTAAAAGTTGCATAAACTTCGTACGGCTGGAAGCGGAGTTTGAAAAAAATTGTCATCATCCGAATTTCCGCTCAGCGACCAAGTCCCTTCGTAGCTGCATGTAAGTTCATCGAGAAATCTGAACCGACCCTACGATCATCTTCAAACTTGCAGGAGTCCTCTCGATTGACGACACGAGCATGCTGTACAAGTTTCATAAACTTCGAATGGCTGGAAGCGGAGTTTGAAAATAATTGTCATCATCCGAATTTCCGCTCAGCGACCAAGTCCCTTCGTAGCTGCATGTAAGTTCATCGAGAAATCTGAACTGACCTTACGATCATCTTCAAACTTGCAGGAATGCTCTCGATTAGCGACACGAGCATTCTGTACAGTTTCATAAACTTCGAACGGCTAGAAGGGGAGTTAGACACAAATTGTCATCTACAACGCAGTACTGGATAGTTCCCGTTCAGCGACAAAGTCCCGTCGTAGCTGTATGTAAGTTCATCGAGAAATGTGAACCGACCGTACGATCTTCTTCAAACTTGCAGGAGTGCTCTCGATTGGCGACGCGAGCATTCTCTACAAGTTTCATAAACTTCGTACGGCTGGAAGGGGAGTTAGACACAAATTGTCATCTACAACGCAGTACTGGATAGTTCCCGTTCAGCGACAAAGTCCCGTCGTAGCTGTATGTAAGTTCATCGAGAAATGTGAACCGACCGTACGATCTTCTTCAAATTTGCAGGAGTGCTCTCGATTGGCGACACGAGCATTCTGTACAAGTTTCAAAAACGTCGTACGGCTGGAAGGGGAGTTAGTCACAAATTGTCATTTACAACGCAGTTTCCGCTCAGCGACCAAGTCCCGACGTAGCTGTATGTAAGTTCATCGAGAAATGCGAACCGATCGTACGATCTTCTTCAAACTTGGAGGAGTGCTCTCTGTTGACGAAACGAGCATGCTGCACAAGTTTCATAAACTTCGTACGGCTGGAAGCGGAGTTTGAAAATAATTGTCATCATCCGAATTTCCGCTCAGCGACCAAGTCCCTTCGTAGCTGCATGTAAGTTGATCGAGAAATCTGAACCGACCGTACGATCATCTTCAAACTTGCAGGAGTGCTCTCGATTGGCGACACGAGCATTCTGTACAAGTGTCATAAACTTCGTACGGCTGGAAGGGGAGTTAGATACAAATTGTCATCTACAACGCAGTACTGGATAGTTCCCGTTCAGCGACAAAGTCCCGTCGTAGCTGTATGTAAGTTCATCGAGAAATCTGAACCGACCCTACGATCATCTTCAAACTTGCAGGAGTGCTCTCGATTGACGTTCTGAGCATGCTGTAAAAGTTGCATAAACTTCGTACGGCTGGAAGCGTAGTTTGAAAAAAATTGTCATCATCCGATTTTCCGCTCAGCGACCAAGTCCCTTCGTAGCTGCATGTAAGTTAATCGAGAAATCTGAACCGACCGTACTATCATCTTCAAACTTGCAGGAGTCCTCTCGATTGAAGACACGAGCATGCTGTACAAGTTTCATAAACTTCGTACGGCTGGAAGCGGAGTTTGAAAATAATTGTCATCATCCGAATTTCCGCTCAGCGACCAAGTCCCTTCGTAGCTGCATGTAAGTTGATCGAGAAATCTGAACTGACCGTACGATCATCTTCAAACTTGCAGGAGTGCTCTCGATTGGCGACACGAGCATTCTGTACAAGTGTCATAAACTTCGTACGGCTGGAAGCGGAGTTTGAAAAAAATTGTCATCATCCGAATTTCCGTTCAGCGACCAAGTCCCTTCGTAGCTGCATGTAAGTTCATCGAGAAATCTGAACCGACCCTACGATCATCTTCAAACTTGCAGGAGTGCTCCCGATTGACGACACGAGCATGCTGTACAAGTTTCATAAACTTCGTACGGCTGGAAGCGGAGTTTGAAAATAATTGTCATCATCCGAATTTCCGCTCAGCGACCAAGTCCCTTCGTAGCTGCATGTAAGTTGATCGAGGAATCTGAACCGACCGTACGATCATCTTCAAACTTGCAGGAGTGCTCTCGATTGGCGACACGAGTATTCTCAACAAGTTTCATAAACTTCGTACAGCTGGAAGGGGAGTTAGACACAAATTGTCATCATCCGAATTTCCGCTCAGCGATGAAGTCCCTTCGTAGCTGCATGTAAGTTCATCGAGAAATGCGAACCGACCGTACGATCATCTTCAAACTTGCAGGAGTGCTCTCGATTGGCGACACGAGCATTCTCTACAAGTTTCATAAACTTCGTACAGCTGGAAGGGGAGTTAGATACAAATTGTCATCATTCGAATTTCCGCTCAGCGACCAAGTCCCTTCGTAGCTGTTTGTAAGTTCATCGAGAAATCTGAACCGACCCTACGATCATCTTCAAACTTGCAGGAGTGCTCTCGATTGACGTTCTGAGCATGCTGTAAAAGTTGCATAAACTTCGTACAGCTGGAAGCGTAGTTTGAAAAAAATTGTCATCATCCGATTTTCCGCTCAGCGACCAAGTCCCTTCGTAGCTGCATGTAAGTTAATCGAGAAATCTGAACCGACCGTACTATCATCTTCAAACTTGCAGGAGTCCTCTCGATTGAAGACACGAGCATGCTGTACAAGTTTCATAAACTTCGTACGGCTGGAAGCGGAGTTTGAAAATAATTGTCATCATCCGAATTTCCGCTCAGCGACCAAGTCCCTTCGTAGCTGCATGTAAGTTGATCGAGAAATCTGAACTGACCGTACGATCATCTTCAAACTTGCAGGAGTGCTCTCGATTGGCGACACGAGCATTCTGTACAAGTGTCATAAACTTCGTACGGCTGGAAGCGGAGTTTGAAAAAAATTGTCATCATCCGAATTTCCGTTCAGCGACCAAGTCCCTTCGTAGCTGCATGTAAGTTCATCGAGAAATCTGAACCGACCCTACGATCATCTTCAAACTTGCAGGAGTGCTCCCGATTGACGACACGAGCATGCTGTACAAGTCTCATAAACTTCGTACGGCTGGAAGCGGAGTTTGAAAATAATTGTCATCATCCGAATTTCCGCTCAGCGACCAAGTCCCTTCGTAGCTGCATGTAAGTTGATCGAGGAATCTGAACCGACCGTACGATCATCTTCAAACTTGCAGGAGTGCTCTCGATTGGCGACACGAGTATTCTCAACAAGTTTCATAAACTTCGTACAGCTGGAAGGGGAGTTAGACACAAATTGTCATCATCCGAATTTCCGCTCAGCGATGAAGTCCCTTCGTAGCTGCATGTAAGTTCATCGAGAAATGCGAACCGACCGTACGATCATCTTCAAACTTGCAGGAGTGCTCTCGATTGGCGACACGAGCATTCTCTACAAGTTTCATAAACTTCGTACAGCTGGAAAGGGAGTTAGACACAAATTGTCATCATCCGAATTTCCGCTCAGCGACCAATTCCCTTCGTAGCTGTATGTAAGTTCATCGAGAAACCTGAACCGACCCTACGATCATCTTCAAACTTGCAGGAGTGCTCTCGATTGACGACACGAGCATGCTGTACAAGTTTCATAAACTTCGTACGGCTGGAAGGGGAGTTAGACACAAATTGTCATCTACAACGCAGTTTCCCTCAGCGACCAAGTCCCGTCGTAGCGGTATGTAAGTTCATCGAGAAATGCGAACCGACCGTACGATCATCTTCAAACTTGCAGGAGTGCTCTCGATTGGCGACACGAGCATTCTCTACAAGTTTCATAAACTTCGTACAGCTGGAAAGGGAGTTAGACACAAATTGTCATCATCCGAATTTCCGCTCAGCGACCAATTCCCTTCGTAGCTGTATGTAAGTTCATCGAGAAATCTGAACCGACCCTACGATCATCTTCAAACTTGCAGGAGTGCTCTCGATTGACGTCATGAGCATGCTGTAAAAGTTGCATAAACTTCGTACGGCTGGAAGCGGAGTTTGAAAATAATTGTCATCATCCGAATTTCCGCTCAGCGACCAAGTCCCTTCGTAGCTGCATGTAAGTTCATCGAGAAATCTGAACTGACCTTACGATCATCTTCAAACTTGCAGGAATGCTCTCGATTAGCGACACGAGCATTCTGTACAGTTTCATAAACTTCGTACGGCTGGAAGGGGAGTTAGACATAAATTGTCATCTACAACGCAGTACTGGATAGTTCCCGTTCAACGACCAAGTCCCTTCGTAGCTGCATGTAAGTTCATCGAGAAATCTGAACCGACCGTTCGATCATCCTCAAACTTTCAGGAGTGCTCTCGATTGGCGACACGAGCATTCTGTACAAGTTTCATAATCTTCGTACGGCTGGAAGGGGAGTTAGACACAAATTGTCATGTACAACGCAGTTTCCGCTCAGCGACCAAGTCCCTTCGTAGCTGCATGTAAGTTCATCGAGAAATGCGAACCGACCGTACGATCATCTTCAAACTTGCAGGAGTGATCTCGATTGGCGACACGAGTATTCTCTACAAGTTTCATAAACTTCGTACGGCTGGAAGCGTAGTTTGAAAAAAATTGTCATCATCCGATTTTCCGCTCAGCGACCAAGTCCCTTCGTAGCTGCATGTAAGTTAATCGAGAAATCTGAACCGACCGTACTATCATCTTCAAACTTGCAGGAGTGCTCTCGATTGGCGACACGAGCATTCTCTACAAGTTTCATAAACTTCGTACAGCTGGAAAGGGAGTTAGACACAAATTGTCATCATCCGAATTTCCGCTCAGCGACCAATTCCCTTCGTAGCTGTATGTAAGTTCATCGAGAAATCTGAACCGACCCTACGATCATCTTCAAACTTGCAGGAGTGCTCTCGATTGACGTCCTGAGCATGCTGTAAAAGTTGCATAAACTTCGTACGGCTGGAAGCGGAGTTTGAAAATAATTGTCATCATCCGAATTTCCGCTCAGCGACCAAGTCCCTTCGTAGCTGCATGTAAGTTCATCGAGAAATCTGAACTGACCTTGCGATCATCTTCAAACTTGCAGGAATGCTCTCGATTAGCGACACGAGCATTCTGTACAGTTTCATAAACTTCGTACGGCTGGAAGGGGAGTTAGACACAAATTGTCATCTACAACGCAGTACTGGATAGTTCCCGTTCAGCGACAAAGTCCCGTCGTAGCTGTATGTAAGTTCATCGAGAAATGTGAACCGACCGTACGATCTTCTTCAAACTTGCAGGAGTGCTCTCGATTGGCGACGCGAGCATTCTCTACAAGTTTCATAAACTTCGTACGGTTGGAAGGGGAGTTAGACACAAATTGTCATCTACAACGCAGTACTGGATAGTTCCCGTTCAGCGACAAAGTCCCGTCGTAGCTGTATGTAAGTTCATCGAGAAATCTGAACCGACCCTACGATCATCTTCAAACTTGCAGGAGTGCTGTCGATTGACAACACGAGCATGCTGTAGAAGTTTCATAAACTTCGTACGGCTGGAAGCGGAGTTTGGAAAAAATTGTCATCATCCGAATTTCCGCTCAGCGACCAAGTCCCTTCGTAGCTGCAAGTAAGTTCATCGAGAAATGCGAACCGACCGTACGATCATCTTCAAACTTGCAGGAGTGCTCTCGATTGGCGACACGAGCATACTCTACAAGTTTCATAAACTTCGTACAGCTGGAAGGGGAGTTAGATACAAATTGTCATCATCCGAATTTCCGCTCAGCGACCAAGTCCCTCCGTAGCTGTATGTAAGTTCATCGAGAAATCTGAACCGAACCTACGATCATCTTCAAACTTGCAGGAGTGCTCTCGATTGACGTCCTGAGCATGCTGTACAAGTTGCATAAACTTCGTACGGCTGGAAGCGGAGTTTGAAAAAAATTGTCATCATCCGAATTTCCGCTCAGCGACCAAGTCCCTTCGTAGCTGCATGTAAGTTCATCGAGAAATCTGAACCGACCCTACGATCATCTTCAAACCTGCAGGAGTGCTCTCGATTGACGACACGAGCATGCTGTACAAGTTTCATAAACTTCGTACGGCTGGAAGCGTAGTTTGAAAATAATTGTCATCAATCGAATTTCCGCTCAGCGACCAAGTCCCTTCGTAGCTGCATGTAAGTTAATCGAGAAATCTGAACCGACCGTACTATCATCTTCAAACTTGCAGGAGTCCTCTCGATTGAAGACACGAGCATGCTGTACAAGTTTCATAAACTTCGTACGGCTGGAAGCGGAGTTTGAAAATAATTGTCATCATCCGAATTTCCGCTCAGCGACCAAGTCCCTTCGTAGCTGCATGTAAGTTGATGGAGAAATCTGAACCGACCGTACGATCATCTTCAAACTTGCAGGAGTGCTCTCGATTGGCGACACGAGCATTCTCTACAAGTTTCATAAACTTCGTACAGCTGGAAAGGGAGTTAGACACAAATTGTCATCATCCGAATTTCCGCTCAGCGACCAATTCCCTTCGTAGCTGTATGTAAGTTCATCGAGAAACCTGAACCGACCCTACGATCATCTTCAAACTTGCAGGAGTGCTCTCTATTGACGACACGAGCATGCTGTACAAGTTTCATAAACTTCGTACGGCTGGAAGGGGAGTTAGACACAAATTGTCATGTACAACGCAGTTTCCGCTCAGCGACCAAGTCCCTTCGTAGCTGCATGTAAGTTCATCGAGAAACCTGAACCGACCGTACGATCATATTCAAACTTGCAGGAGTGCTCTCGATTGGCGACACGAGCATTCACTACAAGTTTCATAAACTTCGTACGGTTGGAAAGGGAGTTAGACACAAATTGTCATCTACAACGCAGTTGTCGCTCAGCGACCAAGTCCCGTCGTAGGTGTATGTAAGTTCATCGAGATATGTGAACCGACCGTACGATCTTCTTCAAACTTGCAAGAGTGCTCTCGATTGGCGACGCGAGCATTCTCTACAAGTTTCATAAACTTCGTACGGCTGGAAGGGGAGTTAGACACAAATTGTCATGTACAACGCAGTTTCCGCTCAGCGACCAAGTCCCTTTTTAGCTGCATGTAAGTTCATCGAGAAATGCGAACCGACCGTACGATCATCTTCAAACTTGCGTGAGTGCTCTCGATTGGCGACACGAGTATGCTGTACAAGTTTCATAAACTTCGTACGGCTGGAAGCGGAGTTTGAAAATAATGGTCATCATCCGAATTTCCGCTCAGCGACCAAGTCCCTTCGTAGCTGCATGTAAGTTGATCGAGAAATCTGAACCGACCGTACGATCATCTTCAAACTTGCAGGAGTGCTCTCGATTGGCGACACGAGTATTCTCTACAAGTTTCATAAACTTCGTACGGCTGGAAGGGGAGTTAGACACAAATTGTCATCATCCGAATTTCCGCTCAGCGATGAAGTCCCTTCGTAGCTGCATGTAAGTTCATCGAGAAATGCGAACCGACCGTACGATCATCGTCAAACTTGCAGGAGTGCTCTCGATTGGCGACACGAGCATTCTCTACAAGTTTCATAAACTTCGTACAGCTGGAAAGGGAGTTAGACACAAATTGTCATCATCCGAATTTCCGCTCAGCGACCAATTCCCTTCGTAGCTGTATGTAAGTTCATCGAGAAACCTGAACCGACCCTACGATCATCTTCAAACTTGCAGGAGTGCTCTCGATTGACGACACGAGCATTCTGTACAAGTTTCATAAACTTCGTATGGCTGGAAGGGGAGTTAGACACAAATTGTCATCTACAACGCAGTTTCCCTCAGCGACCAAGTCCCGTCGTAGCGGTATGTAAGTTCATCGAGAAATGCGAACCGACCGTACGATCATCTTCAAACTTGCAGGAGTGCTCTCGATTGGCGACACGAGTATTCTCTACAAATTTCATAAACTTCGTACGGCTGGAAGGGGAGTTAGACACAAATTGTCATGTACAACGCAGTTTCCGCTCAGCGACCAAGTCCCTTTGTAGCTGCATGTAAGTTCATCGAGAAATGCGAACCGACCGTACGATCATCTTCAAACTTGCGTGAGTGCTCTCGATTGGCGACACGAGTATGCTGTACAAGTTTCATAAACTTCGTACGGCTGGAAGCGGAGTTTGAAAATAATTGTCATCATCCGAATTTCCGCTCAGCGACCAAGTCCCTTCGTAGCTGCATGTAAGTTGATCGAGAAATCTGAACCGACCGTACGATCATCTTCAAACTTGCAGGAGTGCTCTCGATTGGCGACACGAGTATTCTCTACAAGTTTCATAAACTTCGTACAGCTGGAAGGGGAGTTAGACACAAATTGTCATCACCCGAATTTCGGCTCAGCGATGAAGTCCCTTCGTAGCTGCATGTAAGTTCATCGAGAAATGCGAACCGACCGTACGATCATCTTCAAACTTGCAGGAGTGCTCTCGATTGGCGACGCGAGCATTCTGTACAAGTTTCATAAACTTCGTACGGCTGGAAGGGGAGTTAGACACACATTGTCATGTACAACGCAGTTTCCGCTCAGCGACCAAGTCCCTTCGTAGCTGCAAGTAAGTTCATCGAGAAATGCGAACCGACCGTACGATCATCTTCAAACTTGCAGGAGTGCTCTCGATTGGCGACACGAGCATTCTCTACAAGTTTCATAAACTTCGTACAGCTGGAAGGGGAGTTAGATACAAATTGTCATTATCCGAATTTCCGACCAGCGACCAAGTCCCTTCGTAGCTGTATGTAAGTTCATCGAGAAATCTGAACCGACCATACGATCATCTTCAAACTTGCAGGAGTGCTCTCGATTGACGTTCTGAGCATGCTGTAAAAGTTGCATAAACTTCGTACGGCTGGAAGCGGAGTTTGAAAAAAATTGTCATCATCCGAATTTCCGCTCAGCGACCAAGTCCCTTCGTAGCTGCATGTAAGTTCATCGAGAATCTGAACCGACCGTACGAACATCTTCAAACTTGCAGGAGTCCTCTCGATTGACGACACGAGCATGCTGTACAAGTTTCATAAGCTTCGTACGGCTGGAAGCAGAGTTTGAAAATAATTGTCATCATCCGAATTTCCGCTCAGCGACCAAGTCCCTTCGTAGCTGCATGTAAGTTGATCGAGAAATCTGAACCGACCGTACGATCATCTTCAAACTTGCAGGAGTGCTCTCGATTGGCGACACGAGCATTCTGTACAAGTGTCATAAACTTCGTACGGCTGGAAGGGGAGTTAGACACAAATTGTCATCTACAACGCAGTACTGGATAGTTCCCGTTCAGCGACAAAGTCCCGTCGTAGCTGTATGTAAGTTCATCGAGAAATTGTGAACGACCGTACGATATTCTTCAAACTTGCAGGAGTGCTCTCGATTGGCAACACGAGCATTCTCTACAAGTTTCATAAACTTCGTACGGCTGGAAGGGGAGTTAGATACAAATTGTCATCTACAACGCAGTACTGGATAGTTCCCGTTCAGCGACAAAGTTCCGTCGTAGCTGTATGTAAGTTCATCGAGAAATCTGAACCGACCCTACGATCATCTTCAAACTTGCAGGAGTGCTGTCGATTGACGACACGAGCATGCTGTAGAAGTTTCATAAACTTCGTACGGCTGGAAGCGGAGTTTGAAAAAAATTGTCTTCATCCGAATTTCCGCTCAACGACCAAGTCCCTTCGTAGCTGCATGTAAGTTCATCGAGAAATCTGAACCGACCATACGATCATCTTCAAACTTTCAGGAGTGCTCTCGATTGGCGACACGAGCATTCTGTACAAGTTTCATAATCTTCGTACGGCTGGAAGGGGAGTTAGACACAAATTGTCATGTACAACACAGTTTCCGCTCAGCGAACAAGTCCCTTCGTAGCTGCATGTAAGTTCATCGAGAAATGCGAACCGACCGTACGATCATATTCAAACTTGCAGGAGTGCTCTCGATTGGCGACACGAGCATTCACTACAAGTTTCATAAACTTCGTACGGTTGGAAAGGGAGTTAGACACAAATTGTCATCTACAACGCAGTTGTCGCTCAGCGACCAAGTCCCGTCGTAGGTGTATGTAAGTTCATCGAGAAATGTGAACCGACCGTACGATCTTCTTCAAACTTGCAAGAGTGCTCTCGATTGGCGACGCGAGCATTCTCTACAAGTTTCATAAACTTCGTACGGCTGGAAGGGGAGTTAGACACAAATTGTCATGTACAACGCAGTTTCCGCTCAGCGACCAAGTCCCTTTGTAGCTGCATGTAAGTTCATCGAGAAACCAGAACCGACCCTACGATCATCTTCAAACTTGCAGGAGTGCTCTCGATTGACGTCCTGAGCGTGCTGTACAAGTTGCATAAACTTCGTACAGCTGGAAAGGGAGTTAGACACAAATTGTCATCATCCGAATTTCCGCTCAGCGACCAATTGCCTTCGTAGCTGTATGTAAGTTCATCGAGAAACCAGAACCGACCCTACGATCATCTTCAAACTTGCAGGAGTGCTCTCGATTGGCGACACGAGCATACTCTACAAGTTTCATAAACTTCGTACAGCTGGAAGGGGAGTTAGATACAAATTGTCATCATCCGAATTTCCGCTCAGCGACCAAGTCCCTCCGTAGCTGTATGTAAGTTCATCGAGAAATCTGAACCGACCCTACGATCATCTTCAAACTTGCAGGAGTGCTCTCGATTGACGTCCTGAGCATGCTGTACAAGTTGCATAAACTTCGTACGGCTGGAAGCGGAGTTTGAAAAAAATTGTCATAATCCGAATTTCCGCTCAGCGACCAAGTCCCTTCGTAGCTGCATGTAAGTTCATCGAGAAATCTGAACCGACCCTACGCTCATCTTCAAACTTGCAGGAGTGCTCTCGATTGACGACACGAGCATGCTGTACAAGTTTCATAAACTTCGTATGGCTGGAAGCGGAGTTTGAAAATAATTGTCATCATCCGAATTTCCGCTCAGCGACCAAGTCCCTTCGTAGCTGCATGTAAGTTCATCGAGAAATGCGAACCGACCGTACGATCATCTTCAAACTTGCAGGAGTGCTCTCGATTGGCGACACGAGCATTCTCTACAAGTTTCATAAACTTCGTACAGCTGGAAGGGGAGTTAGATACAAATTGTCATCATCCGAATTTCCGCTCAGCGATCAAGTCCCTTCGTAGCTGTATGTAAGTTCATCGAGAAATCTGAACCGACCCTACGATCATCTTCAAACTTGCAGGAGTGCTCTCGATTGACGTTCTGAGCATGCTGTAAAAGTTGCATAAACTTCGTACGGCTGGAAGCGGAGTTTGAAAAAAATTGTCATCATTCGATTTTCCGCTCAGCGACCAAGTCCCTTCGTAGGTGCATGTAAGTTCATCGAGAACCCAGAACCGACCCTACGATCATCTTCAAACTTGCAGGAGTGCTCTCGATTGACGTCCTGAGCGTGCTGTACAAGTTGCATAAACTTCGTACCGCTGGAAGCGGAGTTTGAAAAAAATTGTCATCATCCGAATTTCCGCTCAACGACCAAATCCCTTCGTAGCTGCATGTAAGTTCATCGAGAAATCTGAACCGACCCTACGATCATCTTCAAACTTGCAGGAGTGCTCTCGATTGACGACACGAGCATTCTCTACAAGTTTAATAAACTTCGTACGGCTGGAAGGGGAGTTAGACATAAATTGTCATCTACAACGCAGTACTGGATAGTTCCCGTTCAACGACCAAGTCCCTTCGTAGCTGCATGTAAGTTCATCGAGAAATCTGAACCGACCGTTCGATCATCTTCAAACTTTCAGGAGTGCTCTCGATTGGCGACACGAGCATTCTGTACAAGTTTCATAATCTTCGTACGGCTGGAAGGGGAGTTAGACACAAATTGTCATGTACAACGCAGTTTCCGCTCAGCGACCAAGTCCCTTCGTAGCTGCATGTAAGTTCATCGAGAAATGCGAACCGACCGTACGATCATCTTCAAACTTGCAGGAGTGCTCTCGATTGGCGACACGAGTATTCTCTACAAGTTTCATAAACTTCGTACAGCTGGAAGGGGAGTTAGACACAAATTGTCATCATCCGAATTTCCGCTCAGCGATCAAGTCCCTTCGTAGCTGCATGTAAGTTCATCGAGAAATGCGAACCGACCGTACGATCATCTTCAAACTTGCAGGAGTGCTCTCGATTGGCGACACGAGCATTCTCTACAAGTTTCATAAACTTCGAACAGCTGGAAAGGGAGTTAGACACAAATTGTCATCATCCGAATTTCCGCTCAGCGACCAATTCCCTTCGTAGCTGTATGTAAGTTCATCGAGAAATCTGAACCGACCCTACGATCATCTTCAAACTTGCAGGAGTGCTCTCGATTGACGTCCTGAGCATGCTGTAAAAGTTGCATAAACTTCGTACGGCTGGAAGCGGAGTTTGAAAATAATTGTCATCATCCGAATTTCCGCTCACCGACCAAGTCCCTTCGTAGCTGCATGTAAGTTCATCGAGAAATCTGAACTGACCTTACGATCATCTTCAAACTTGCAGGAATGCTCTCGATTAGCGACACGAGCATTCTGTACAGTTTCATAAACTTCGTACGGCTGGAAGGGAAGTTAGACTTAAATTGTCATCTACAACGCAGTACTGGATAGTTCCCGTTCAGCGACAAAGTCCCATCGTAGCTGTATGTAAGTTCATCGAGAAATCTGAACCGACCCTACGATCATCTTCAAACTTGCAGGAGTGCTGTCGATTGACGACACGAGCATGCTGTAGAAGTTTCGTAAACTTCGTACGGCTGGAAGCGGAGTTTGAAAAAAATTGTCATCATCCGAATTTCCGCTCAACGACCAAGTCCCTTCGTAGCTGCATGTAAGTTCATCGAGAAATCTGAACCGACCATACGATCATCTTCAAACTTGCAGGAGTGCTCTCGATTGACGTCCTGAGCGTGCTGTACAAGTTGCATAAACTTCGTACCGCTGGAAGCGGAGTTTGAAAAAAATTGTCATCATCCGAATTTCCGCTCAACGACCAAATCCCTTCGTAGCTGCATGTAAGTTCATCGAGAAATCTGAACCGACCCTACGATCATCTTCAAACTTGCAGGAGTGCTCTCGATTGACGACACGAGCATTCTCTACAAGTTTAATAAACTTCGTACGGCTGGAAGGGGAGTTAGACATAAATTGTCATCTACAACGCAGTACTGGATAGTTCCCGTTCAACGACCAAGTCCCTTCGTAGCTGCATGTAAGTTCATCGAGAAATCTGAACCGACCGTTCGATCATCTTCAAACTTTCAGGAGTGCTCTCGATTGGCGACACGAGCATTCTGTACAAGTTTCATAATCTTCGTACGGCTGGAAGGGGAGTTAGACACAAATTGTCATGTACAACGCAGTTTCCGCTCAGCGACCAAGTCCCTTCGTAGCTGCATGTAAGTTCATCGAGAAATGCGAACCGACCGTACGATCATCTTCAAACTTGCAGGAGTGCTCTCGATTGGCGACACGAGTATTCTCTACAAGTTTCATAAACTTCGTACAGCTGGAAGGGGAGTTAGACACAAATTGTCATCATCCGAATTTCCGCTCAGCGATCAAGTCCCTTCGTAGCTGCATGTAAGTTCATCGAGAAATGCGAACCGACCGTACGATCATCTTCAAACTTGCAGGAGTGCTCTCGATTGGCGACACGAGCATTCTCTACAAGTTTCATAAACTTCGAACAGCTGGAAAGGGAGTTAGACACAAATTGTCATCATCCGAATTTCCGCTCAGCGACCAATTCCCTTCGTAGCTGTATGTAAGTTCATCGAGAAATCTGAACCGACCCTACGATCATCTTCAAACTTGCAGGAGTGCTCTCGATTGACGTCCTGAGCATGCTGTAAAAGTTGCATAAACTTCGTACGGCTGGAAGCGGAGTTTGAAAATAATTGTCATCATCCGAATTTCCGCTCACCGACCAAGTCCCTTCGTAGCTGCATGTAAGTTCATCGAGAAATCTGAACTGACCTTACGATCATCTTCAAACTTGCAGGAATGCTCTCGATTAGCGACACGAGCATTCTGTACAGTTTCATAAACTTCGTACGGCTGGAAGGGAAGTTAGACATAAATTGTCATCTACAACGCAGTACTGGATAGTTCCCGTTAAACGACCAAGTCCCTTCGTAGCTGCATGTAAGTTCATCGAGAAATCTGAACCGACCGTTCGATCATCCTCAAACTTTCAGGAGTGCTCTCGATTGGCGACACGAGCATTCTGTACAAGTTTCATAAACTTCGTACGGCTGGAAGCGGAGTTTGGAAAAAATTGTCATCATCCGAATTTCCGCTCAGCGACCAAGTCCCTTCGTAGCTGCAAGTAAGTTCATCGAGAAATGCGAACCGACCGTACGATCATGTTCAAACTTGCAGGAGTGCTCTCGATTGGCGACACGAGCATACTCTACAAGTTTCATAAACTTCGTACAGCTGGAAGGGGAGTTAGATACAAATTGTCATCATCCGAATTTCCGCTCAGCGACCAAGTCCCTCCGTAGCTGTATGTAAGTTCATCGAGAAATCTGAACCGACCCTACGATCATCTTCAAACTTGCAGGAGTGCTCTCGATTGACGTCCTGAGCATGCTGTACAAGTTGCATAAACTTCGTACGGCTGGAAGCGGAGTTTGAAAAAAATTGTCATCATCCGAATTTCCGCTCAGCGACCAAGTCCCTTCGTAGCTGCATGTAAGTTCATCGAGAAATCTGAACCGACCCTACGATCATCTTCAAACTTGCAGGAGTGCTCTCGATTGACGACACGAGCATGCTGTACAAGTTTCATAAACTTCGTACGGCTGGAAGCGGAGTTTGAAAATAATTGTCATCATCCGAATTTCCGCTCAGCGACCAAGTCCCTTCGTAGCTGCATGTAAGTTCATCGAGAAATGCGAACCGACCGTACGATCATCTTCAAACTTGCAGGAGTGCTCTCGATTGGCGACACGAGTATTCTCTACAAGTTTCATAAACTTCGTACAGCTGGAAGGGGAGTTAGACACAAATTGTCATCATCCGAATTTCCGCTCAGCGATCAAGTCCCTTCGTAGCTGCATGTAAGTTCATCGAGAAATGCGAACCGACCGTACGATCATCTTCAAACTTGCAGGAGTGCTCTCGATTGGCGACACGAGCATTCTCTACAAGTTTCATAAACTTCGAACAGCTGGAAAGGGAGTTAGACACAAATTGTCATCATCCGAATTTCCGCTCAGCGACCAATTCCCTTCGTAGCTGTATGTAAGTTCATCGAGAAATCTGAACCGACCCTACGATCATCTTCAAACTTGCAGGAGTGCTCTCGATTGACGTCCTGAGCATGCTGTAAAAGTTGCATAAACTTCGTACGGCTGGAAGCGGAGTTTGAAAATAATTGTCATCATCCGAATTTCCGCTCACCGACCAAGTCCCTTCGTAGCTGCATGTAAGTTCATCGAGAAATCTGAACTGACCTTACGATCATCTTCAAACTTGCAGGAATGCTCTCGATTAGCGACACGAGCATTCTGTACAGTTTCATAAACTTCGTACGGCTGGAAGGGAAGTTAGACATAAATTGTCATCTACAACGCAGTACTGGATAGTTCCCGTTAAACGACCAAGTCCCTTCGTAGCTGCATGTAAGTTCATCGAGAAATCTGAACCGACCGTTCGATCATCCTCAAACTTTCAGGAGTGCTCTCGATTGGCGACACGAGCATTCTGTACAAGTTTCATAAACTTCGTACGGCTGGAAGCGGAGTTTGGAAAAAATTGTCATCATCCGAATTTCCGCTCAGCGACCAAGTCCCTTCGTAGCTGCAAGTAAGTTCATCGAGAAATGCGAACCGACCGTACGATCATGTTCAAACTTGCAGGAGTGCTCTCGATTGGCGACACGAGCATACTCTACAAGTTTCATAAACTTCGTACAGCTGGAAGGGGAGTTAGATACAAATTGTCATCATCCGAATTTCCGCTCAGCGACCAAGTCCCTCCGTAGCTGTATGTAAGTTCATCGAGAAATCTGAACCGACCCTACGATCATCTTCAAACTTGCAGGAGTGCTCTCGATTGACGTCCTGAGCATGCTGTACAAGTTGCATAAACTTCGTACGGCTGGAAGCGGAGTTTGAAAAAAATTGTCATCATCCGAATTTCCGCTCAGCGACCAAGTCCCTTCGTAGCTGCATGTAAGTTCATCGAGAAATCTGAACCGACCCTACGATCATCTTCAAACTTGCAGGAGTGCTCTCGATTGACGACACGAGCATGCTGTACAAGTTTCATAAACTTCGTACGGCTGGAAGCGGAGTTTGAAAATAATTGTCATCATCCGAATTTCCGCTCAGCGACCAAGTCCCTTCGTAGCTGCATGTAAGTTCATCGAGAAATGCGAACCGACCGTACGATCATCTTCAAACTTGCAGGAGTGCTCTCGATTGGCGACACGAGCATTCTCTACAAGTTTCATAAACTTCGTACAGCTGGAAGGGGAGTTAGATACAAATTGTCATCATCCGAATTTCCGCTCAGCGACCAAGTCCCTTCGTAGCTGCATGTAAGTTCATCGAGAAATGCGAACCGACCGTACTATCATCTTCAAACTTGCAGGAGTCCTCTCGATTGAAGGCACGAGCATGCTGTACAAGTTTCATAAACTTCGTACGGCTGGAAGCGGAGTTTGAAAATAATTGTCATCATCCGAATTTCCGCTCAGCGACCAAGTCCCTTCGTAGCTGCATGTAAGTTCATCGAGAAATCTGAACCGACCCTACGATCATCTTCAAACTTGCAGGAGTGCTCCCGATTGACGACACGAGCATGCTGTACATGTTTCATAAACTGCGTACGGCTGGAAGCGGAGTTTGAAAATAATTGTCATCATCCGAATTTCCGCTCAGCGACCAAGTCCCTTCGTAGCTGCAAGTAAGTTCATCGAGAAATGCGAACCGACCGTACGATCATCTTCAAACTTGCAGGAGTGCTCTCGATTGGCGACACGAGCATACTCTACAAGTTTCATAAACTTCGTACAGCTGGAAGGGGAGTTAGATACAAATTGTCATCATCCGAATTTCCGCTCAGCGACCAAGTCCCTTCGTAGCTGCATGTAAGTTGATCGAGGAATCTGAACCGACCGTACGATCATCTTCAAACTTGCAGGAGTGCTCTCGATTGGCGACACGAGTATTCTCTACAAGTTTCATAAACTTCGTACAGCTGGAAGGGGAGTTAGACACAAATTGTCATCATCCGAATTTCCGCTCAGCGATGAAGTCCCTTCGTAGCTAAATGTAAGTTCATCGAGAAATGCGTACCGACCGTACGATCATCTTCAAACTTGCAGGAGTGCTCTCGATTGGCGACACGAGCATTCTCTACAAGTTTCATAAACTTCGTACAGCTGGAAAGGGAGTTAGACACAAATTGTCATCATCCGAATTTCCGCTCAGCGACCAATTCCCTTCGTAGCTGTATGTAAGTTCATCGAGAAACCTGAACCGACCCTACGATCATCTTCAAACTTGCAGGAGTGCTCTCGATTGACGACACGAGCATTCTGTACAAGTTTCATAAACTTCGTACGGCTGGAAGGGGAGTTAGACACAAATTGTCATCTACAACGCAGTTTCCCTCAGCGACCAAGTCCCGTCGTAGCGGTATGTAAGTTCATCGAGAAATGCGAACCGACCGTACGATCATCTTCAAACTTGCAGGAGTGCTCTCGATTGGCGACACGAGTATTCTCTACAAATTTCATAAACTTCGTACGGCTGGAAGGGGAGTTAGACACAAATTGTCATGTACAACGCAGTTTCCGCTCAGCGACCAAGTCCCTTCGTAGCTGCATTAAAGTTCATCGAGAAACCTGAACCGACCGTACGATCATATTCAAACTTGCAGGAGTGCTCTCGATTGGCGACACGAGCATACTCTACAAGTTTCATAAACTTCGTACAGCTGGAAGGGGAGTTAGATACAAATTGTCATCATCCGAATTTCCGCTCAGCGACCAAGTCCCTTCGTAACTGCATGTAAGTTGATCGAGAAATCTGAACCGACCGTACGATCATCTTCAAACTTGCAGGAGTGCTCTCGATTGGCGACACGAGTATTCTCTACAAGTTTCATAAACTTCGTACAGCTGGAAGGGGAGTTAGACACAAATTGTCATCACCCGAATTTCCGCTCAGCGATGAAGTCCCTTCGTAGCTGCATGTAAGTTCATCGAGAAATGCGAACCGACCGTACGATCATCTTCAAACTTGCAGGAGTGCTCTCGATTGGCGACGCGAGCATTCTGTAGCAGTTTCATAAACTTCGTACGGCTGGAAGGGGAGTTAGACACAAATAGTCATGTACCACGCAGTTTCCGCTCAGCGACCAAATCCCTTCGTAGCTGCATGTAAGTTCATCGAGAAACCTGAACCGACCATACGATCATCTTCAAACTTGCAGGAGTGCTCTCGATTGGCGACACGAGCATTCTCTACAAGTTTCATAAACTTCGTACGGTTGGAAGGGGAGTTAGACACAAATTGTCATCTACAACGCAGTTGTCGCTCAGCGACCAAGTCCCTTCGTAGCTGCATGTAAGTTCATCGATAAATCTGAACCGACCATACGATCATCTTCAAACTTGCAGGAGTGCTCTCGATTGGCGACACGAGCATTCTGTACAGTTTCATAAACTTCGTACGGCTGGAAGGGGAGTTAGACACAAATTGTCATCTACAACGCAGTACTGGATAGTTCCCGTTCAGCGACAAAGTCCCGTCGTAGCTGTATGTATGTTCATCGAGAAATGTGAACCGACCGTACGATCTTCTTCAAACTTGCAGAAGTGCTCTGGATTGGCGGCACGAACATTCTCTACAAATTTCATAAACTTCGTACGGCTGGAAGGGGAGTTAGACACAAATTGTCATCTACAACGCAGTACTGGATAGTTCCCGCTCAGCGACAAAGTCCCGTCGTAGCTGTATGTAAGTTCATCGAGAAATGTGAACCGATTGTACGATCTTGTTCAAACTTGGAGAAGTGCTCTGGGTTGACGACACGAGCATGCTGTACAAGTTTCATAAAGTTCGTACGGCTGGAAGCGGAGTGTGAAAAAAATTGTCATCATTCGAATTTCCACTCAGCGACCAAGTCCCGTCGTAGCTGCTTGTGAGTTCATCGAGAAATCTGAACCGACAGTACGATCTTCTTCAAACTTGCAGGAGTGCTCTCGATTGGCGACACGAGCATTCTCTACAAGTTTGATAAACTTCGTACAGCTGGAAGGGGAGTTAGACACAAATTGTCATCAACCGAATTTCCGCTCAGCGACCAAGTCCCTTCGTAGCTGCATGTAAGTTGATCGAGAAATCTGAATCGACCGTACGATCATCTTCAAACTTGCAGGAGTGCTCTCGATTGGCGACACGAGCATTCTGTACAAGTGTCATAAACTTCGTACGGCTGGAAGGGGAGTTAGACACAAATTGTCATCTACAACGCAGTACTGGATAGTTCCCGTTCAGCGACAAAGTCCCGTCGTAGCTGCATGTAAGTTCATCGAGAAATCTGAACCGACCGTACGATCATCTTCAAACTTTCAGGAGTGCTCTCGATTGACGTCCTGAGCATGCTGTACAAGTTGCATAAACTTCGTTCGGCTGGAAACGGAGTTAGAAAAAAATTGTCATCATCCGAATTTCCGCTCAGCGACCAAGTCCCTTCGTAGCTGCATGTAAGTTCATCGAGAAATCTGAACCGACCGTACGATCATCTTCAAACTTGCAGGAGTGCTCTCGATTGGCGACACGAGTATTCTCTACAAGTTTCATAAACTTCGTACAGCTGGAAGGGGAGTTAGACACAAATTGTCATCATCCGAATTTCCGCTCAGCGATCAAGTCCCTTCGTAGCTGCATGTAAGTTCATCGAGAAATGCGAACCGACCGTACGATCATCTTCAAACTTGCAGGAGTGCTCTCGATTGGCGACACGAGCATTCTCTACAAGTTTCATAAACTTCGTACGGTTGGAAGGGGTGTTAAACACAAATTGTCATCTACAACGCAGTTGTCGCTCAGCGACCAAGTCCCGTCGTAGGTGTATGTGAGTTCATCGAGAAATGTGAACCGACCGTACGATCTTCTTCAAACTTGCAAGAGTGCTCTCGATTGGCGACGCGAGCATTCTCTACAAGTTTCATAAACTTCGTACGGCTGGAAGGGGAGTTAGACACAAATTGTCATCTACAACGCAGTACTGGATTGTTCCCGTTCAGCGACAAAGTCCCGTCATAGCTGTATGTAAGTTCATCGAGAAATGCGAACCGATCGTACGATCTTCTTCAAACTTGGAGGAGTGCTCTGGGTTGACGACACGAGCATGCTGTACAAGTTTCATAAAGTTCGTACGGCTGGAAGCGGAGTGTGAAAAAAATTGTCATCATTCGAATTTCCGCTCAGCGACCAAGTCCCTTCGTAGCTGCTTGTGAGTTCATCGAGAAATCTGAACCGACCGTACGATCTTCTTCAAACTTGCTGGAGTGCTCTCGATTGGCGACACGAGCATTCTGTACAAGTTTCATAAACTCCGTACGGCTGGAAGGGGAGTTAGACACAAATTGTTATGTACAACGCAGTTTCCGCTCAGCGACCAAGTCCCTTCGTAGCTGCATGTAAGTTCATCGAGAAATGCGAACCGACCGTACGATCATCTTCAAACTTGCACGAGTGCTCTCGATTGGCGACACGAGCATTCTCTACAAGTTTCATAAACTTCGTACAGCTGGAAGGGGAGTTAGACACAAATTGTCATCAACCGAATTTCCGCTCAGCGACCAAGTCCCTTCGTAGCTGCATGTAAGTTCATCGATAAATCTGAACCGACCATACGATCATCTTCAAACTTGCAGGAGTGCTCTCGATTGGCGACACGAGCATTCTCTACAAATTTCATAAACTTCGTACGGCTGGAAGGGGAGTTAGACACAAATTGTCATCTACAACGCAGTACTGGATAGTTCCCGTTCAGCGACAAAGTCCCGTCGTAGCTGTATGTAAGTTCATCGAGAAATGCGAACCGATCGTACGATCTTCTTCAAACTTGGAGGAGTGCTCTGGGTTGACGACACGAGCATGCTGTACAAGTTTCATAAAGTTCGTACGGCTGGAAGCGGAGTGTGAAAAAAATTGTCATCATTCGAATTTCCGCTCAGCGACCAAGTCCCTTCGTGGCTGCTTGTGAGTTCATCGAGAAATCTGAACCGACCGTACGATCTTCTTCAAACATGCAGGAGTGCTCTCGATTGGCGACACGAGCATTCTGTACAAGTTTCATAAACTCCGTACGGCTGGAAGGGGAGTTAGACACAAATTGTTATGTACAACGCAGTTTCCGCTCAGCGACCAAGTCCCTTCGTAGCTGCATGTAAGTTCATCGAGAAATGCGAACCGAAAGTACGATCATCTTCAAACTTGCAGGAGTGCTCTCGATTGGCGACACGAGCATTCTCTACAAGTTTCATAAACTTCGTACAGCTGGAAAGGGAGTTAGACACAAATTGTCATCATCCGAATTTCCGCTCAGCGATCAAGTCCCTTCGTAGCTGCATGTAAGTTCATCGAGAAATGCGAACCGACCGTACGATCATCTTCAAACTTGCAGGAGTGCTCTCGATTGGCGACACGAGCATTCTCTACAAGTTTCATAAACTTCGTACGGTTGGAAGGGGTGTTAAACACAAATTGTCATCTACAACGCAGTTGTCGCTCAGCGACCAAGTCCCGTCGTAGGTGTATGTGAGTTCATCGAGAAATGTGAACCGACCGTACGATCTTCTTCAAACTTGCAAGAGTGCTCTCGATTGGCGACGCGAGCATTCTCTACAAGTTTCATAAACTTCGTACGGCTGGAAGGGGAGTTAGACACAAATTGTCATCTACAACGCAGTACTGGATTGTTCCCGTTCAGCGACAAAGTCCCGTCATAGCTGTATGTAAGTTCATCGAGAAATGCGAACCGATCGTACGATCTTCTTCAAACTTGGAGGAGTGCTCTGGGTTGACGACACGAGCATGCTGTACAAGTTTCATAAAGTTCGTACGGCTGGAAGCGGAGTGTGAAAAAAATTGTCATCATTCGAATTTCCGCTCAGCGACCAAGTCCCTTCGTAGCTGCATGTAAGTTCATCGATAAATCTGAACCGACCATACGATCATCTTCAAACTTGCAGGAGTGCTCTCGATTGACGTCCTGAGCATGCTGTACAAGTTGCATAAACTTCGTACGGCTGGAAGCGGAGTTAGACACAAATTGTCATCATCCGAATTTCCGATCAGCGACGAAATCCCTTCGTAGCTGCATGTAAGTTCATCGAGAAATCTGAACCGACCCTACGATCATCTTCAAACTTGCAGGAGTGCTCTCGATTGGCGACACGAGTATTCTCTACAAGTTTCATAAACTTCGTACAGCTGGAAGGGGAGTTAGACACAAATTGTCATCATCCGAATTTCCGCTCAGCGATCAAGTCCCTTCGTAGCTGCATGTAAGTTCATCGAGAAATGCGAACCGACCGTACGATCATCTTCAAACTTGCAGGAGTGCTCTCGATTGGCGACACGAGCATTCTCTACAAGTTTCATAAACTTCGTACAGCTGGAAAGGGAGTTAGACACAAATTGTCATCATCCGAATTTCCGCTCAGCGACCAATTCCTTTCGTAGCTGTATGTAAGTTCATCGAGAAACCTGAACCGACCCTACGATCATCTTCAAACTTGCAGGAGTGCTCTCGATTGACGTCCTGAGCATGCTGTACAAGTTGCATAAATTTCGTACGGCTGGAAGCGGTGTTAGACACAAATTGTCATCATCCGAATTTCCGATCAGCGACCAAATCCCTTCGTAGCTGCATGTAAGTTCATCGAGAAATCTGAACCGACCCTACGATCATCTTCAAACTTGCAGGAGTGCTCTCGATTGGCGACACGAGCATTCTGTACAAGTGTCATAAACTTCGTACGGCTGGAAGGGGAGTTAGACACAAATTGTCATCTACAACGCAGTACTGGATAGTTCCCGTTCAGCGACAAAGTCCCGTCGTAGCTGCATGTAAGTTCATCGAGAAATCTGAACCGACCGTACGATCATCTTCAAACTTTCAGGAGTGCTCTCGATTGACGTCCTGAGCATGCTGTACAAGTTGCATAAACTTCGTTCGGCTGGAAACGGAGTTAGAAAAAAATTGTCATCATCCGAATTTCCGCTCAGCGACCAAGTCCCTTCGTAGCTGCATGTAAGTTCATCGAGAAATCTGAACCGACCGTACGATCATCTTCAAACTTGCAGGAGTGCTCTCGATTGGCGACACGAGTATTCTCTACAAGTTTCATAAACTTCGTACAGCTGGAAGGGGAGTTAGACACAAATTGTCATCATCCGAATTTCCGCTCAGCGATCAAGTCCCTTCGTAGCTGCATGTAAGTTCATCGAGAAATGCGAACCGACCGTACGATCATCTTCAAACTTGCAGGAGTGCTCTCGATTGGCGACACGAGCATTCTCTACAAGTTTCATAAACTTCGTACGGTTGGAAGGGGTGTTAAACACAAATTGTCATCTACAACGCAGTTGTCGCTCAGCGACCAAGTCCCGTCGTAGGTGTATGTGAGTTCATCGAGAAATGTGAACCGACCGTACGATCTTCTTCAAACTTGCAAGAGTGCTCTCGATTGGCGACGCGAGCATTCTCTACAAGTTTCATAAACTTCGTACGGCTGGAAGGGGAGTTAGACACAAATTGTCATCTACAACGCAGTACTGGATTGTTCCCGTTCAGCGACAAAGTCCCGTCATAGCTGTATGTAAGTTCATCGAGAAATGCGAACCGATCGTACGATCTTCTTCAAACTTGGAGGAGTGCTCTGGGTTGACGACACGAGCATGCTGTACAAGTTTCATAAAGTTCGTACGGCTGGAAGCGGAGTGTGAAAAAAATTGTCATCATTCGAATTTCCGCTCAGCGACCAAGTCCCTTCGTAGCTGCTTGTGAGTTCATCGAGAAATCTGAACCGACCGTACGATCTTCTTCAAACTTGCTGGAGTGCTCTCGATTGGCGACACGAGCATTCTGTACAAGTTTCATAAACTCCGTACGGCTGGAAGGGGAGTTAGACACAAATTGTTATGTACAACGCAGTTTCCGCTCAGCGACCAAGTCCCTTCGTAGCTGCATGTAAGTTCATCGAGAAATGCGAACCGACCGTACGATCATCTTCAAACTTGCACGAGTGCTCTCGATTGGCGACACGAGCATTCTCTACAAGTTTCATAAACTTCGTACAGCTGGAAGGGGAGTTAGACACAAATTGTCATCAACCGAATTTCCGCTCAGCGACCAAGTCCCTTCGTAGCTGCATGTAAGTTCATCGATAAATCTGAACCGACCATACGATCATCTTCAAACTTGCAGGAGTGCTCTCGATTGGCGACACGAGCATTCTCTACAAATTTCATAAACTTCGTACGGCTGGAAGGGGAGTTAGACACAAATTGTCATCTACAACGCAGTACTGGATAGTTCCCGTTCAGCGACAAAGTCCCGTCGTAGCTGTATGTAAGTTCATCGAGAAATGCGAACCGATCGTACGATCTTCTTCAAACTTGGAGGAGTGCTCTGGGTTGACGACACGAGCATGCTGTACAAGTTTCATAAAGTTCGTACGGCTGGAAGCGGAGTGTGAAAAAAATTGTCATCATTCGAATTTCCGCTCAGCGACCAAGTCCCTTCGTGGCTGCTTGTGAGTTCATCGAGAAATCTGAACCGACCGTACGATCTTCTTCAAACATGCAGGAGTGCTCTCGATTGGCGACACGAGCATTCTGTACAAGTTTCATAAACTCCGTACGGCTGGAAGGGGAGTTAGACACAAATTGTTATGTACAACGCAGTTTCCGCTCAGCGACCAAGTCCCTTCGTAGCTGCATGTAAGTTCATCGAGAAATGCGAACCGAAAGTACGATCATCTTCAAACTTGCAGGAGTGCTCTCGATTGGCGACACGAGCATTCTCTACAAGTTTCATAAACTTCGTACAGCTGGAAAGGGAGTTAGACACAAATTGTCATCATCCGAATTTCCGCTCAGCGATCAAGTCCCTTCGTAGCTGCATGTAAGTTCATCGAGAAATGCGAACCGACCGTACGATCATCTTCAAACTTGCAGGAGTGCTCTCGATTGGCGACACGAGCATTCTCTACAAGTTTCATAAACTTCGTACGGTTGGAAGGGGTGTTAAACACAAATTGTCATCTACAACGCAGTTGTCGCTCAGCGACCAAGTCCCGTCGTAGGTGTATGTGAGTTCATCGAGAAATGTGAACCGACCGTACGATCTTCTTCAAACTTGCAAGAGTGCTCTCGATTGGCGACGCGAGCATTCTCTACAAGTTTCATAAACTTCGTACGGCTGGAAGGGGAGTTAGACACAAATTGTCATCTACAACGCAGTACTGGATTGTTCCCGTTCAGCGACAAAGTCCCGTCATAGCTGTATGTAAGTTCATCGAGAAATGCGAACCGATCGTACGATCTTCTTCAAACTTGGAGGAGTGCTCTGGGTTGACGACACGAGCATGCTGTACAAGTTTCATAAAGTTCGTACGGCTGGAAGCGGAGTGTGAAAAAAATTGTCATCATTCGAATTTCCGCTCAGCGACCAAGTCCCTTCGTAGCTGCATGTAAGTTCATCGATAAATCTGAACCGACCATACGATCATCTTCAAACTTGCAGGAGTGCTCTCGATTGACGTCCTGAGCATGCTGTACAAGTTGCATAAACTTCGTACGGCTGGAAGCGGAGTTAGACACAAATTGTCATCATCCGAATTTCCGATCAGCGACGAAATCCCTTCGTAGCTGCATGTAAGTTCATCGAGAAATCTGAACCGACCCTACGATCATCTTCAAACTTGCAGGAGTGCTCTCGATTGGCGACACGAGTATTCTCTACAAGTTTCATAAACTTCGTACAGCTGGAAGGGGAGTTAGACACAAATTGTCATCATCCGAATTTCCGCTCAGCGATCAAGTCCCTTCGTAGCTGCATGTAAGTTCATCGAGAAATGCGAACCGACCGTACGATCATCTTCAAACTTGCAGGAGTGCTCTCGATTGGCGACACGAGCATTCTCTACAAGTTTCATAAACTTCGTACAGCTGGAAAGGGAGTTAGACACAAATTGTCATCATCCGAATTTCCGCTCAGCGACCAATTCCTTTCGTAGCTGTATGTAAGTTCATCGAGAAACCTGAACCGACCCTACGATCATCTTCAAACTTGCAGGAGTGCTCTCGATTGACGTCCTGAGCATGCTGTACAAGTTGCATAAATTTCGTACGGCTGGAAGCGGTGTTAGACACAAATTGTCATCATCCGAATTTCCGATCAGCGACCAAATCCCTTCGTAGCTGCATGTAAGTTCATCGAGAAATCTGAACCGACCCTACGATCATCTTCAAACTTGCAGGAGTGCTCCCGCTTGACGACACGAGCATGCTGTACAAGTTTCATAAACTTCGTACGACTGGAAGGGGAGTTAGACACAAATTGTCATCTACAACGCAGTTTCCCTCAGCGACCAAGTCCCGTCGTAGCGGTATGTAAGTTCATCGAGAAATGCGAACCGACCGTACGATCATCTTCAAACTTGCAGGAGTGCTCTCGATTGGCGACACGAGCATTCTCTACAAGTTTCATAAACTTCGTACGGCTGGAAGGGGAGTTAGACACAAATTGTCATGTACCACGCAGTTTCCGCTCAGCGACCAAATCCCTTCGTAGCTGCATGTAAGTTCATCGAGAAACCTGAACCGACCGTGCGATCATCTTCAAACTTGCAGGAGTGCTCCCGATTGGCGACACGAGTATTCTCTACAAGTTTCATAAACTTCGTTCAGCTGGAAGGGGAGTTAGACACAAATTGTCATCATCCGAATTTCCGCTCAGCGACCAATTCCTTTCGTAGCTGCATGTAAGTTCATCGAGAAATGCGAACCGACCGTACGATCATCTTCAAACTTGCAGGAGTGCTCTCGATTGGCGACACGAGCATTCTCTACAAGTTTCATAAACTTCGTACAGCTGGAAAGGGAGTTAGACACAAATTGTCATCATCCGAATTTCCGCTCAGCGACCAATTCCCCTCGTAGCTGTATGTAAGTTCATCGAGAAACCTGAACCGACACTACGATCATCTTCAAACTTGCAGGAGTGCTCTCGATTGGCGACACGAGCATTCTCTACAAGTTTCATAAACTTCGTACGGCTGGAAGGGGAGTTAGACACAAATTGTCATGTACAACGCAGTTTCCGCTCAGCGACCAAGTCCCTTCGTAGCTGCATGTAAGTTCATCGAGAAATGCGAACCGACCGTACGATCATCTTCAAACTTGCACGAGTGCTCTCGATTGGCGACACGAGCATTCTGTACAGTTTCATAAACTTCGTACGGCTGGAAGGGGATTTAGACACAAATTGTCATCTACAACGCAGTACTGGATAGTTCCCGTTCAGCGACAAAGTCCCGTCGTAGCTGCATGTAAGTTCATCGAGAAATGCGAACCGACCGTACGATCATCTTCAAACTTGCACGAGTGCTCTCGATTGACGACACGAGCATGCTGTACAAGTTTCATAAACTTCGTTCGGTTGGAAGGGGAGTTAGACACATATTGTCATCTACAACGCAGTAGCCGCTCAGCGACCAAGTCCCGTCGTAGGTGTAGGTAAGTTCATCGAGAAATGTGAACTGACCGTACGATATTCTCCAAACTTGCAGGAGTGCTCTCGATTGGCGACACGAGCATTCTGTACAAGTTTCATAAACTCCGTACGGCTGGAAGGGGAGTTAGACACAAATTGTCATCAACCGAATTTCCGCTCAGCGACCAAGTCCCTTCGAAGGTGCATGTAAGTTCATCGAGAAATGCGAACCGACCGTACGATCATCTTCAAACTTGCAGGAGTGCTCTGGATTGGCGACACGAGCATTCTGGACAGTTTCATAAATTTCGTACGGCTGGAAGGGGAGTTAGACACAAATTGTCATCTACAACGCAGTACTGGATAGTTCCCGTACAGCGACTAAGTCCCGTCGTAGGTGTATGTAAGTTCATCGAGAAATGTGAACCGACCGTACGATCTTCTTCAAACTTGCAGGAGTGCTCTCGAATAGCGACACGAGCATTCTCTACAAGTTTCATAAACTTCGTACGGCTGGAAGGGGAGTTAGACACAAATTGTCATGTACAACGCAGTTTCCGCTCAGCGATCAAGTCCCTTCGTAGCTGCATGAAAGTTCATCGAGAAATGCGAAACGACCGTACGATCATCTTCAAACTTGCAGGAGTGCTCTCGATTGGCGACACGAGCATTCTCTACAAGTTTCATAAACTTCGTATGTCTGGAAGGGGAGTTAGACACAAATTGTCATCTACAACGCAGTACTGGATAGTTCCCGTACAGCGACTAAGTCCCGTCGTAGGTGTATGTAAGTTCATCGAGAAATGTGAACCGACCGTACGATCTTCTTCAAACTTGCATTAGTGCTCTCGATTGGCGACACGAGCATTCTCTACAAGTTTCATAAACTTCGTATGGCTGGAAGGGGAGTTAGACACAAATTGTCATGTACAACGCAGTTTCCGCTCAGCGACCAAGTCCCTTCGTAGCTGCATGTAAGTTCATCGAGAAACCTGAACCGACCGTACGATCATCTTCAAACTTGCAGGAGTGCTCTCGATAGGCGACACGAGCATTCTGTACAGTTTCATAAACTTCGTACGGCTGGAAGGGGAGTTAGACACAAATTGTCATCTACAACGCAGTACTGGATAGTTCCCGTACAGCGACTAAGTCCCGTCGTAGGTGTATGTAAGTTCATCGAGAAATGTGAACCGACCGTACGATCTTCTTCAAACTTGCAGGAGTGCTCTCGAATGGCGACACGAGCATTCTCTACAAGTTTCATAAACTTCGTACGGCTGGAAGGGGAGTTAGACACAAATTGTCATGTACAACGCAGTTTCCGCTCAGCGACCAAGTCCCTTCGTAGCTGCATGTAAGTTCATCGAGAAATGCGAAACGACCGTACGATCATCTTCAAACTTGCAGGAGTGCGCTCGATTGGCGACACGAGCATTCTCTACAAGTTTCATAAACTTCGTACGTCTGGAAGGGGAGTTAGACACAAATTGTCATCTACAACGCAGTACTGGATAGTTCCCGTACAGCGACTAAGTCCCGTCGTAGGTGTATGTAAGTTCATCGAGAAATGTGAACCGACCGTACGATCTTCTTCAAACTTGCAGGAGTGCTCTCGATTGGCGACACGAGCATTCTCTACAAGTTTCATAAACTTCGTACAGCTGGAAGGGGAGTTAGACACAAATTTTCATGTACAACGCAGTTTCCGCTCAGCGACCAAGTCCCTTCGTAGCTGCATGTAAGTTCATCGAGAAACCTGAACCGACCGTACGATCATCTTCAAACTTGCAGGAGTGCTCTCGATAGGCGACACGAGCATTCTCTACAAGTTTCATAAACTTCGTACGGTTGGAAGGGGAGTTAGACACAAATTGTCATCTACAACGCAGTTGCCGCTCAGCGACCAAGTCCCGTCGTAGGTGTAGGTAAGTTCATCGAGAAATGTGAACTGACCGTACGATCTTCTTCAAACTTGCAGGAGTGCTCTCGATTGGCGACGGGAGCATTCTCTACAAGTTTCATAAACGTCGTACGGCTGGAAGGGGAGTTAGACACCAATTGTCATCTACAACGCAGTACTGGATAGTTCCCGTTCAGCGACAAAGTCCCGTCGTAGCTGTATGTAAGTTCATCGAGAAATGCGAACCGATCGTACGATCTTCTTCAAACTTGGAGGAGTGCTCTGGGTTGACGACACGAGCATGCTGTACAAGTTTCATAAAGTTCGCACGGCTGGAAGCGGAGTGTGAAAAAAATTGTCATCATTCGAATTTCCGCTCAGCGACCAAGTCCCTTCGTAGCTGCTTGTGAGTTCATCGAGAAATCTGAACCGACCGTACGATCTTCTTCAAACTTGCAGGAGTGCTCTCGATTGGCGACACGAGCATTCTGTATAAGTTTCATAAACTCCGTACGGCTGGAAGGGGAGTTAGACACAAATTGTTATGTACAACGCAGTTTCCGCTCAGCGACCAAGTCCCTTCGTAGCTGCATGTAAGTTCATCGAGAAATGCGAACCGACCGTACGATCATCTTCAAACTTGCACGAGTGCTCTCGATTGGCGACACGAGCATTCTCTACAAGTTTCATAAACTTCGTACAGCTGGAAGGGGAGTTAGACACAAATTGTCATCAACCGAATTTCCGCTCAGCGACCAAGTCCCTTCGTAGCTGCATGTAAGTTCATCGATAAATCTGAACCGACCATACGATCATCTTCAAACTTGCAGGAGTGCTCTCGATTGGCGACACGAGCATTCTGTACAGTTTCATAAACTTCGTACGGCTGGAAGGGGATTTAGACACAAATTGTCATCTACAACGCAGTACTGGATAGTTCCCGTTCAGCGACAAAGTCCCGTCGTAGCTGTATGTAAGTTCATCGAGAATTGTGAACCGACCGTACGATCTTCTTCAAACTTGCAGGAGTGCTCTCGATTGGCGACACGAGCATTCTCTACAAGTTTCATAAACTTCGTACAGCTGGAAGGGGAGTTAGACACAAATTTTCATGTACAACGCAGTTTCCGCTCAGCGACCAAGTCCCTTCGTAGCTGCATGTAAGTTCATCGAGAAACCTGAACCGACCGTACGATCATCTTCAAACTTGCAGGAGTGCTCTCGATAGGCGACACGAGCATTCTCTACAAGTTTCATAAACTTCGTACGGTTGGAAGGGGAGTTAGACACAAATTGTCATCTACAACGCAGTTGCCGCTCAGCGACCAAGTCCCGTCGTAGGTGTAGGTAAGTTCATCGAGAAATGTGAACTGACCGTACGATCTTCTTCAAACTTGCAGGAGTGCTCTCGATTGGCGACGGGAGCATTCTCTACAAGTTTCATAAACGTCGTACGGCTGGAAGGCGAGTTAGACACAAATTGTCATCTACAACGCAGTACTGGATAGTTCCCGTTCAGCGACAAAGTCCCGTCGTAGCTGTATGTAAGTTCATCGAGAAATGCGAACCGACCGTACGATCATCTTCAAACTTGCACGAGTGCTCTCGATTGACGACACGAGCATGCTGTACAAGTTTCATAAACTTCGTTCGGTTGGAAGGGGAGTTAGACACATATTGTCATCTACAACGCAGTAGCCGCTCAGCGACCAAGTCCCGTCGTAGGTGTAGGTAAGTTCATCGAGAAATGTGAACTGACCGTACGATATTCTCCAAACTTGCAGGAGTGCTCTCGATTGGCGACACGAGCATTCTGTACAAGTTTCATAAACTCCGTACGGCTGGAAGGGGAGTTAGACACAAATTGTCATCAACCGAATTTCCGCTCAGCGACCAAGTCCCTTCGAAGGTGCATGTAAGTTCATCGAGAAATGCGAACCGACCGTACGATCATCTTCAAACTTGCAGGAGTGCTCTGGATTGGCGACACGAGCATTCTGGACAGTTTCATAAATTTCGTACGGCTGGAAGGGGAGTTAGACACAAATTGTCATCTACAACGCAGTACTGGATAGTTCCCGTACAGCGACTAAGTCCCGTCGTAGGTGTATGTAAGTTCATCGAGAAATGTGAACCGACCGTACGATCTTCTTCAAACTTGCAGGAGTGCTCTCGAATAGCGACACGAGCATTCTCTACAAGTTTCATAAACTTCGTACGGCTGGAAGGGGAGTTAGACACAAATTGTCATGTACAACGCAGTTTCCGCTCAGCGATCAAGTCCCTTCGTAGCTGCATGAAAGTTCATCGAGAAATGCGAAACGACCGTACGATCATCTTCAAACTTGCAGGAGTGCTCTCGATTGGCGACACGAGCATTCTCTACAAGTTTCATAAACTTCGTATGTCTGGAAGGGGAGTTAGACACAAATTGTCATCTACAACGCAGTACTGGATAGTTCCCGTACAGCGACTAAGTCCCGTCGTAGGTGTATGTAAGTTCATCGAGAAATGTGAACCGACCGTACGATCTTCTTCAAACTTGCATTAGTGCTCTCGATTGGCGACACGAGCATTCTCTACAAGTTTCATAAACTTCGTATGGCTGGAAGGGGAGTTAGACACAAATTGTCATGTACAACGCAGTTTCCGCTCAGCGACCAAGTCCCTTCGTAGCTGCATGTAAGTTCATCGAGAAACCTGAACCGACCGTACGATCATCTTCAAACTTGCAGGAGTGCTCTCGATAGGCGACACGAGCATTCTGTACAGTTTCATAAACTTCGTACGGCTGGAAGGGGAGTTAGACACAAATTGTCATCTACAACGCAGTACTGGATAGTTCCCGTACAGCGACTAAGTCCCGTCGTAGGTGTATGTAAGTTCATCGAGAAATGTGAACCGACCGTACGATCTTCTTCAAACTTGCAGGAGTGCTCTCGAATGGCGACACGAGCATTCTCTACAAGTTTCATAAACTTCGTACGGCTGGAAGGGGAGTTAGACACAAATTGTCATGTACAACGCAGTTTCCGCTCAGCGACCAAGTCCCTTCGTAGCTGCATGTAAGTTCATCGAGAAATGCGAAACGACCGTACGATCATCTTCAAACTTGCAGGAGTGCGCTCGATTGGCGACACGAGCATTCTCTACAAGTTTCATAAACTTCGTACGTCTGGAAGGGGAGTTAGACACAAATTGTCATCTACAACGCAGTACTGGATAGTTCCCGTACAGCGACTAAGTCCCGTCGTAGGTGTATGTAAGTTCATCGAGAAATGTGAACCGACCGTACGATCTTCTTCAAACTTGCAGGAGTGCTCTCGATTGGCGACACGAGCATTCTCTACAAGTTTCATAAACTTCGTACAGCTGGAAGGGGAGTTAGACACAAATTTTCATGTACAACGCAGTTTCCGCTCAGCGACCAAGTCCCTTCGTAGCTGCATGTAAGTTCATCGAGAAACCTGAACCGACCGTACGATCATCTTCAAACTTGCAGGAGTGCTCTCGATAGGCGACACGAGCATTCTCTACAAGTTTCATAAACTTCGTACGGTTGGAAGGGGAGTTAGACACAAATTGTCATCTACAACGCAGTTGCCGCTCAGCGACCAAGTCCCGTCGTAGGTGTAGGTAAGTTCATCGAGAAATGTGAACTGACCGTACGATCTTCTTCAAACTTGCAGGAGTGCTCTCGATTGGCGACGGGAGCATTCTCTACAAGTTTCATAAACGTCGTACGGCTGGAAGGGGAGTTAGACACCAATTGTCATCTACAACGCAGTACTGGATAGTTCCCGTTCAGCGACAAAGTCCCGTCGTAGCTGTATGTAAGTTCATCGAGAAATGCGAACCGATCGTACGATCTTCTTCAAACTTGGAGGAGTGCTCTGGGTTGACGACACGAGCATGCTGTACAAGTTTCATAAAGTTCGCACGGCTGGAAGCGGAGTGTGAAAAAAATTGTCATCATTCGAATTTCCGCTCAGCGACCAAGTCCCTTCGTAGCTGCTTGTGAGTTCATCGAGAAATCTGAACCGACCGTACGATCTTCTTCAAACTTGCAGGAGTGCTCTCGATTGGCGACACGAGCATTCTGTATAAGTTTCATAAACTCCGTACGGCTGGAAGGGGAGTTAGACACAAATTGTTATGTACAACGCAGTTTCCGCTCAGCGACCAAGTCCCTTCGTAGCTGCATGTAAGTTCATCGAGAAATGCGAACCGACCGTACGATCATCTTCAAACTTGCACGAGTGCTCTCGATTGGCGACACGAGCATTCTCTACAAGTTTCATAAACTTCGTACAGCTGGAAGGGGAGTTAGACACAAATTGTCATCAACCGAATTTCCGCTCAGCGACCAAGTCCCTTCGTAGCTGCATGTAAGTTCATCGATAAATCTGAACCGACCATACGATCATCTTCAAACTTGCAGGAGTGCTCTCGATTGGCGACACGAGCATTCTGTACAGTTTCATAAACTTCGTACGGCTGGAAGGGGATTTAGACACAAATTGTCATCTACAACGCAGTACTGGATAGTTCCCGTTCAGCGACAAAGTCCCGTCGTAGCTGTATGTAAGTTCATCGAGAATTGTGAACCGACCGTACGATCTTCTTCAAACTTGCAGGAGTGCTCTCGATTGGCGACACGAGCATTCTCTACAAGTTTCATAAACTTCGTACAGCTGGAAGGGGAGTTAGACACAAATTTTCATGTACAACGCAGTTTCCGCTCAGCGACCAAGTCCCTTCGTAGCTGCATGTAAGTTCATCGAGAAACCTGAACCGACCGTACGATCATCTTCAAACTTGCAGGAGTGCTCTCGATAGGCGACACGAGCATTCTCTACAAGTTTCATAAACTTCGTACGGTTGGAAGGGGAGTTAGACACAAATTGTCATCTACAACGCAGTTGCCGCTCAGCGACCAAGTCCCGTCGTAGGTGTAGGTAAGTTCATCGAGAAATGTGAACTGACCGTACGATCTTCTTCAAACTTGCAGGAGTGCTCTCGATTGGCGACGGGAGCATTCTCTACAAGTTTCATAAACGTCGTACGGCTGGAAGGCGAGTTAGACACAAATTGTCATCTACAACGCAGTACTGGATAGTTCCCGTTCAGCGACAAAGTCCCGTCGTAGCTGTATGTAAGTTCATCGAGAAATGCGAACCGATCGTACGATCTTCTTCAAACTTGGAGGAGTGCTCTGGGTTGACGACACGAGCATGCTGTACAAGTTTCATAAAGTTCGTAGGGCTGGAAGCGGAGTGTGAAAAAAATTGTCATCATTCGAATTTCCGCTCAGCGACCAAGTCCCTTCATAGCTGCTTGTGAGTTCATCGAGAAATCTGAACCGAACGTACGATCTTCTTCAAACTTGCAGGAGTGCTCTCGATTGGCGACACGAGCATTCTGTACAAGTTTCATAAACTCCGTACGGCTGGAAGGGGAGTTAGACACAAATTGTTATGTACAACGCAGTTTCCGCTCAGCGACCAAGTCCCTTCGTAGCTGCATGTAAGTTCATCGAGAAATGCGAACCGACCGTACGATCATCTTCAAACTTGCACGAGTGCTCTCGATTGACGACACGAGCATGCTGTACAAGTTTCATAAACTTCGTTCGGTTGGAAGGGGAGTTAGACACATATTGTCATCTACAACGCAGTAGCCGCTCAGCGACCAAGTCCCGTCGTAGGTGTAGGTAAGTTCATCGAGAAATGTGAACTGACCGTACGATATTCTTCAAACTTGCAGGAGTGCTCTCGATTGGCGAAGGGAGCATTCTCTACAAGTTTCATAAACGTCGTACGGCTGGAAGGGGAGTTAGACACATATTGTCATCTACAACGCAGTACTGGATAGTTCCCGTTCAGCGACAAAGTCCCGTCGTAGCTGTATGTAAGTTCTTCGAGAAATGCGAACCGATCGTACGATCTTTTTCAAACTTGGAGGAGTGCTCTAGGTTGACGACACGAGCATGCTGTACAAGTTTCATAAAGTTCGTACGGCTGGGAGCGGAGTGTGAAAAAAATTGTCATCATTCGAATTTCCGCTCAGCGACCAAGTCCCTTCGTAGCTGCTTGTGAGTTCATCGAGAAATCTGAACCGACCGTACGATCTTCTTCAAACTTGCAGGAGTGCTCTCGATTGGCGACACGAGCATTCTGTACAAGTTTCATAAACTCCGTACGGCTGGAAGGGGAGTTAGACACAAATTGTTATGTACAACGCAGTTTCCGCTCAGCGACCAAGTCCCTTCGTAGCTGCATGTAAGTTCATCGAGAAATGCGAACCGACCGTACGATCATCTTCAAACTTGCACGAGTGCTCTCGATTGGCGACACGAGCATTCTCTACAAGTTTCATAAACTTCGTACAGCTGGAAGGGGAGTTAGACACAAATTGACATCAACCGAATTTCCGCTCAGCGACCAAGTCCCTTCGAAGGTGCATGTAAGTTCATCGAGAAATGCGAACCGACCGTACGATCATCTTCAAACTTGCAGGAGTGCTCTGGATTGGCGACACGAGCATTCTGGACAGTTTCATAAATTTCGTACGGCTGGAAGGGGAGTTAGACACAAATTGTCATCTACAACGCAGTACTGGATAGTTCCCGTACAGCGACTAAGTCCCGTCGTAGGTGTATGTAAGTTCATCGAGAAATGTGAACCGACCGTACGATCTTCTTCAAACTTGCAGGAGTGCTCTCGAATGGCGACACGAGCATTCTCTACAAGTTTCATAAACTTCGTACGGCTGGAAGGGGAGTTAGACACAAATTGTCATGTACAACGCAGTTTCCGCTCAGCGATCAAGTCCCTTCGTAGCTGCATGTAAGTTCATCGAGAAATGCGAAACGACCGTACGATCATCTTCAAACTTGCAGGAGTGCTCTCGATTGGCGACACGAGCATTCTCTACAAGTTTCATAAACTTCGTATGTCTGGAAGGGGAGTTAGACACAAATTGTCATCTACAACGCAGTACTGGATAGTTCCCGTACAGCGACTAAGTCCCGTCGTAGGTGTATGTAAGTTCATCGAGAAATGTGAACCGACCGTACGATCTTCTTCAAACTTGCAGGAGTGCTCTCGATTGGCGACACGAGCATTCTCTACAAGTTTCATAAACTTCGTATGGCTGGAAGGGGAGTTAGACACAAATTGTCATGTACAACGCAGTTTCCGCTCAGCGACCAAGTCCCTTCGTAGCTGCATGTAAGTTCATCGAGAAACCTGAACCGACCGTACGATCATCTTCAAACTTGCAGGAGTGCTCTCGATAGGCGACACGAGCATTCTGTACAGTTTCATAAACTTCGTACGGCTGGAAGGGGAGTTAGACACAAATTGTCATCTACAACGCAGTACTGGATAGTTCCCGTACAGCGACTAAGTCCCGTCGTAGGTGTATGTAAGTTCATCGAGAAATGTGAACCGACCGTACGATCTTCTTCAAACTTGCAGGAGTGCTCTCGAATGGCGACACGAGCATTCTCTACAAGTTTCATAAACTTCGTACGGCTGGAAGGGGAGTTAGACACAAATTGTCATGTACAACGCAGTTTCCGCTCAGCGATCAAGTCCCTTCGTAGCTGCATGTAAGTTCATCGAGAAATGCGAAACGACCGTACGATCATCTTCAAACTTGCAGGAGTGCTCTCGATTGGCGACACGAGCATTCTCTACAAGTTTCATAAACTTCGTATGTCTGGAAGGGGAGTTAGACACAAATTGTCATCTACAACGCAGTACTGGATAGTTCCCGTACAGCGACTAAGTCCCGTCGTAGGTGTATGTAAGTTCATCGAGAAATGTGAACCGACCGTACGATCTTCTTCAAACTTGCAGGAGTGCTCTCGATTGGCGACACGAGCATTCTCTACAAGTTTCATAAACTTCGTATGGCTGGAAGGGGAGTTAGACACAAATTGTCATGTACAACGCAGTTTCCGCTCAGCGACCAAGTCCCTTCGTAGCTGCATGTAAGTTCATCGAGAAACCTGAACCGACCGTACGATCATCTTCAAACTTGCAGGAGTGCTCTCGATAGGCGACACGAGCATTCTGTACAGTTTCATAAACTTCGTACGGCTGGAAGGGGAGTTAGACACAAATTGTCATCTACAACGCAGTACTGGATAGTTCCCGTACAGCGACTAAGTCCCGTCGTAGGTGTATGTAAGTTCATCGAGAAATGTGAACCGACCGTACGATCTTCTTCAAACTTGCAGGAGTGCTCTCGAATGGCGACACGAGCATTCTCTACAAGTTTCATAAACTTCGTACGGCTGGAAGGGGAGTTAGACACAAATTGTCATGTACAACGCAGTTTCCGCTCAGCGACCAAGTCCCTTCGTAGCTGCATGTAAGTTCATCGAGAAATGCGAAACGACCGTACGATCATCTTCAAACTTGCAGGAGTGCTCTCGATTGGCGACACGAGCATTCTCTACAAGTTTCATAAACTTCGTACGTCTGGAAGGGGAGTTAGACACAAATTGTCATCTACAACGCAGTACTGGATAGTTCCCGTACAGCGACTAAGTCCCGTCGTAGGTGTATGTAAGTTCATCGAGAAATGTGAACCGACCGTACGATCTTCTTCAAACTTGCAGGAGTGCTCTCGATTGGCGACACGAGCATTCTCTACAAGTTTCATAAACTTCGTACAGCTGGAAGGGGAGTTAGACACAAATTTTCATGTACAACGCAGTTTCCGCTCAGCGACCAAGTCCCTTCGTAGCTGCATGTAAGTTCATCGAGAAACCTGAACCGACCGTACGATCATCTTCAAACTTGCAGGAGTGCTCTCGATAGGCGACACGAGCATTCTCTACAAGTTTCATAAACTTCGTACGGTTGGAAGGGGAGTTAGACATAAATTGTCATCTACAACGCAGTTGCCGCTCAGCGACCAAGTCCCGTCGTAGGTGTAGGTAAGTTCATCGAGAAATGCGAAACGACCGTACGATCATCTTCAAACTTGCAGGAGTGCTCTCGATTGGCGACACGAGCATTCTCTACAAGTTTCAAAAACTTCGTACGTCTGGAAGGGGAGTTAGACACAAATTGTCATCTACAACGCAGTACTGGATAATTCCCGTACAGCGACTAAGTCCCGTCGTAGGTGTATGTAAGTTCATCGAGAAATGTGAACCGACCGTACGATCTTCTTCAAACTTGCAGGAGTGCTCTCGATTGGCGACACGAGCATTCTCTACAAGTTTCATAAACTTCGTGCAGCTGGAAGGGGAGTTAGACACAAATTTTCATGTACAACGCAGTTTCCGCTCAGCGACCAAGTCCCTTCGTAGCTGCATGTAAGTTCATCGAGAAACCTGAACCGACCGTACGATCATCTTCAAACTTGCAGGAGTGCTCTCGATAGGCGACACGAGCATTCTCTACAAGTTTCATAAACTTCGTACGGTTGGAAGGGGAGTTAGACACAAATTGTCATCTACAACGCAGTTGCCGCTCAGCGACCACGTCCCGTCGTAGGTGTAGGTAAGTTCATCGAGAAATGTGAACTGACCGTACGATCTTCTTCAAACTTGCAGGAGTGCTCTCGATTGGCGACGGGAGCATTCTCTACAAGTTTCATAAACGTCGTACGGCTGGAAGGGGAGTTAGACACCAATTGTCATCTACAACGCAGTACTGGATAGTTCCCGTTCAGCGACAAAGTCCCGTCGTAGCTGTATGTAAGTTCATCGAGAAATGCGAACCGATCGTACGATCTTCTTCAAACTTGGAGGAGTGCTCTGGGTTGACGACACGAGCATGCTGTACAAGTTTCATAAAGTTCGTACGGCTGGAAGCGGAGTGTGAAAAAAATTGTCATCATTCGAATTTCCGCTCAGCGACCAAGTCCCTTCGTAGCTGCTTGTGAGTTCATCGAGAAATCTGAACCGACCGTACGATCATCTTCAAACTTGCAGGAGTGCTCTCGATTGGCGACACGAGCATTCTGTACAGTTTCATAAACTTCGTACGGCTGGAAGGGGATTTAGACACAAATTGTCATCTACAACGCAGTACTGGATAGTTCCCGTTCAGCGACAAAGTCCCGTCGTAGCTGTATGTAAGTTCATCGAGAATTGTGAACCGACCGTACGATCTTCTTCAAACTTGCAGGAGTGCTCTCGAATGGCGACACGAGCATTCTCTACAAGTTTCATAAACTTCGTACAGCTGGAAGGGGAGTTAGACACAAATTTTCATGTACAACGCAGTTTCCGCTCAGCGACCAAGTCCCTTCGTAGCTGCATGTAAGTTCATCGAGAAACCTGAACCGACCGTACGATCATCTTCAAACTTGCAGGAGTGCTCTCGATAGGCGACACGAGCATTCTCTACAAGTTTCATAAACTTCGTACGGTTGGAAGGGGAGTTAGACAGAAATTGTCATCTACAACGCAGTTGCCGCTCAGCGACCAAGTCCCGTCGTAGGTGTAGGTAAGTTCATCGAGAAATGTGAACTGACCGTACGATCTTCTTCAAACTTGCAGGAGTGCTCTCGATTGGCGACGGGAGCATTCTCTACAAGTTTCATAAACGTCGTACGGCTGGAAGGGGAGTTAGACACAAATTGTCATCTACAACGCAGTACTGGATAGTTCCCGTTCAGCGACAAAGTCCCGTCGTAGCTGTATGTAAGTTCATCGAGAAATGCGAACCGATCGTACGATCTTCTTCAAACTTGGAGGAGTGCTCTGGGTTGACGACAAGAGCATGCTGTACAAGTTTCATAAAGTTCGTAGGGCTGGAAGCGGAGTGTGAAAAAAATTGTCAACATTCGAATTTCCGCTCAGCGACCAGGTCCCTTCATAGCTGCTTGTGAGTTCATCGAGAAATCTGGATCGAACGTACGATCTTCTTCAAACTTGCAGGAGTGCTCTCGATTGGCGACACGAGCATTCTGTACAAGTTTCATAAACTCCGTACGGCTGGAAGGGGAGTTAGACACAAATTGTTATGTACAACGCAGTTTCCGCTCAGCGACCAAGTCCCTTCGTAGCTGCATGTAAGTTCATCGAGAAATGCGAACCGACCGTACGATCATCTTCAAACTTGCACGAGTGCTCTCGATTGACGACACGAGCATGCTGTACAAGTTTCATAAACTTCGTTCGGTTGGAAGGGGAGTTAGACACATATTGTCATCTACAACGCAGTACTGGATAGTTCCCGTTCAGCGACAAAGTCCCTTCGTAGCTGCATGTAAGTTCATCGAGAAACCTGAACCGACCGTACGATCATCTTCAAACTTGCAGGAGTGCTCTCGATAGGCGACACGAGCATTCTGTACAGTTTCATAAACTTCGTACGGCTGGAAGGGGAGTTAGACACAAATTGTCATCTACAACGCAGTACTGGATAGTTCCCGTACAGCGACTAAGTCCCGTCGTAGGTGTATGTAAGTTCATCGAGAAATGTGAACCGACCGTACGATCTTCTTCAAACTTGCAGGAGTGCTCTCGAATGGCGACACGAGCATTCTCTACAAGTTTCATAAACTTCGTACGGCTGGAAGGGGAGTTAGACACAAATTGTCATGTACAACGCAGTTTCCGCTCAGCGACCAAGTCCCTTCGTAGCTGCATGTAAGTTCATCGAGAAATGCGAAACGACCGTACGATCATCTTCAAACTTGCAGGAGTGCTCTCGATTGGCGACACGAGCATTCTCTACAAGTTTCATAAACTTCGTACGTCTGGAAGGGGAGTTAGACACAAATTGTCATCTACAACGCAGTACTGGATAGTTCCCGTACAGCGACTAAGTCCCGTCGTAGGTGTATGTAAGTTCATCGAGAAATGTGAACCGACCGTACGATCTTCTTCAAACTTGCAGGAGTGCTCTCGATTGGCGACACGAGCATTCTCTACAAGTTTCATAAACTTCGTACAGCTGGAAGGGGAGTTAGACACAAATTTTCATGTACAACGCAGTTTCCGCTCAGCGACCAAGTCCCTTCGTAGCTGCATGTAAGTTCATCGAGAAACCTGAACCGACCGTACGATCATCTTCAAACTTGCAGGAGTGCTCTCGATAGGCGACACGAGCATTCTCTACAAGTTTCATAAACTTCGTACGGTTGGAAGGGGAGTTAGACATAAATTGTCATCTACAACGCAGTTGCCGCTCAGCGACCAAGTCCCGTCGTAGGTGTAGGTAAGTTCATCGAGAAATGCGAAACGACCGTACGATCATCTTCAAACTTGCAGGAGTGCTCTCGATTGGCGACACGAGCATTCTCTACAAGTTTCAAAAACTTCGTACGTCTGGAAGGGGAGTTAGACACAAATTGTCATCTACAACGCAGTACTGGATAATTCCCGTACAGCGACTAAGTCCCGTCGTAGGTGTATGTAAGTTCATCGAGAAATGTGAACCGACCGTACGATCTTCTTCAAACTTGCAGGAGTGCTCTCGATTGGCGACACGAGCATTCTCTACAAGTTTCATAAACTTCGTGCAGCTGGAAGGGGAGTTAGACACAAATTTTCATGTACAACGCAGTTTCCGCTCAGCGACCAAGTCCCTTCGTAGCTGCATGTAAGTTCATCGAGAAACCTGAACCGACCGTACGATCATCTTCAAACTTGCAGGAGTGCTCTCGATAGGCGACACGAGCATTCTCTACAAGTTTCATAAACTTCGTACGGTTGGAAGGGGAGTTAGACACAAATTGTCATCTACAACGCAGTTGCCGCTCAGCGACCACGTCCCGTCGTAGGTGTAGGTAAGTTCATCGAGAAATGTGAACTGACCGTACGATCTTCTTCAAACTTGCAGGAGTGCTCTCGATTGGCGACGGGAGCATTCTCTACAAGTTTCATAAACGTCGTACGGCTGGAAGGGGAGTTAGACACCAATTGTCATCTACAACGCAGTACTGGATAGTTCCCGTTCAGCGACAAAGTCCCGTCGTAGCTGTATGTAAGTTCATCGAGAAATGCGAACCGATCGTACGATCTTCTTCAAACTTGGAGGAGTGCTCTGGGTTGACGACACGAGCATGCTGTACAAGTTTCATAAAGTTCGTACGGCTGGAAGCGGAGTGTGAAAAAAATTGTCATCATTCGAATTTCCGCTCAGCGACCAAGTCCCTTCGTAGCTGCTTGTGAGTTCATCGAGAAATCTGAACCGACCGTACGATCATCTTCAAACTTGCAGGAGTGCTCTCGATTGGCGACACGAGCATTCTGTACAGTTTCATAAACTTCGTACGGCTGGAAGGGGATTTAGACACAAATTGTCATCTACAACGCAGTACTGGATAGTTCCCGTTCAGCGACAAAGTCCCGTCGTAGCTGTATGTAAGTTCATCGAGAATTGTGAACCGACCGTACGATCTTCTTCAAACTTGCAGGAGTGCTCTCGAATGGCGACACGAGCATTCTCTACAAGTTTCATAAACTTCGTACAGCTGGAAGGGGAGTTAGACACAAATTTTCATGTACAACGCAGTTTCCGCTCAGCGACCAAGTCCCTTCGTAGCTGCATGTAAGTTCATCGAGAAACCTGAACCGACCGTACGATCATCTTCAAACTTGCAGGAGTGCTCTCGATAGGCGACACGAGCATTCTCTACAAGTTTCATAAACTTCGTACGGTTGGAAGGGGAGTTAGACAGAAATTGTCATCTACAACGCAGTTGCCGCTCAGCGACCAAGTCCCGTCGTAGGTGTAGGTAAGTTCATCGAGAAATGTGAACTGACCGTACGATCTTCTTCAAACTTGCAGGAGTGCTCTCGATTGGCGACGGGAGCATTCTCTACAAGTTTCATAAACGTCGTACGGCTGGAAGGGGAGTTAGACACAAATTGTCATCTACAACGCAGTACTGGATAGTTCCCGTTCAGCGACAAAGTCCCGTCGTAGCTGTATGTAAGTTCATCGAGAAATGCGAACCGATCGTACGATCTTCTTCAAACTTGGAGGAGTGCTCTGGGTTGACGACAAGAGCATGCTGTACAAGTTTCATAAAGTTCGTAGGGCTGGAAGCGGAGTGTGAAAAAAATTGTCAACATTCGAATTTCCGCTCAGCGACCAGGTCCCTTCATAGCTGCTTGTGAGTTCATCGAGAAATCTGGATCGAACGTACGATCTTCTTCAAACTTGCAGGAGTGCTCTCGATTGGCGACACGAGCATTCTGTACAAGTTTCATAAACTCCGTACGGCTGGAAGGGGAGTTAGACACAAATTGTTATGTACAACGCAGTTTCCGCTCAGCGACCAAGTCCCTTCGTAGCTGCATGTAAGTTCATCGAGAAATGCGAACCGACCGTACGATCATCTTCAAACTTGCACGAGTGCTCTCGATTGACGACACGAGCATGCTGTACAAGTTTCATAAACTTCGTTCGGTTGGAAGGGGAGTTAGACACATATTGTCATCTACAACGCAGTAGCCGCTCAGCGACCAAGTCCCGTCGTAGGTGTAGGTAAGTTCATCGAGAAATGTGAACTGACCGTACGATATTCTTCAAACTTGCAGGAGTGCTCTCGATTGGCGACGGGAGCATTCTCTACAAGTTTCATAAACGTCGTACGGCTGGAAGGGGAGTTAGACACATATTGTCATCTACAACGCAGTACTGGATAGTTCCCGTTCAGCGACAAAGTCCCGTCGTAGCTGTATGTAAGTTCATCGAGAAATGCGAACCGATCGTACGATCTTCTTCAAACTTGGAGGAGTGCTCTGGGTTGACGACACGAGCATGCTGTACAAGTTTCATAAAGTTCGTACGGCTGGAAGCGGAGTGTGAAAAAAATTGTCATCATTCGAATTTCCGCTCAGCGACCAAGTCCCTTCGTAGCTGCTTGTGAGTTCATCGAGAAATCTGAACCGACCGTACGATCTTCTTCAAACTTGCAGGAGTGCTCTCGATTGGCGACACGAGCATTCTGTACAAGTTTCATAAACTCCGTACGGCTGGAAGGGGAGTTAGACACAAATTGTTATGTTCAACGCAGTTTCCGCTCAGCGACCAAGTCCCTTCGTAGCTGCATGTAAGTTCATCGAGAAATGCGAACCGACCGTACGATCATCTTCAAACTTGCACGAGTGCTCTCGATTGGCGACACGAGCATTCTCTACAAGTTTCATAAACTTCGTACAGCTGGAAGGGGAGTTAGACACAAATTGACATCAACCGAATTTCCGCTCAGCGACCAAGTCCCTTCGAAGGTGCATGTAAGTTCATCGAGAAATGCGAACCGACCGTACGATCATCTTCAAACTTGCAGGAGTGCTCTGGATTGGCGACACGAGCATTCTGGACAGTTTCATAAATTTCGTACGGCTGGAAGGGGAGTTAGACACAAATTGTCATCTACAACGCAGTACTGGATAGTTCCCGTACAGCGACTAAGTCCCGTCGTAGGTGTATGTAAGTTCATCGAGAAATGTGAACCGACCGTACGATCTTCTTCAAACTTGCAGGAGTGCTCTCGAATGGCGACACGAGCATTCTCTACAAGTTTCATAAACTTCGTACGGCTGGAAGGGGAGTTAGACACAAATTGTCATGTACAACGCAGTTTCCGCTCAGCGATCAAGTCCCTTCGTAGCTGCATGTAAGTTCATCGAGAAATGCGAAACGACCGTACGATCATCTTCAAACTTGCAGGAGTGCTCTCGATTGGCGACACGAGCATTCTCTACAAGTTTCATAAACTTCGTATGTCTGGAAGGGGAGTTAGACACAAATTGTCATCTACAACGCAGTACTGGATAGTTCCCGTACAGCGACTAAGTCCCGTCGTAGGTGTATGTAAGTTCATCGAGAAATGTGAACCGACCGTACGATCTTCTTCAAACTTGCAGGAGTGCTCTCGATTGGCGACACGAGCATTCTCTACAAGTTTCATAAACTTCGTATGGCTGGAAGGGGAGTTAGACACAAATTGTCATGTACAACGCAGTTTCCGCTCAGCGACCAAGTCCCTTCGTAGCTGCATGTAAGTTCATCGAGAAACCTGAACCGACCGTACGATGATCTTCAAACTTGCAGGAGTGCTCTCGATAGGCGACACGAGCATTCTGTACAGTTTCATAAACTTCGTACGGCTGGAAGGGGAGTTAGACACAAATTGTCATCTACAACGCAGTACTGGATAGTTCCCGTACAGCGACTAAGTCCCGTCGTAGGTGTATGTAAGTTCATCGAGAAATGTGAACCGACCGTACGATCTTCTTCAAACTTGCAGGAGTGCTCTCGAATGGCGACACGAGCATTCTCTACAAGTTTCATAAACTTCGTACGGCTGGAAGGGGAGTTAGACACAAATTGTCATGTACAACGCAGTTTCCGCTCAGCGACCAAGTCCCTTCGTAGCTGCATGTAAGTTCATCGAGAAATGCGAAACGACCGTACGATCATCTTCAAACTTGCAGGAGTGCTCTCGATTGGCGACTCGAGCATTCTCTACAAGTTTCATAAACTTCGTACGTCTGGAGGGGGAGTTAGACACAAATTGTCATCTACAACGCAGTACTGGATAGTTCCCGTACAGCGACTAAGTCCCGTCGTAGGTGTATGTAAGTTCATCGAGAAATGTGAACCGACCGTACGATCTTCTTCAAACTTGCAGGAGTGCTCTCGATTGGCGACACGAGCATTCTCTACAAGTTTCATAAACTTCGTACAGCTGGAAGGGGAGTTAGACACAAATTTTCATGTACAACGCAGTTTCCGCTCAGCGACCAAGTCCCTTCGTAGCTGCATGTAAGTTCATCGACAAACCTGAACCGACCGTACGATCATCTTCAAACTTGCAGGAGTGCTCTCGATAGGCGACACGAGCATTCTCTACAAGTTTCATAAACTTCGTACGGTTGGAAGGGGAGTTAGACACAAATTGTCATCTACAACGCAGTTGCCGCTCAGCGACCAAGTCCCGTCGTAGGTGTAGGTAAGTTCATCGAGAAATGCGAAACGACCGTACGATCATCTTCAAACTTGCAGGAGTGCTCTCGATTGGCGACACGAGCATTCTCTACAAGTTTCATAAACTTCGTACGTCTGGAAGGGGAGTTAGACACAAATTGTCATCTACAACGCAGTACTGGATAGTTCCCGTTCAGCGACAAAGTCCCGTCGTAGCTGTATGTAAGTTCATCGAGAATCGTGAACCGACCGTACGATCTTCTTCAAACTTGCAGGAGTGCTCTCGATTGGCGACACAAGCATTCTCTACAAGTTTCATAAACTTCGTACAGCTGGAAGGGGAGTTAGACACAAATTTTCATGTACAACGCAGTTTCCGCTCAGCGACCAAGTCCCTTCGTAGCTGCATGTAAGTTCATCGAGAAACCTGAACCGACCGTACGATCATCTTCAAACTTGCAGGAGTGCTCTCGATAGGCGACACGAGCATTCCCTACAAGTTTCATAAACTTCGTACGGTTGGAAGGGGAGTTAGACACAAATTGTCATCTACAACGCAGTTGCCGCTCAGCGACCAAGTCCCGTCGTAGGTGTAGGTAAGTTCATCGAGAAATGTGAACTGACCGTACGATCTTCTTCAAACTTGCAGGAGTGCTCTCGATTGGCGACGGGAGCATTCTCTACAAGTTTCATAAACGTCGTACGGCTGGAAGGGGAGTTAGACACAAATTGTCATCTACAACGCAGTACTGGATAGTTCCCGTTCAGCGACAAAGTCCCGTCGTAGCTGTATGTAAGTTCATCGAGAAATGCGAACCGATCGTACGATCCTCTTCAAACTTGGAGGAGTGCTCTGGGTTGACGACACGAGCATGCTGTACAAGTTTCATAAAGTTCGTACGGCTGGAAGCGGAGTGTGAAAAAAATTGTCATCATTCGAATTTCCGCTCAGCGACCAAGTCCCTTCGTAGCTGCTTGTGAGTTCATCGAGAAATCTGAACCGACCGTACGATCTTCTTCAAACTTGCAGGAGTGCTCTCGATTGGCGACACGAGCATTCTGTACAGTTTCATAAACTTCGTACGGCTGGAAGGGGATTTAGACACAAATTGTCATCTACAACGCAGTACTGGATAGTTCCCGTTCAGCGACAAAGTCCCGTCGTAGCTGTATGTAAGTTCATCGAGAATTGTGAACCGACCGTACGATCATCTTCAAACTTGCACGAGTGCTCTCGATTGACGACACGAGCATTCTGTACAAGTTTCATAAACTTCGTTCGGTTGGAAGGGGAGTTAGACACATATTGTCAACTACAACGCAGTAGCCGCTCAGCGACCAAGTCCCGTCGTAGGTGTAGGTAAGTTCATCGAGAAATGTGAACTGACCGTACGATATTCTTCAAACTTGCAGGAGTGCTCTCGATTGGCGACGGGAGCATTCTCTACAAGTTTCATAAACGTCGTACGGCTGGAAGGGGAGTCAGACACAAATTGTCATCTACAACGCAGTACTGGATAGTTCCCGTTCAGCGACAAAGTCCCGTCGTAGCTGTATGTAAGTTCATCGAGAAATGCGAACCGATCGTACGATCTTCTTCAAACTTGGAGGAGTGCTCTGGGTTGACGACACGAGCATGCTGTACAAGTTTCATAAAGTTCGTACGGCTGGAAGCGGAGTGTGAAAAAAATTGTCATCATTCGAATTTCCGCTCAGCGACCAAGTCCCTTCGTAGCTGCTTGTGAGTTCATCGAGAAATCTGAACCGACCGTACGATCTTCTTCAAACTTGCAGGAGTGCTCTCGATTGGCGACACGAGCATTCTGTACAAGTTTCATAAACTTCGTACGGCTGGAAGGGGATTTAGACACAAATTGTCATCTACAACGCAGTACTGGATAGTTCCCGTTCAGCGACAAAGTCCCGTCGTAGCTGTATGTAAGTTCATCGAGAATTGTGAACCGACCGTACGATCATCTTCAAACTTGCACGAGTGCTCTCGATTGACGACACGAGCATTCTGTACAAGTTTCATAAACTTCGTTCGGTTGGAAGGGGAGTTAGACACATATTGTCAACTACAACGCAGTAGCCGCTCAGCGACCAAGTCCCGTCGTAGGTGTAGGTAAGTTCATCGAGAAATGTGAACTGACCGTACGATATTCTTCAAACTTGCAGGAGTGCTCTCGATTGGCGACGGGAGCATTCTCTACAAGTTTCATAAACGTCGTACGGCTGGAAGGGGAGTCAGACACAAATTGTCATCTACAACGCAGTACTGGATAGTTCCCGTTCAGCGACAAAGTCCCGTCGTAGCTGTATGTAAGTTCATCGAGAAATGCGAACCGATCGTACGATCTTCTTCAAACTTGGAGGAGTGCTCTGGGTTGACGACACGAGCATGCTGTACAAGTTTCATAAAGTTCGTACGGCTGGAAGCGGAGTGTGAAAAAAATTGTCATCATTCGAATTTCCGCTCAGCGACCAAGTCCCTTCGTAGCTGCTTGTGAGTTCATCGAGAAATCTGAACCGACCGTACGATCTTCTTCAAACTTGCAGGAGTGCTCTCGATTGGCGACACGAGCATTCTGTACAAGTTTCATAAACTCCGTACGGCTGGAAGGGGAGTTAGACACAAATTGTTATGTACGACGCAGTTTCCGCTCAGCGACCAAGTCCCTTCGTAGCTGCATGTAAGTTCATCGAGAAATGCGAACCGACCGTACGATCATCTTCAAACTTGCACGAGTGCTCTCGATTGGCGACACGAGCATTCTCTACAAGTTTCATAAACTTCGTACAGCTGGAAGGGGAGTTAGACACAAATTGTCATCAACCGAATTTCCGCTCAGCGACCAAGTCCCTTCGAAGCTGCATGTAAGTTCATCGAGAAATGCGAACCGACCGTACGATCATCTTCAAACTTGCTGGAGTGCTCTGGATTGGCGACACGAGCATTCTGTACAGTTTCATAAATTTCGTACGGCTGGAAGGGGAGTTAGACACAAATTGTCATCTACAACGCAGTACTGGATAGTTCCCGTACAGCGACTAAGTCCCGTTGTAGGTGTATGTAAGTTCATCGAGAAATGTGAACCGACCGTACGATCTTCTTCAAACTTGCAGGAGTGCTCTCGATTGGCGACACGAGCATTCTCTACAAGTTTCATAAACTTCGTACGGCTGGAAGGGGAGTTAGACACAAATTGTCATGTACAACGCAGTTTCCGCTCAGCGACCAAGTCCCTTCGTAGCTGCATGTAAGTTCATCGAGAAACCTGAACCGACCGTACGATCATCTTCAAACTTGCAGGAGTGCTCTCGATAGGCGACACGAGCATTCTCTACAAGTTTCATAAACTTCGTACGGCTGGAAGGGGAGTTAGACACAAATTGTCATGTACAACGCAGTTTCCGCTCAGCGACCAAGTCCCTTCGTAGCTGCATGTAAGTTCATCGAGAAACCTGAACCGACCGTACGATCATCTTCAAACTCGCAGGAGTGCTCTCGATTGACGACACGAGCATGCTGTACAAGTTTCATGAACTTCGTACAGCTGGAAGGGGAGTTAGACACAAATTGTCATCTACAACGCAGTACTGGATAGTTCCCGTTCAGCGACAAAGTCCCGTCGTAGCTGTATGTAGGTTCATCGAGATATGTGAACCGACCGTACGATCTTCTTCAAACCTGCAGGAGTGCTCTCGAATGGCGACACGAGCATTCTGTACAAGTTTCATAAATGTCGTACGGCTGGAAGGGGAGTTAGACACAAATTGTCATCTACAACGCAGTACTGGATAGTTCCCGTTCAGCGACAAAGTCCCGTCGTAGCTGTATGTAAGTTCATCGAGAAATCTGAACCGACCCTACGATCATCTTCAAACTTGCAGGAGTGCTCTCGATTGACGACACGAGCATGCTGTAGAAGTTTCATAAACTTCGTAGGGCTGGAGGCGGAGTTTGAAAAAAATTGTTATCATCCGAATTTCCGCTCAACGACCAAGTTCCTTCGTAGCTGCATGTAAGTTCATCGAGAAATCTGAACCGACCGTACGATCATCTTCAAACTTGCAGGAGTGCTCTCGATTGGCGACACGAGCATTCTGTACAAGTTTCATAAACTTCGTACGGCTGGAAGGGGAGTTAGACACAAATTGTCATGTACAACGCAGTTTCCGCTCAGCGAACAAGTCCCTTCGTAGCTGCATGTAAGTTCATCGAGAAATGCGAACCGACCGTACGATCATCTTCAAACTTGCAGGAGTGCTCTCGATTGGCGACACGAGCATTCTCTACAAGTTTCATAAACTTCGTACAGCTGGAAGGGGAGTTAGACACAAATTGTCATCATCCGAATTTCCGCTCAGCGACCAAGGCCCTTCGTAGCTGCATGTAAGTTCATCGAGAAATGCGAACCGACCATACGATAATCTTCAAACTTGCAGGAGTGCTCTCGATTGGTGACACGAGCAATCTCTACAAGTTTCATGAACTTCGTACAGCTGGAAGGGGAGTTAGATACAAATTGTCATCACCCGAATTTCCGCTCAGCGACGAAGTCCCTTCGTAGCTGTATGTAAGTTCATCGAGAAATCTGAACCGACCCTACGATCATCTTCAAACTTGCAGCAGTGCTCTCGATTGGCGACACGAGCATTCTGTACAAGTTTCATATACTTCGTACGGCTGGAAGGGGAGTTAGACACAAATTGTCATGTACAACGCAGTTTCCGCTCAGCGACCAAGTCCCTTCGTAGCTGCATGTAAGTTCATCGAGAAATGCGAACCAACCGTACGATCATCTTCAAACTTGCAGGAGTGCTCTCGATTGGCGACACGAGCATTCTCTACAAGTTTCATAAACTTCGTACGGCTGGAAGGGGAGTTAGACACAAATTGTCATCATCCGAATTTCCGCTCAGCGACCAAGTCCCTTCGTAGCTGCACGTAAGTTCATCGAGAAATGCGAACCGACCGTACGATCATCTTCAAACTTGCAGGAGTGCTCTCGATTGGCGACACGAGCATTCTCTACAAGTTTCATAAACTTCGTACGGCTGGAAGGGGAGTTAGATAAGTTCATCGAGAAATGCGAACCGACCGTACGATCATCTTCAAACTTGCAGGAGTGCTCTCGATTGGCGACACGAGCATTCTCTACAAGTTTCATGAACTTCGTACAGCTGGAAGGGGAGTTAGACACAAATTGTCACCTACAACGCAGTACTGGATAGTTCCCGTTCAGCGACAAAGTCCCGTCGTAGCTGTATGTAAGTTCATCGAGAAATGTGAAACGACCCTACGATCATCTTCAAACTTGCAGGAGTGCTGTCGATTGACGACACGAGCATGCTGTAGAAGTTTCATAAACTTCGTAGGGCTGGAAGCGGAGTTAGACACAAATTGTCATGTACAACGCAGTTTCCGCTCAGCGACCAAGTCCCTTCGTAGCTGCATGTAAGTTCATCGAGAAATGCGAACCAACCGTACGATCATCTTCAAACTTGCAGGAGTGCCCTGGATTGGCGACACGAGCATTCTCTACAAGTTTCATAAACTTCGTACAGCTGGAAGGGGAGTTAGACACAAATTGTCATGTACAACGCAGTTTCCGCTCAGCGACCAAGTCCCTTCGTAGCGGTATTTAAGTTCATCGAGCAATGCGAACCGACCGTACGATCATCTTCAAACTTGCAGGAGTGCTCTCGATTGGCGACACGAGCATTCTCTACAAGTTTCATAAACTTCGTACAGCTGGAAGGGGAGTTAGACACAAATTGTCATCTACAACGCAGTTTCTGCTCAGCGACCAAGTCCCGTCGTAGGTGTATGTAAGTTCATCGAGAAATGTGAACCGACAGTACGATCTTCTTCAAACTTGCAGGAGTGCTCTCGATTGGCGACACGAGCATTCTCTACAAGTTTCATAAACTTCGTACGGCTGGAAGGGGAGTTAGATAAGTTCATCGAGAAATGCGAACCGACCGTACGATCATCTTCAAACTTGCAGGAGTGCTCTCGATTGGCGACACGAGCATTCTCTACAAGTTTCATAAACTTCGTACAGCTGGAAGGGGAGTTAGACACAAATTGTCATCATCCGAATTTCCGCTCAGCGACCAAGTCCCTTCGTAGCTGTATGTAAGTTCATCGAGAAATCTGAACCGACCCTACGATCATCTTCAAACTTGCAGCAGTGCTCTCGATTGGCGACACGAGCATTCTGTACAAGAGTCATATACTTCGTACGGCTGGAAGGGGAGTTAGACACAAATTGTCATGTACAACGCAGTTTCCGCTCAGCGACCAAGTCCCTTCGTAGCTGCATGTAAGTTCATCGAGAAATGCGAACCAACCGTACGATCATCTTCAAACTTGCAGGAGTGCTCTCGATTCGCGACACGAGCATTCTCTACAAGTTTCATAAACTTCGTACGGCTGGAAGGGGAGTTAGACACAAATTGTCATCATCCGAATTTCCGCTCAGCGACCAAGTCCCTTCGTAGCTGCACGTAAGTTCATCGAGAAATGCGAACCGACCGTACGATCATCTTCAAACTTGCAGGAGTGCTCTCGATTGGCGACACGAGCATTCTCTACAAGTTTCATAAACTTCGTACGGCTGGAAGGGGAGTTAGATAAGTTCATCGAGAAATGCGAACCGACCGTACGATCATCTTCAAACTTGCAGGAGTGCTCTCGATTGGCGACACGAGCATTCTCTACAAGTTTCATGAACTTCGTACAGCTGGAAGGGGAGTTAGACACAAATTGTCACCTACAACGCAGTACTGGATAGTTCCCGTTCAGCGACAAAGTCCCGTCGTAGCTGTATGTAAGTTCATCGAGATATGTGAACCGACCGTACGATCTTCTTCAAACCTGCAGGAGTGCTCTCGAATGGCGACACGAGCATTCTGTACAAGTTTCATAAACGTCGTACGGCTGGAAGGGGAGTTAGACACAAATTGTCATCTACAACGCAGTACTGGACAGTTCCCGTTCAGCGACAAAGTCCCGTCGTAGCTGTATGTAAGTTCATCGAGAAATGTGAAACGACCCTACGATCATCTTCAAACTTGCAGGAGTGCTGTCGATTGACGACACGAGCATGCTGTAGAAGTTTCATAAACTTCGTAGGGCTGGAAGCGGAGTTAGACACAAATTGTCATGTACAACGCAGTTTCCGCTCAGCGACCAAGTCCCTTCGTAGCTGCATGTAAGTTCATCGAGAAATGCGAACCAACCGTACGATCATCTTCAAACTTGCAGGAGTGCCCTGGATTGGCGACACGAGCATTCTCTACAAGTTTCATAAACTTCGTACAGCTGGAAGGGGAGTTAGACACAAATTGTCATGTACAACGCAGTTTCCGCTCAGCGACCAAGTCCCTTCGTAGCGGTATTTAAGTTCATCGAGCAATGCGAACCGACCGTACGATCATCTTCAAACTTGCAGGAGTGCTCTCGATTGGCGACACGAGCATTCTCTACAAGTTTCATAAACTTCGTACAGCTGGAAGGGGAGTTAGACACAAATTGTCATCTACAACGCAGTTTCTGCTCAGCGACCAAGTCCCGTCGTAGGTGTATGTAAGTTCATCGAGAAATGTGAACCGACAGTACGATCTTCTTCAAACTTGCAGGAGTGCTCTCGATTGGCGACACGAGCATTCTCTACAAGTTTCATAAACTTCGTACGGCTGGAAGGGGAGTTAGATAAGTTCATCGAGAAATGCGAACCGACCGTACGATCATCTTCAAACTTGCAGGAGTGCTCTCGATTGGCGACACGAGCATTCTATACAAGTTTCATGAACTTCGTACAGCTGGAAGGGGAGTTAGACACAAATTGTCATCTACAACGCAGTACTGGATAGTTCCCGTTCAGCGACAAAGTCCCGTCGTAGCTGTATGTAGGTTCATCGAGATATGTGAACCGACCGTACGATCTTCTTCAAACCTGCAGGAGTGCTCTCGAATGGCGACACGAGCATTCTGTACAAGTTCCATAAACGTCGTACGGCTGGAAGGGGAGTTAGACACAAATTGTCATCTACAACGCAGTACTGGATAGTTCCCGTTCAGCGACAAAGTCCCGTCGTAGCTGTATGTAAGTTCATCGAGAAATCTGAACCGACCCTACGATCATCTTCAAACTTGCAGGAGTGCTCTCGATTGACGACACGAGCATGCTGTAGAAGTTTCATAAACTTCGTAGGGCTGGAGACGGAGTTTGAAAAAAATTGTTATCATCCGAATTTCCGCTCAACGACCAAGTTCCTTCGTAGCTGCATGTAAGTTCATCGAGAAATCTGAACCGACCGTACGATCATCTTCAAACTTGCAGGAGTGCTCTCGATTGGCGACACGAGCATTCTGTACAAGTTTCATAAACTTCGTACGGCTGGAAGGGGAGTTAGACACAAATTGTCATGTACAACGCAGTTTCCGCTCAGCGAACAAGTCCCTTCGTAGCTGCATGTAAGTTCATCGAGAAATGCGAACCGACCGTACGATCATCTTCAAACTTGCAGGAGTGCTCTCGATTGGCGACACGAGCATTCTCTACAAGTTTCATAAACTTCGTACAGCTGGAAGGGGAGTTAGACACAAATTGTCATCATCCGAATTTCCGCTCAGCGACCAAGTCCCTTCGTAGCTGCATGTAAGTTCATCGAGAAATGCGAACCGACTATACGATAATCTTCAAATTTGCAGGAGTGCTCTCGATTGGTGACACGAGCAATCTCTACAAGTTTCATGAACTTCGTACAGCTGGAAGGGGAGTTAGATACAAATTGTCATCACCCGAATTTCCGCTCAGCGACGAAGTCCCTTCGTAGCTGTATGTAAGTTCATCGAGAAATCTGAACCGACCCTACGATCATCTTCAAACTTGCAGCAGTGCTCTCGATTGGCGACACGAGCATTCTGTACAAGTTTCATATACTTCGTACGGCTGGAAGGGGAGTTAGACACAAATTGTCATGTACAACGCAGTTTCCGCTCAGCGACCAAGTCCCTTCGTAGCTGCATGTAAGTTCATCGAGAAATGCGAACCAACCGTACGATCATCTTCAAACTTGCAGGAGTGCTCTCGATTGGCGACACGAGCATTCTCTACAAGTTTCATAAACTTCGTACGGCTGGAAGGGGAGTTAGATAAGTTCATCGAGAAATGCGAACCGACCGTACGATCATCTTCAAACTTGCAGGAGTGCTCTCGATTGGCGACACGAGCATTCTCTACAAGTTTCATGAACTTCGTACAGCTGGAAGGGGAGTTAGACACAAATTGTCACCTACAACGCAGTACTGGATAGTTCCCGTTCAGCGACAATGTCCCGTCGTAGCTGTATCTAAGTTCATCGAGATATGTGAACCGACCGTACGATCTTCTTCAAACCTGCAGGAGTGCTCTCGAATGGCGACACGAGCATTCTGTACAAGTTTCATAAACGTCGTACGGCTGGAAGGGGAGTTAGACACAAATTGTCATCTACAACGCAGTACTGGATAGTTCCCGTTCAGCGACAAAGTCCCGTCGTAGCTGTATGTAAGTTCATCGAGAAATGTGAAACGACCCTACGATCATCTTCAAACTTGCAGGAGTGCTGTCGATTGACGACACGAGCATGCTGTAGAAGTTTCATAAACTTCGTAGGGCTGGAAGCGGAGTTTGAAAAAAATTGTCATCATCCGAATTTCCGCTCAGCGACCAAGTCCCTTCGTAGCTGCATGTAAGTTGATCGAGAAATCTGAACTGACCGTACGATCATCTTCAAACTTGCAGGAGTGCTCTCGATTGGCGACACGAGCATTCTCTACAAGTTTCATAAACTTCGTACGGCTGGAAGGGGAGTTAGACACAAATTGTCATGTACAACGCAGTTTCCGCTCAGCGACCAAGTCCCTTCGTAGCTGTATGTAAGTTCATCGAGAAATCTGAACCGACCGTACGATCATCTTCAAACTTGCAGGAGTGCTCTCGATTGGCGACACGAGCATTCTGTACAAGTTTCATAAACTTCGTACGGCTGGAAGGGGAGTTAGACACAAATTGTCATCTACAACGCAGTTCTGGATAGTTCCCGTTCAGCGACAAAGTCCCATCGTAGCTGTATGTAAGTTCATCGAGAAATGTGAACCGACCGTACGATCTTTTTCAAACTTGCAGGAGTGCTCTCGATTGGCGACACGAGCATTCTGTACAAGTTTCATAAACGTCGTACGGCTGGAAGGGGAGTTAGTCACAAATTGTCGTCTACAACGCAGTTTCCGCTCAGCGACCAAGTCCTGTCGTAGCTGTATGTAAGTTCATCGAGAAATGCGAACCGATCGTACGATCTTCTTCAAACTTGGAGGAGTGCTCTCGGTTGACGACACGAGCATGCTGTACAAGTTTCATAAACTTCGTACGGCTGGAAGCGGAGTGTGAAAAAAATTATCATCATCCGAATTTCCGCTCAGCGACCAAGTCCCATCGTAGCTGCTTGTGAGTTCATCGAGAAATCTGAACCGACCGTACGATCATCTTCAAACTTGCAGGAGTGCTCTCGATTGGCGACAAGAGCATTCTCTACAAGTTTCATAAACTTCGTACAGCTGAAAGGGGAGTTAGACACAAATTGTCATCAACCGAATTTCCGCTCAGCGACCAAGTCCCTTCGTAGCTGCATGTAAGTTCATCGAGGAATGCGAACCGACCGTACGATCATCTTCAAACTTGCAGGAGTGCTCTGGATTGGCGACACGAGCATTCTGTACAGTTTCATAAATTTCGTACGGCTGGAAGGGGAGTTAGACACAAATTGTCATCTACAACGCAGTACTGGATAGTTCCCGTACAGCGACTAAGTCCCTTCGCAGCTGCATGTAAGTTCATCGAGAAATGCGAACCGACCGTACGATCATCTTCAAACTTGCAGGAGTGCTCTGGATTGGCGACACGAGCATTCTGTCCAGTTTCATAAATTTCGTACGGCTGGAAGGGGAGTTAGACACAAATTGTCATGTACAACGCAGTTTCCGCTCAGCGATCAAGTCCCTTCGTAGCTGCATGTAAGTTCATCGAGAAATGCGAAACGACCGTACGATCATCTTCAAACTTGCAGGAGTGCTCTCGATTGGCGACACGAGCATTCTCTACAAGTTTCATAAACTTCGTATGTCTGGAAGGGGAGTTAGACACAAATTTTCATCTACAACGCAGTACTGGATAGTTCCCGTACAGCGACTAGGTCCCGTCGTAGGTGTATGTAAGTTCATCGAGAAATGTGAACCGACCGTACGATCTTCTTCAAACTTGCAGGAGTGCTCTCGATTGGCGACACGAGCATTCTCTACAAGTTTCATAAGCTTCGTATGGCTGGAAGGGGAGTTAGACACAAATTGTCATGTACAACGCAGTTTCCGCTCAGCGACCAAGTCCCTTCGTAGCTGCATGTAAGTTCATCGAGAAACCTGAACCGACCGTACGATCATCTTCAAACTTGCAGGAGTGCTCTCGATAGGCGACACGAGCATTCTGTACAGTTTCATAAACTTCGTACGGCTGGAAGAGGAGTTAGACACAAATTGTCATCTACAACGCAGTACTGGATAGTTCCCGTACATCGACTAAGTCCCGTCGTAGGTGTATGTAAGTTCATCGAGAAATGTGAACCGACCGTACGATCTTCTTCAAACTTGCAGGAGTGCTCTCGAATGGCGACACGAGCATTCTCTACAAGTTTCATAAACTTCGTACGGCTGGAAGGGGAGTTAGACACAAATTGTCATGTACAACGCAGTTTCCGCTCAGCGACCAAGTCCCTTCGTAGCTGCATGTAAGTTCATCGAGAAATGCGAAACGACCGTACGATCATCTTCAAACTTGCAGGAGTGCTCTCGATTGGCGACACGAGCATTCTCTACAAGTTTCATAAACTTCGTACGTCTGGAAGGGGAGTTAGACACAAATTGTCATCTACAACGCAGTACTGGATAGTTCCCGTACAGCGACTAAGTCCCGTCGTAGGTGTATGTAAGTTCATCGAGAAATGTGAACCGACCGTACGATCTTCTTCAAACTTGCAGGAGTGCTCTCGATTGGCGACACGAGCATTCTCTACAAGTTTCATAAACTTCGTACGGCTGGAAGGGGAGTTAGACACAAATTGTCATGTACAACGCAGTTTCCGCTCAGCGACCAAGTCCCTTCGTAGCTGCATGTAAGTTCATCGAGAAACCTGAACCGACCCTACGATCATCTTCAAACTTGCAGGAGTGCTCTCGATAGGCGACACGAGCATTCTCTACAAGTTTCATAAACTTCGTACGGTTGGAAGGGGAGTTAGACACAAATTGTCATCTACAACGCAGTTGCCGCTCAGCGACCAAGTCCCGTCGTAGGTGTAGGTAAGTTCATCGAGAAATGTGAACTGACCGTACGATCTTCTTCAAACTTGCAGGAGTGCTCTCGATTGGCGACGGGAGCATTCTCTACAAGTTTCATAAACGTCGTACGGCTGGAAGGGGAGTTAGACACAAATTGTCATCTACAACGCAGTACTGGATAGTTCCCGTTCAGCGACAAAGTCCCGTCGTAGCTGTATGTAAGTTCATCGAGAAATGCGAACCTATCGTACGATCTTCTTCAAACTTGGAGGAGTGCTCTGGGTTGACGACACGAGCATGCTGTACAAGTTTCATAAAGTTCATACGGCTGCAAGCGGAGTGTGAAAAAAATTGTCATCATTCGAATTTCCGCTCAGCGACCAAGTCCCTTCGTAGCTGCATGTAAGTTCATCGAGAAATGCGAACCGACCGTACGATCATCTTCAAACTTGCACGAGTGCTCTCGATTGGCGACACGAGCATTCTCTACAAGTTTCATAAACTTCGTACAGCTGGAAGGGGAGTTAGACACAAATTGTCATCAACCGAATTTCCGCTCAGCGACCAAGTCCCTTCGTAGCTGCATGTAAGTTCATCGAGAAATGCGAACCGACCGTACGATCATCTACAAACTTGCAGGAGTGTTCTGGATTGGCGACACGAGCATTCTGTACAGATTCATAAATTTCGTACGGCTGGAAGGGGAGTTAGACACAAATTGTCATCTACAACGCAGTACTGGATAGTTCCCGTACAGCGACTAAGTCCCGTCGTAGATGTATGTAAGTTCATCGAGAAATGTGAACCGACCGTACGATCTTCTTCAAACTTGCAGGAGTGCTCTCGAATGGCGACACGAGCATTCTCTACAAGTTTCATAAACTTCGTACGGCTGGAAGGGAAGTTAGACACAAATTGTCATCTACAACGCAGTACTGGATAGTTCCCGTACAGCGACTAAGTCCCGTCGTAGGTGTATGTAAGTTCATCGAGAAATGTGAACCGACCGTACGATCTTCTTCAAACTTGCAGGAGTGCTCTCGAATGGCGACACGAGCATTCTCTACAAGTTTCATAAACTTCGTACGGCTGGAAGGGGAGTTAGACACAAATTGTCATGTACAACGCAGTTTCCGCTCAGCGACCAAGTCCCTTCGTAGCTGCATGTAAGTTCATCGAGAAATGCGAAACGACCGTACGATCATCTTCAAACTTGCAGGAGTGCTCTCGATTGGCGACACGAGCATTCTCTACAAGTTTCATAAACTTCGTACGTCTGGAAGGGGAGTTAGACACAAATTGTCATCTACAACGCAGTACTGGTTAGTTCCCGTACAGCGACTAAGTCCCGTCGTAGGTGTATGTAAGTTCATCGAGAAATGTGAACCGACCGTACGATCTTCTTCAAACTTGCAGGAGTGCTCTCGATTGGCGACACGAGCATTCTCTACAAGTTTCATAAACTTCGTACGGCTGGAAGGGGAGTTAGACACAAATTGTCATGTACAACGCAGTTTCCGCTCAGCGACCAAGTCCCTTCGTAGCTGCATGTAAGTTCATCGAGAAATGCGAACCGACCGTACGATCATCTTCAAACTTGCAGGAGTGCTCTCGATTGGCGACACGAGCATTCTCTACAAGTTTCATAAACTTCGTACAGCTGGAAAGGGAGTTAGACACAAATTGTCATGTACAACGCAGTTTCCGCTCAGCGACCAAGTCCCTTCGTAGCTGCATGTAAGTTCATCGAGAAACCTGAACCGACCGTACGATCATCTTCAAACTTGCAGGAGTGCTCTCGATTGACGACACGAGCATGCTGTACAAGTGTCATAAACTTCGTACGGCTGGAAGCGGAGTTTGAAAAATAATTGTCATCATCCGAATTTCCGCTCAGCGACCAAGTCCCGTCGTAGCGGTATGTAAGTTCATCGAGAAATGTGAATCGACAGTACGATCTTCTCCAAACTTGCAGGAGTGCTCTCGCTTGGCGACACGAGCATTCTCTACAAGTTTCATGAACTTCGTACAGCTGGAAGGGGAGTTAGACACAAATTGTCATCTACAACGCAGTACTGGATAGTTCCCGTACAGCGACTAAGTCCCGTCGTAGATGTATGTAAGTTCATCGAGAAATGTGAACCGACCGTACGATCTTCTTCAAACTTGCAGGAGTGCTCTCGAATGGCGACACGAGCATTCTCTACAAGTTTCATAAACTTCGTACGGCTGGAAGGGAAGTTAGACACAAATTGTCATCTACAACGCAGTACTGGATAGTTCCCGTACAGCGACTAAGTCCCGTCGTAGGTGTATGTAAGTTCATCGAGAAATGTGAACCGACCGTACGATCTTCTTCAAACTTGCAGGAGTGCTCTCGAATGGCGACACGAGCATTCTCTACAAGTTTCATAAACTTCGTACGGCTGGAAGGGGAGTTAGACACAAATTGTCATGTACAACGCAGTTTCCGCTCAGCGACCAAGTCCCTTCGTAGCTGCATGTAAGTTCATCGAGAAATGCGAAACGACCGTACGATCATCTTCAAACATGCAGGAGTGCTCTCGATTGGCGACACGAGCATTCTCTACAAGTTTCATAAACTTCGTACGTCTGGAAGGGGAGTTAGACACAAATTGTCATCTACAACGCAGTACTGGTTAGTTCCCGTACAGCGACTAAGTCCCGTCGTAGGTGTATGTAAGTTCATCGAGAAATGTGAACCGACCGTACGATCTTCTTCAAACTTGCAGGAGTGCTCTCGATTGGCGACACGAGCATTCTCTACAAGTTTCATAAACTTCGTACGGCTGGAAGGGGAGTTAGACACAAATTGTCATGTACAACGCAGTTTCCGCTCAGCGACCAAGTCCCTTCGTAGCTGCATGTAAGTTCATCGAGAAATGCGAACCGACCGTACGATCATCTTCAAACTTGCAGGAGTGCTCTCGATTGGCGACACGAGCATTCTCTACAAGTTTCATAAACTTCGTACAGCTGGAAAGGGAGTTAGACACAAATTGTCATGTACAACGCAGTTTCCGCTCAGCGACCAAGTCCCTTCGTAGCTGCATGTAAGTTCATCGAGAAACCTGAACCGACCGTACGATCATCTTCAAACTTGCAGGAGTGCTCTCGATTGACGACACGAGCATGCTGTACAAGTGTCATAAACTTCGTACGGCTGGAAGCGGAGTTTGAAAAATAATTGTCATCATCCGAATTTCCGCTCAGCGACCAAGTCCCGTCGTAGCGGTATGTAAGTTCATCGAGAAATGTGAATCGACAGTACGATCTTCTCCAAACTTGCAGGAGTGCTCTCGCTTGGCGACACGAGCATTCTCTACAAGTTTCATGAACTTCGTACAGCTGGAAGGGGAGTTAGACACAAATTGTCACCTACAACGCAGTACTGGATAGTTCCCGTTCAGCGACAAAGTCCCGTCGTAGCTGTATGTAAGTTCATCGAGAAATGCGAACCGACCGTACGATCATCTTCAAACTTGCAGGAGTGCTCTCGAATGGCGACACGAGCATTCTCTACAAGTTTCATAAACTTCGTACGGCTGGAAGGGGAGTTAGACACAAATTGTCATGTACAACGCAGTTTCCGCTCAGCGACCAAGTCCCTTCGTAGCTGCATGTAAGTTCATCGAGAAACTTGAACCGACCGTACGATCATCTTCAAACTTGCACGAGTGCTCTCGATTGACGACACGAGCATGCTGTACAAGTTTCATAAACTTCGTACGGCTGGAAGCGGAGTTTGAAAATAATAGTCATCATCCGAATTTCCGCTCAGCGACCAAGTCCCGTCGTAGCGGTATGTAAGTTCATCGAGAAATGTGAATCGACAGTACGATCTTCTCCAAACTTGCAGGAGTGCTCTCGATTGGCGACACGAGCATTCTCTACAAGTTTCATAAACTTCGTACAGCTGGAAGGGGAGTTTGAAAAAAATTGTCATCATCCGAATTTCCGCTCAACGACCAAGTCCCTTCGTAGCTGCATGTAAGTTCATCGAGAAATGCGAACCGACCGTACGATCATCTTCAAACTTGCAGGAGTGCTCTCGATTGGCGACACGAGCATTCTCTACAAGTTTCATGAACTTCGTACAGCTGGAAGGGGAGTTAGACACAAATTGTCATCTACAACGCAGTACTGGATAGTTCCCGTTCAGCGACAAAGTCCCGTCGTAGCTGTATGTAAGTTCATCGAGATATGTGAACCGACCGTACGATCTTCTTCAAACCTGCAGGAGTGCTCTCGAATGGCGACACGAGCATTCTGTACAAGTTTCATAAACGTCGTACGGCTGGAAGGGGAGTTAGACACAAATTGTCATCTACAACGCAGTACTGGATAGTTCCCGTTCAGCGACAAAGTCCCGTCGTAGCTGTATGTAAGTTCATCGAGAAATCTGAACCGACCCTACGATCATCTTCAAACTTGCAGGAGTGCTCTCGATTGACGACACGAGCATGCTGTAGAAGTTTCATAAACTTCGTAGGGCTGGAGGCGGAGTTTGAAAAAAATTGTCATCATCCGAATTTCCGCTCAACGACCAAGTTCCTTCGTAGCTGCATGTAAGTTCATCGAGAAATCTGAACCGACCGTACGATCATCTTCAAACTTGCAGGAGTGCTCTCGATTGGCGACACGAGCATTCTGTACAAGTTTCATAAACTTCGTACGGCTGGAAGGGGAGTTAGACACAAATTGTCATGTACAACGCAGTTTCCGCTCAGCGAACAAGTCCCTTCGTAGCTGCATGTAAGTTCATCGAGAAATGCGAACCGACCGTACGATCATCTTCAAACTTGCAGGAGTGCTCTCGATTGGCGACACGAGCATTCTCTACAAGTTTCATAAACTTCGTACAGCTGGAAGGGGAGTTAGACACAAATTGTCATCATCCGAATTTCCGCTCAGCGACCAAGTCCCTTCGTAGCTGCATGTAAGTTCATCGAGAAATGCGAACCGACCATACGATCATCTTCAAACTTGCAGGAGTGCTCTCGATTGGTGACACGAGCAATCTCTACAAGTTTCATGAACTTCGTACAGCTGGAAGGGGAATTAGATACAAATTGTCATCACCCGAATTTCCGCTCAGCGACGAAGTCCCTTCGTAGCTGTATGTAAGTTCATCGAGAAATCTGAACCGACCGTACGATCATCTTCAAAAGTGCAGGATTGCTCTCGATTTGCGACACGAGCATTCTGTACAAGTTTCATAAACTTCGTATGGCTGGAAGAGGAGTTAGACACAAATTGTCATCTACAACGCAGTACTGGATAGTTCCCGTTCAGCGACAAAGTCCCATCGTAGCTGTATGTAAGTTCATCGAGAAATGTGAACCGACCGTACGATCTTCTTCAAACTTGCAGGAGTGCTCTCGATTGGCGACACGAGCATTCTGTACAAGTTTCATAAACGTCGTACGGCTGGAAGGGGAGTTAGTCACAAATTGTCATCCACAACGCAGTTTCCGCTCAGTGACCAAGTCCCGTCGTAGCTGTATGTAAGTTCATCGAGAAATGCGAACCGATCGTACGATCTTCTTCAAACTTGGAGGAGTGCTCTCGGTTGACGACACGAGCATGCTGTACAAGTTTCATAAACTTCGTACGGCTGGAAGCGGAGTGTGAAAAAAATTATCATCATCCGAATTTCCGCTCAGCGACCAAGTCCCATCGTAGCTGCTTGTGAGTTCATCGAGAAATCTGAACCGACCGTACGATCATCTTCAAACTTGCAGGAGTGCTCTCGATTGGCGACAAGAGCATTCTCTACAAGTTTCATAAACTTCGAACGGCTGGAAGGGGAATTAGACACAAATTGTCATCTACAACGCAGTACTGGATAGTTCCCGTTCAGCGACAAAGTTCCGTCGTAGCTGTATGTAAGTTAATCGAGAAATGCAACCCGACCGTACGATCTTCTTCAAACTTACAGGAGTGCACTCGATTAGCGACACGAGCATTCTCTACAAGTTTCATAAACTTCGTACGGCTGGAAGGGGAGTTAGACACAAATTGTCATCATCCGAATTTCCGCTCAGCGACCAAGTCCCTTCGTAGCTGCATGTAAGTTCATCGAGAAATCTGAACCGACCGTACGATCATCTTCAAAAGTGCACGATTGCTCTCGATTGGCGACACGAGCATTCTGTACAAGTTTCATAAACTTCGTACGGCTGGAAGGGGAGTTAGACACAAATTGTCATCTACAACGCAGTACTGGATAGTTCCCGTTCAGCGACAAAGTCCCGTCGTAGCTGTGTGTAAATTCATCGAGAAATGTGAACCGACCGTACGATCTTCTTCAAACTTGCAGGAGTGCTCTCGATTGGCGACACGAGCATTCTGTACAAGTTTCATAATCTTCGTACGGCTGGAAGGGGCGTTAGACACAAATTGTCATCTACAACGCAGTTTCTCTCAGCGACCAAGTCCCGTCGTAGCGGTATGTAAGTTCATCGAGAAATGCGAACCGACCGTACGATCATCTTCAAACTTGCAGGAGTGCTCTCGATTGGCGACACGAGCATTCTGTACAAGTTTCATAATCTTCGTACGGCTGGAAGGGGAGTTAGACACAAATTGTCATGTACAACGCAGTTTCCGCTCAGCGACCAAGTCCCTTCGTAGCTGCATGTAAGTTCATCGAGAAATGCGAACCGACCGTACGATCATCTTCAAACTTGCAGGAGTGCTCTCGATTGGCGACACGAGCATTCTCTACAAGTTTCATAAACTTCGTACGGCTTGAAGGGGAGTTAGACACAAATTGTCATGTACAACGCAGTTTCCGCTCAGCGACAAAGTCCCTTCGTAGCTGCATGTAAGTTCATCGAGAAATCTGAACCGACCATACGATCATCTTCAAACTTGCAGGAGTGCTCTCGATTGGCGACACGAGCGTTCTGTACAGTTTCATAAACTTCGTACGGCTGGAAGGGGAGTTAGACACAAATTGTCTTGAACAACGAAGTTTCCGCTCAGCGACCAAGTCCCATCGTAGCTGCTTGTGAGTTCATCGAGAAATCTGAACCGACCGTACGATCATCTTCAAACTTGCAGGAGTGCTCTCGATTGGCGACAAGAGCATTCTCTACAAGTTTCATAAACTTCGAACGGCTGGAAGGGGAATTAGACACAAATTGTCATCTACAACGCAGTACTGGATAGTTCCCGTTCAGCGACAAAGTTCCGTCGTAGCTGTATGTAAGTTAATCGAGAAATGCAACCCGACCGTACGATCTTCTTCAAACTTACAGGAGTGCACTCGATTAGCGACACGAGCATTCTCTACAAGTTTCATAAACTTCGTACGGCTGGAAGGGGAGTTAGACACAAATTGTCATCTACAACGCAGTACTGGATAGTTCCCGTTCAGCGACAAAGTCCCGTCGTAGCTGTATGTAAGTTCATCGAGAAATCTGAACCGACCGTACGATCATCTTCAAACTTGCAGGAGTGCTCTCGATTGGCGACACGAGCATTCTGTACAAGTTTCATAAACTTCGTACGGCTGGAAGGGGAGTTAGACACAAATTGTCATGTACAACGCAGTTTCCGCTCAGCGAACAAGTCCCTTCGTAGCTGCATGTAAGTTCATCGAGAAATGCGAACCGACCGTACGATCATCTTCAAACTTGCAGGAGTGCTCTCGATTGGCGACACGAGCATTCTCTACAAGTTTCATAAACTTCGTACAGCTGGAAGGGGAGTTAGACACAAATTGTCATCATCCGAATTTCCGCTCAGCGACCAAGTCCCTTCGTAGCTGCATGTAAGTTCATCGAGAAATGCGAACCGACTATACGATAATCTTCAAATTTGCAGGAGTGCTCTCGATTGGTGACACGAGCAATCTCTACAAGTTTCATGAACTTCGTACAGCTGGAAGGGGAGTTAGATACAAATTGTCATCACCCGAATTTCCGCTCAGCGACGAAGTCCCTTCGTAGCTGTATGTAAGTTCATCGAGAAATCTGAACCGACCCTACGATCATCTTCAAACTTGCAGCAGTGCTCTCGATTGGCGACACGAGCATTCTGTACAAGTTTCATATACTTCGTACGGCTGGAAGGGGAGTTAGACACAAATTGTCATGTACAACGCAGTTTCCGCTCAGCGACCAAGTCCCTTCGTAGCTGCATGTAAGTTCATCGAGAAATGCGAACCAACCGTACGATCATCTTCAAACTTGCAGGAGTGCTCTCGATTGGCGACACGAGCATTCTCTACAAGTTTCATAAACTTCGTACGGCTGGAAGGGGAGTTAGATAAGTTCATCGAGAAATGCGAACCGACCGTACGATCATCTTCAAACTTGCAGGAGTGCTCTCGATTGGCGACACGAGCATTCTCTACAAGTTTCATGAACTTCGTACAGCTGGAAGGGGAGTTAGACACAAATTGTCACCTACAACGCAGTACTGGATAGTTCCCGTTCAGCGACAATGTCCCGTCGTAGCTGTATCTAAGTTCATCGAGATATGTGAACCGACCGTACGATCTTCTTCAAACCTGCAGGAGTGCTCTCGAATGGCGACACGAGCATTCTGTACAAGTTTCATAAACGTCGTACGGCTGGAAGGGGAGTTAGACACAAATTGTCATCTACAACGCAGTACTGGATAGTTCCCGTTCAGCGACAAAGTCCCGTCGTAGCTGTATGTAAGTTCATCGAGAAATGTGAAACGACCCTACGATCATCTTCAAACTTGCAGGAGTGCTGTCGATTGACGACACGAGCATGCTGTAGAAGTTTCATAAACTTCGTAGGGCTGGAAGCGGAGTTTGAAAAAAATTGTCATCATCCGAATTTCCGCTCAGCGACCAAGTCCCTTCGTAGCTGCATGTAAGTTGATCGAGAAATCTGAACTGACTGTACGATCATCTTCAAACTTGCAGGAGTGCTCTCGATTGGCGACACGAGCATTCTCTACAAGTTTCATAAACTTCGTACGGCTGGAAGGGGAGTTAGACACAAATTGTCATGTACAACGCAGTTTCCGCTCAGCGACCAAGTCCCTTCGTAGCTGCATGTAAGTTCATCGAGAAACCTGAACCGACCGTACGATCATCTTCAAACTTGCGGGAGTGCTCTCGATATGCGACACGAGCATTCTCTACAAGTTTCATAAACTTCGTACGGTTGGAAGGGGAGTTAGACACAAATTGTCATCTACAACGCAGTTGTCGCTCAGCGACCAAGTCTCGTCGTAGGTGTATGTAAGTTCATCGAAAAATGTGAACCGACCGTACGATCTTCTTCAAACTTGCAACAGTGCTCTCGATTGGCGACCCGAGCATTCTCTACAAGTTTCATAACCTTCGTACGGCTGGAAGGGGAGTTAGACACAAATTGTCATGTACAACGCAGTTTCCGCTCAGCGACCAAGTCCCTTTGTAGCTGCATGTAAGTTCATCGAGAAATCTGAACCGACCATACGATCATCTTCAAACTTGCAGGAGTGCTCTCGATTGGCGACACGAGCGTTCTGTACAGTCTCATAAACTTCGTACGGCTGGAAGGGGAGTTAGACACAAATTGTCATGAACAACGAAGTTTCCGCTCAGCGACCAAGTCCCTTCGTAGCTGTATGTTAGTTCATCGAGAAATCTGAACCGACCGTACGATCATCTTCAAACTTGCAGGAGTGCTCTCGATTGGCGACACGAGCATTCTGTACAAGTTTCATAAACTTCGTACGGCTGGAAGGGGAGTTAGACACAAATTGTCATCTACAACGCAGTACTGGATAGTTCCCGTACAGCGACTAAGTCCCGTCGTAGGTGTATGTAAGTTCATCGAGAAATGTGAACCGACCGTACGATCTTCTTCAAACTTGCAGGAGTGCTCTCGATTGGCGACACGAGCATTCTCTACAAGTTTCATAAACTTCGTACGGCTGGAAGGGGAGTTAGACACAAATTGTCATGTACAACGCAGTTTCCGCTCAGCGACCAAGTCCCTTCGTAGCTGCATGTAAGTTCATCGAGAAACCTGAACCGACCCTACGATCATCTTCAAATTTGCAGGAGTGCTCTCGATAGGCGACACGAGCATTCTCTACAAGTTTCATAAACTTCGTACGGTTGGAAGGGGAGTTAGACACAAATTGTCATCTACAACGCAGTTGCCGCTCAGCGACCAAGTCCCGTCGTAGGTGTAGGTAAGTTCATCGAGAAATGTGAACTGACCGTACGATCTTCTTCAAACTTGCAGGAGTGCTCTCGATTGGCGACGGGAGCATTCTTTACAAGTTTCATAAACGTCGTACGGCTGGAAGGGGAGTTAGACACAAATTGTCATCTACAACGCAGTACTGGATAGTTCCCGTTCAGCGACAAAGTCCCGTCGTAGCTGTATGTAAGTTCATCGAGAAATGCGAACCGATCGTACGATCTTCTTCAAACTTGGAGGAGTGCTCTGGGTTGACGACACGAGCATGCTGTACAAGTTTCATAAAGTTCGTACGGCTGGAAGCGGAGTGTGAAAAAAATTGTCATCATTCGAATTTCCGCTCAGCGACCAAGTCCCTTCGTAGCTGCATGTAAGTTCATCGAGAAATGCGAACCGACCGTACGATCATCTTCAAACTTGCACGAGTGCTCTCGATTGGCGACACGAGCATTCTCTACAAGTTTCATAAACTTCGTACAGCTGGAAGAGAAGTTAGACACAAATTGTCATCAACCGAATTTCCGCTCAGCGACCAAGTCCCTTCGTAGCTGCATGTAAGTTCATCGAGAAATGCGAACCGACCGTACGATCATCTTCAAACTTGCAGGAGTGTTCTGGATTGGCGACACGAGCATTCTGTACAGATTCATAAATTTCGTACGGCTGGAAGGGGAGTTAGACACAAATTGTCATCTACAACGCAGTACTGGATAGTTCCCGTACAGCGACTAAGTCCCGTCGTAGATGTATGTAAGTTCATCGAGAAATGTGAACCGACCGTACGATCTTCTTCAAACTTGCAGGAGTGCTCTCGAATGGCGACACGAGCATTCTCTACAAGTTTCATAAACTTCGTACGGCTGGAAGAGGAGTTAGACACAAATTGTCATCTACAACGCAGTACTGGATAGTTCCCGTTCAGCGACAAAGTCCCATCGTAGCTGTATGTAAGTTCATCGAGAAATGTGAACCGACCGTACGATCTTCTTCAAACTTGCAGGAGTGCTCTCGATTGGCGACACGAGCATTCTGTACAAGTTTCATAAACGTCGTACGGCTGGAAGGGGAGTTAGTCACAAATTGTCATCCACAACGCAGTTTCCGCTCAGTGACCAAGTCCCGTCGTAGCTGTATGTAAGTTCATCGAGAAATGCGAACCGATCGTACGATCTTCTTCAAACTTGGAGGAGTGCTCTCGGTTGACGACACGAGCATGCTGTACAAGTTTCATAAACTTCGTACGGCTGGAAGCGGAGTGTGAAAAAAATTATCATCATCCGAATTTCCGCTCAGTGACCAAGTCCCATCGTAGCTGCTTGTGAGTTCATCGAGAAATCTGAACCGACCGTACGATCATCTTCAAACTTGCAGGAGTGCTCTCGACTGGCGACAAGAGCATTCTCTACAAGTTTCATAAACTTCGAACGGCTGGAAGGGGAATTAGACACAAATTGTCATCTACAACGCAGTACTGGATAGTTCCCGTTCAGCGACAAAGTTCCGTCGTAGCTGTATGTAAGTTAATCGAGAAATGCAACCCGACCGTACGATCTTCTTCAAACTTACAGGAGTGCACTCGATTAGCGACACGAGCATTCTCTACAAGTTTCATAAACTTCGTACGGCTGGAAGGGGAGTTAGACACAAATTGTCATCATCCGAATTTCCGCTCAGCGACCAAGTCCCTTCGTAGCTGCATGTAAGTTCATCGAGAAATCTGAACCGACCGTACGATCATCTTCAAAAGTGCACGATTGCTTTCGATTGGCGACACGAGCATTCTGTACAAGTTTCATAAACTTCGTACGGCTGGAAGGGGAGTTAGACACAAATTGTCATCATCCGAATTTCCGCTCAACGAACAAGTCCCTTCGTAGCTGCATGTAAGTTCATCGATAAATCTGAACCGACCCTACGATCATCTTCAAACTTGCAGAAGTGCTCTCGATTGACGTCCTGAGCATGCTGTACAAGTTGCATAAACTTCGTACGGCTGGAAGCGGAGTTTGAAAATAATTGTCATCATCCGAATTTCCGCTCAGCGACCAAGTCCCTTCGTAGCTGCATGTAAGTTGATCGAGAAATCTGAACTGACCGTACGATCATCTTCAAACTTGCAGGAGTGCTCTCGATTGGCGACACGAGCATTCTCTACAAGTTTCATAAACTTCGTACGGCTTGAAGGGGAGTTAGACACAAATTGTCTTGAACAACGAAGTTTCCGCTCAGCGACCAAGTCCCATCGTAGCTGCTTGTGAGTTCATCGAGAAATCTGAACCGACCGTACGATCATCTTCAAACTTGCAGGAGTGCTCTCGATTGGCGACAAGAGCATTCTCTACAAGTTTCATAAACTTCGAACGGCTGGAAGGGGAATTAGACACAAATTGTCATCTACAACGCAGTACTGGATAGTTCCCGTTCAGCGACAAAGTTCCGTCGTAGCTGTATGTAAGTTAATCGAGAAATGCAACCCGACCGTACGATCTTCTTCAAACTTACAGGAGTGCACTCGATTAGCGACACGAGCATTCTCTACAAGTTTCATAAACTTCGTACGGCTGGAAGGGGAGTTAGACACAAATTGTCATCATCCGAATTTCCGCTCGGCGACCAAGTCCCTTCGTAGCTGCATGTAAGTTCATCGAGAAATCTGAACCGACCGTACGATCATCTTCAAAAGTGCACGATTGCTCTCGATTGGCGACACGAGCATTCTGTACAAGTTTCATAAACTTCGTACGGCTGGAAGGGGAGTTAGACACAAATTGTCATCTACAACGCAGTACTGGATAGTTCCCGTTCAGCGACAAAGTCCCGTCGTAGCTGTGTGTAAATTCATCGAGAAATGTGAACCGACCGTACGATCTTCTTCAAACTTGCAGGAGTGCTCTCGATTGGCGACACGAGCATTCTGTACAAGTTTCATAATCTTCGTACGGATGGAAGGGGCGTTAGACACAAATTGTCATCTACAACGCAGTTTCTCTCAGCGACCAAGTCCCGTCGTAGCGGTATGTAAGTTCATCGAGAAATGCGAACCGACCGTACGATCATCTTCAAACTTGCAGGAGTGCTCTCGATTGGCGACACGAGCATTCTGTACAAGTTTCATAATCTTCGTACGGCTGGAAGGGGAGTTAGACACAAATTGTCATGTACAACGCAGTTTCCGCTCAGCGACCAAGTCCCTTCGTAGCTGCATGTAAGTTCATCGAGAAATGCGAACCGACCGTACGATCATCTTCAAACTTGCAGGAGTGCTCTCGATTGGCGACACGAAAATTCTCTACTAGTTTCATAAACTTCGTACAGCTGGAAAGGGAGTTAGACACAAATTGTCATCATCCGAATTTCCGCTCAACGAACAAGTCCCTTCGTAGCTGCATGTAAGTTCATCGATAAATCTGAACCGACCCTACGATCATCTTCAAACTTGCAGAAGTGCTCTCGATTGACGTCCTGAGCATGCTGTACAAGTTGCATAAACTAAGGAACGGCTGGAAGCGGAGTTTGAAAATAATTGTCATCATCCGAATTTCCGCTCAGCGACCAAGTCCCTTCGTAGCTGCATGTAAGTTGATCGAGAAATCTGAACTGACCGTACGATCATCTTCAAACTTGCAGGAGTGCTCTCGATTGGCGACACGAGCATTCTCTACAAGTTTCATAAACTTCGTACGGCTTGAAGGGGAGTTAGACACAAATTGTCATGTACAACGCAGTTTCCGCTCAGCGACAAAGTCCCTTCGTAGCTGCATGTAAGTTCATCGAGAAATCTGAACCGACCATACGATCATCTTCAAACTTGCAGGAGTGCTCTCGATTGGCGACACGAGCGTTCTGTACAGTTTCATAAACTTCGTACGGCTGGAAGGGGAGTTAGACACAAATTGTCTTGAACAACGAAGTTTCCGCTCAGCGACCAAGTCCCTTCGTAGCTGTATGTAAGTTCATCGAGAAATCTGAACCGACCGTACGATCATCTTCAAACTTGCAGGAGTGCTCTCGATTGGCGACACGAGCATTCTGTACAAGTTTCATAAACTTCGTACGGCTGGAAGGGGAGTTAGACACAAATTGTCATCTACAACGCAGTACTGGATAGTTCCCGTTCAGCGACAAAGTCCCATCGTAGCTGTATGTAAGTTCATCGAGAAATGTGAACCGACCGTACGATCTTCTTCAAACTTGCAGGAGTGCTCTCGATTGGCGACACGAGCATTCTGTACAAGTTTCATTACCGTCGTACGGCTGGAAGGGGAGTTAGTCACAAATTGTCATCTACAACGCAGTTTCCGCTCAGCGACCAAGTCCCGTCGTAGCTGTATGTAAGTTCATCGAGAAATGCGAACCGATCGTACGATCTTCTTCAAACTTGGAGGAGTGCTCTCGGTTGACGACACGAGCATGCTGTACAAGTTTCATAAACTTCGTACGGCTGGAAGCGGAGTGTGAAAAAAATTATCATCATCTGAATTTCCGCTCAGCGACCAAGTCCCATCGTAGCTGCTTGTGAGTTCATCGAGAAATCTGATCCGACCGTACGATCATCTTCAAACTTGCAGGAGTGCTCTCGATTGGCGACAAGAGCATTCTCTACAAGTTTCATAAACTTCGTACGGCTGGAAGGGGAATTAGACACAAATTGTCATCTACAACGCAGTACTGGATAGTTCCCGTTCAGCGACAAAGTCCCGTCGTAGCTGTGTGTAAATTCATCGAGAAATGTGAACCGACCGTACGATCTTCTTCAAACTTGCAGGAGTGCTCTCGATTGGCGACACGAGCATTCTGTACAAGTTTCATAAACGTCGTACGGCTGGAAGGGGAGTTAGTCACAAATTGTCATCTACAACGCAGTTTCCGCTCAGCGCCCAAGTCCCGTCGTAGCTGTATGTAAGTTCATCGAGAAATGTGAACCGACCGTACGATCTTCTTCAAACTTGCAGGAGTGCTCTCGATTGGCGACACGAGCATTCTGTACAAGTTTCATAAACTTCGTACGGCTGGAAGCGGAGTGTGAAAAAAATTTTCATCATCCGAATTTCCGCTCAGCGACCAAGTCCCATCGTAGCTGCTTGTGAGTTCATCGAGAAATCTGAACCGACCGTACGATCATCTTCAAACTTGCAGGAGTGCTCTCGATTGGCGACAAGAGCATTCTCTACAAGTTTCATAAACTTCGTACGGCTGGAAGGGGAATTAGACACAAATTGTCATCTACAACGCAGTTTCTCTCAGCGACCAAGTCCCGTCGTAGCGGTATGTAAGTTCATCGAGAAATGCGAACCGACCGTACGATCATCTTCAAACTTGCAGGAGTGCTCTCGATTGGCGACACGAGCATTCTGTACAAGTTTCATAATCTTCGTACGGCTGGAAGGGGAGTTAGACACAAATTGTCATGTACAACGCAGTTTCCGCTCAGCGACCAAGTCCCTTCGTAGCTGCATGTAAGTTCATCGAGAAATGCGAACCGACCGTACGATCATCTTCAAACTTGCAGGAGTGCTCTCGATTGGCGACACGAAAATTCTCTACTAGTTTCATAAACTTCGTACAGCTGGAAAGGGAGTTAGACACAAATTGTCATCATCCGAATTTCCGCTCAACGAACAAGTCCCTTCGTAGCTGCATGTAAGTTCATCGATAAATCTGAACCGACCCTACGATCATCTTCAAACTTGCAGAAGTGCTCTCGATTGACGTCCTGAGCATGCTGTACAAGTTGCATAAACTAAGGAACGGCTGGAAGCGGAGTTTGAAAATAATTGTCATCATCCGAATTTCCGCTCAGCGACCAAGTCCCTTCGTAGCTGCATGTAAGTTGATCGAGAAATCTGAACTGACCGTACGATCATCTTCAAACTTGCAGGAGTGCTCTCGATTGGCGACACGAGCATTCTCTACAAGTTTCATAAACTTCGTACGGCTTGAAGGGGAGTTAGACACAAATTGTCATGTACAACGCAGTTTCCGCTCAGCGACAAAGTCCCTTCGTAGCTGCATGTAAGTTCATCGAGAAATCTGAACCGACCATACGATCATCTTCAAACTTGCAGGAGTGCTCTCGATTGGCGACACGAGCGTTCTGTACAGTTTCATAAACTTCGTACGGCTGGAAGGGGAGTTAGACACAAATTGTCTTGAACAACGAAGTTTCCGCTCAGCGACCAAGTCCCTTCGTAGCTGTATGTAAGTTCATCGAGAAATCTGAACCGACCGTACGATCATCTTCAAACTTGCAGGAGTGCTCTCGATTGGCGACAGGAGCATTCTGTACAAGTTTCATAAACTTCGTACGGCTGGAAGGGGAGTTAGACACAAATTGTCATCTACAACGCAGTACTGGATAGTTCCCGTTCAGCGACAAAGTCCCATCGTAGCTGTATGTAAGTTCATCGAGAAATGTGAACCGACCGTACGATCTTCTTCAAACTTGCAGGAGTGCTCTCGATTGGCGACACGAGCATTCTGTACAAGTTTCATTACCGTCGTACGGCTGGAAGGGGAGTTAGTCACAAATTGTCATCTACAACGCAGTTTCCGCTCAGCGACCAAGTCCCGTCGTAGCTGTATGTAAGTTCATCGAGAAATGCGAACCGATCGTACGATCTTCTTCAAACTTGGAGGAGTGCTCTCGGTTGACGACACGAGCATGCTGTACAAGTTTCATAAACTTCGTACGGCTGGAAGCGGAGTGTGAAAAAAATTATCATCATCTGAATTTCCGCTCAGCGACCAAGTCCCATCGTAGCTGCTTGTGAGTTCATCGAGAAATCTGATCCGACCGTACGATCATCTTCAAACTTGCAGGAGTGCTCTCGATTGGAGACAAGAGCATTCTCTACAAGTTTCATAAACTTCGTACGGCTGGAAGGGGAATTAGACACAAATTGTCATCTACAACGCAGTACTGGATAGTTCCCGTTCAGCGACAAAGTCCCGTCGTAGCTGTGTGTAAATTCATCGAGAAATGTGAACCGACCGTACGATCTTCTTCAAACTTGCAGGAGTGCTCTCGATTGGCGACACGAGCATTCTGTACAAGTTTCATAAACGTCGTACGGCTGGAAGGGGAGTTAGTCACAAATTGTCATCTACAACGCAGTTTCCGCTCAGCGACCAAGTCCCGTCGTAGCTGTATGTAAGTTCATCGAGAAATGTGAACCGACCGTACGATCTTCTTCAAACTTGCAGGAGTGCTCTCGATTGGCGACACGAGCATTCTGTACAAGTTTCATAAACTTCGTACGGCTGGAAGCGGAGTGTGAAAAAAATTTTCATCATCCGAATTTCCGCTCAGCGACCAAGTCCCATCGTAGCTGCTTGTGAGTTCATCGAGAAATCTGAACCGACCGTACGATCATCTTCAAACTTGCAGGAGTGCTCTCGATTGGCGACAAGAGCATTCTCTACAAGTTTCATAAACTTCGTACGGCTGGAAGGGGAATTAGACACAAATTGTCATCTACAACGCAGTTTCTCTCAGCGACCAAGTCCCGTCGTAGCGGTATGTAAGTTCATCGAGAAATGCGAACCGACCGTACGATCATCTTCAAACTTGCAGGAGTGCTCTCGATTGGCGACACGAGCATTCTGTACAAGTTTCATAATCTTCGTACGGCTGGAAGGGGAGTTAGACACAAATTGTCATGTACAACGCAGTTTCCGCTCAGCGACCAAGTCCCTTCGTAGCTGCATGTAAGTTCATCGAGAAATGCGAACCGACCGTACGATCATCTTCAAACTTGCAGGAGTGCTCTCGATTGGCGACACGAAAATTCTCTACTAGTTTCATAAACTTCGTACAGCTGGAAAGGGAGTTAGACACAAATTGTCATCATCCGAATTTCCGCTCAACGAACAAGTCCCTTCGTAGCTGCATGTAAGTTCATCGATAAATCTGAACCGACCCTACGATCATCTTCAAACTTGCAGAAGTGCTCTCGATTGACGTCCTGAGCATGCTGTACAAGTTGCATAAACTAAGGAACGGCTGGAAGCGGAGTTTGAAAATAATTGTCATCATCCGAATTTCCGCTCAGCGACCAAGTCCCTTCGTAGCTGCATGTAAGTTGATCGAGAAATCTGAACTGACCGTACGATCATCTTCAAACTTGCAGGAGTGCTCTCGATTGGCGACACGAGCATTCTCTACAAGTTTCATAAACTTCGTACGGCTTGAAGGGGAGTTAGACACAAATTGTCATGTACAACGCAGTTTCCGCTCAGCGACAAAGTCCCTTCGTAGCTGCATGTAAGTTCATCGAGAAATCTGAACCGACCATACGATCATCTTCAAACTTGCAGGAGTGCTCTCGATTGGCGACACGAGCGTTCTGTACAGTTTCATAAACTTCGTACGGCTGGAAGGGGAGTTAGACACAAATTGTCTTGAACAACGAAGTTTCCGCTCAGCGACCAAGTCCCTTCGTAGCTGTATGTAAGTTCATCGAGAAATCTGAACCGACCGTACGATCATCTTCAAACTTGCAGGAGTGCTCTCGATTGGCGACAGGAGCATTCTGTACAAGTTTCATAAACTTCGTACGGCTGGAAGGGGAGTTAGACACAAATTGTCATCTACAACGCAGTACTGGATAGTTCCCGTTCAGCGACAAAGTCCCATCGTAGCTGTATGTAAGTTCATCGAGAAATGTGAACCGACCGTACGATCTTCTTCAAACTTGCAGGAGTGCTCTCGATTGGCGACACGAGCATTCTGTACAAGTTTCATTACCGTCGTACGGCTGGAAGGGGAGTTAGTCACAAATTGTCATCTACAACGCAGTTTCCGCTCAGCGACCAAGTCCCGTCGTAGCTGTATGTAAGTTCATCGAGAAATGCGAACCGATCGTACGATCTTCTTCAAACTTGGAGGAGTGCTCTCGGTTGACGACACGAGCATGCTGTACAAGTTTCATAAACTTCGTACGGCTGGAAGCGGAGTGTGAAAAAAATTATCATCATCTGAATTTCCGCTCAGCGACCAAGTCCCATCGTAGCTGCTTGTGAGTTCATCGAGAAATCTGATCCGACCGTACGATCATCTTCAAACTTGCAGGAGTGCTCTCGATTGGCGACAAGAGCATTCTCTACAAGTTTCATAAACTTCGTACGGCTGGAAGGGGAATTAGACACAAATTGTCATCTACAACGCAGTACTGGATAGTTCCCGTTCAGCGACAAAGTCCCGTCGTAGCTGTGTGTAAATTCATCGAGAAATGTGAACCGACCGTACGATCTTCTTCAAACTTGCAGGAGTGCTCTCGATTGGCGACACGAGCATTCTGTACAAGTTTCATAAACGTCGTACGGCTGGAAGGGGAGTTAGTCACAAATTGTCATCTACAACGCAGTTTCCGCTCAGCGACCAAGTCCCGTCGTAGCTGTATGTAAGTTCATCGAGAAATGTGAACCGACCGTACGATCTTCTTCAAACTTGCAGGAGTGCTCTCGATTGGCGACACGCGCATTCTCTACAAGTTTCATAAACTTCGTACGGCTTGAAGGGGAGTTAGACACAAATTGTCATGTACAACGCAGTTTCCGCTCAGCGACAAAGTCCCTTCGTAGCTGCATGTAAGTTCATCGAGAAATCTGAACCGACCATACGATCATCTTCAAACTTGCAGGAGTGCTCTCGATTGGCGACACGAGCGTTCTGTACAGTTTCATAAACTTCGTACGGCTGGAAGGGGAGTTAGACACAAATTGTCTTGAACAACGAAGTTTCCGCTCAGCGACCAAGTCCCTTCGTAGCTGTATGTAAGTTCATCGAGAAATCTGAACCGACCGTACGATCATCTTCAAACTTGCAGGAGTGCTCTCGATTGGCGACAGGAGCATTCTGTACAAGTTTCATAAACTTCGTACGGCTGGAAGGGGAGTTAGACACAAATTGTCATCTACAACGCAGTACTGGATAGTTCCCGTTCAGCGACAAAGTCCCATCGTAGCTGTATGTAAGTTCATCGAGAAATGTGAACCGACCGTACGATCTTCTTCAAACTTGCAGGAGTGCTCTCGATTGGCGACACGAGCATTCTGTACAAGTTTCATTACCGTCGTACGGCTGGAAGGGGAGTTAGTCACAAATTGTCATCTACAACGCAGTTTCCGCTCAGCGACCAAGTCCCGTCGTAGCTGTATGTAAGTTCATCGAGAAATGCGAACCGATCGTACGATCTTCTTCAAACTTGGAGGAGTGCTCTCGGTTGACGACACGAGCATGCTGTACAAGTTTCATAAACTTCGTACGGCTGGAAGCGGAGTGTGAAAAAAATTATCATCATCTGAATTTCCGCTCAGCGACCAAGTCCCATCGTAGCTGCTTGTGAGTTCATCGAGAAATCTGATCCGACCGTACGATCATCTTCAAACTTGCAGGAGTGCTCTCGATTGGCGACAAGAGCATTCTCTACAAGTTTCATAAACTTCGTACGGCTGGAAGGGGAATTAGACACAAATTGTCATCTACAACGCAGTACTGGATAGTTCCCGTTCAGCGACAAAGTCCCGTCGTAGCTGTGTGTAAATTCATCGAGAAATGTGAACCGACCGTACGATCTTCTTCAAACTTGCAGGAGTGCTCTCGATTGGCGACACGAGCATTCTGTACAAGTTTCATAAACGTCGTACGGCTGGAAGGGGAGTTAGTCACAAATTGTCATCTACAACGCAGTTTCCGCTCAGCGACCAAGTCCCGTCGTAGCTGTATGTAAGTTCATCGACAAATGTGAACCGACCGTACGATCTTCTTCAAACTTGCAGGAGTGCTCTCGATTGGCGACACGAGCATTCTGTACAAGTTTCATAAACTTCGTACGGCTGGAAGCGGAGTGTGAAAAAAATTTTCATCATCCGAATTTCCGCTCAGCGACCAAGTCCCATCGTAGCTGCTTGTGAGTTCATCGAGAAATCTGAACCGACCGTACGATCATCTTCAAACTTGCAGGAGTGCTCTCGATTGGCGACAAGAGCATTCTCTACAAGTTTCATAAACTTCGTACGGCTGGAAGGGGAATTAGACACAAATTGTCATCTACAACGCAGTTTCTCTCAGCGACCAAGTCCCGTCGTAGCGGTATGTAAGTTCATCGAGAAATGCGAACCGACCGTACGATCATCTTCAAACTTGCAGGAGTGCTCTCGATTGGCGACACGAGCATTCTGTACAAGTTTCATAATCTTCGTACGGCTGGAAGGGGAGTTAGACACAAATTGTCATGTACAACGCAGTTTCCGCTCAGCGACCAAGTCCCTTCGTAGCTGCATGTAAGTTCATCGAGAAATGCGAACCGACCGTACGATCATCTTCAAACTTGCAGGAGTGCTCTCGATTGGCGACATGAAAATTCTCTACTAGTTTCATAAACTTCGTACAGCTGGAAAGGGAGTTAGACACAAATTGTCATCATCCGAATTTCCGCTCAACGAACAAGTCCCTTCGTAGCTGCATGTAAGTTCATCGATAAATCTGAACCGACCCTACGATCATCTTCAAACTTGTAGAAGTGCTCTCGATTGACGTCCTGAGCATGCTGTACAAGTTGCATAAACTTCGTACGGCTGGAAGCGGAGTTTGAAAATAATTGTCATCATCCGAATTTCCGCTCAGCGACCAAGTCCCTTCGTAGCTTCATGTAAGTTGATCGAGAAATCTGAACTGACCGTACGATCATCTTCAAACTTGCAGGAGTGCTCTCGATTGGCGACACGAGCATTCTCTACAAGTTTCATAAACTTCGTACGGCTGGAAGGGGAGTTAGACACAAATTGTCATGTACAACGCAGTTTCCGCTCAGCGACAAAGTCCCTTCGTAGCTGCATGTAAGTTCATCGAGAAATCTGAACCGACCATACGATCATCTTCAAACTTGCAGGAGTGCTCTCGATTGGCGACACGAGCATTCTGTACAAGTTTCATAAACTTCGTACGGCTGGAAGGGGAGTTAGACACAAATTGTCATGTACAACGCAGTTTCCGCTCAGCGACCAAGTCCCTTCGTAGCTGCATGTAAGTTCATCGAGAAATCTGAACCGACCATACGATCATCTTCAAACTTGCAGGAGTGCTCTCGATTGGCGACACGAGCGTTCTGTACAGTTTCATAAACTTCGTACGGCTGGAAGGGGAGTTAGACACAAATTGTCATCTACAACGCAGTACTGGATAGTTCCCGTTCAGCGACAAAGTCCCATCGTAGCTGTACGTAAGTTCATCGAGAAATGTGAACCGACCGTACGATCTTCTTCAAACTTGCAGGAGTGCTCTCGATTGGCGACACGAGCATTCTGTACAAGTTTCATAAACGTCGTACCGCTGGAAGGGGAGTTAGTCACAAATTGTCATCTACAACGCAGTTTCCGCTCAGCGACCAAGTCCCGTCGTAGCTGTATGTAAGTTCATCGAGTAATGCAACCCGACCGTACGATCTTCTTCAAACTTGCAGGAGTGCTCTCGATTTTCGACAAGAGCATTCTCTACAAGTTTCATAAACTTCGTACGGCTGGAAGGGGAGTTAGACACAAATTGTCATCTACAACGCAGTACTGGATAGTTCCCGTTCAGCGACAAAGTCCCATCGTAGCTGTATGTAAGTTCATCGAGAAATGTGAACCGACCGTACGATCTTCTTCACACTTGCAGGAGCGCTCTCGATTGGCGACACGAGCATTCTGTACAAGTTTCATAAACGTCGTACGGCTGGAAGGGGAGTTAGTCACAAATTGTCATCTACAACGCAGTTTCCGCTCAGCCACGAAGTCCCGTCGTAGCTGTATGTAAGTTCATCGAGAAATGCGAACCGATCGTACGATCTTCTTCAAACTTGGAGGAGTGCTCTCGGTTGACGACACGAGCATGCTGTACAAGTTTCATAAACTTCGTACGGCTGGAAGCGGAGTGTGAAAAAAATTATCATCATCCGCATTTCCGCTCAGCGACCAAGTCCCATCGTAGCTGCTTGTGAGTTCATCGAGAACTCTGAACCGACCGTACGATCATCTTCAAACGTGCAGGAGTGCTCTCGATTGGCGACAAGAGCATTCTCTACAAGTTTCATAATCTTCGTACGGCTGGAAGGGGAATTACACACAAATTGTCATCTACAACGCAGTACTGGATAGTTCCCGTTCAGCGACAAAGTCCCGTCGTAGCTGTATGTAAGTTCATCGAGAAATGCAACCCGACCGTACGATCTTCTTCAAACTTGCAGGAGTGCTCTCGATTGGCGACACGAGCATTCTCTACAAGTTTCATAAACTTCGTACGGCTGGAAGGGGAGTTAGACACAAATTGTCATCATCCGAATTTCCGCTCAGCGACCAAGTCCCTTCGTAGCTGCATGTAAGTACATCGAGAAATCTGAACCGACCGTACGATCATCTTCAAAAGTGCAGGATTGCTCTCGATTGGCGACACGAGCATTCTGTACAAGTTTCATAAACTTCGTACAGCTGGAAAGGGAGTTAGACACAAATTGTCATCATCCGAATTTCCGCTCAACGAACAAGTCCCTTCGTAGCTGCATGTAAGTTCATCGATAAATCTGAACCGACCCTACGATCATCTTCAAACTTGTAGAAGTGCTCTCGATTGACGTCCTGAGCATGCTGTACAAGTTGCATAAACTTCGTACGGCTGGAAGCGGAGTTTGAAAATAATTGTCATCATCCGAATTTCCGCTCAGCGACCAAGTCCCTTCGTAGCTTCATGTAAGTTGATCGAGAAATCTGAACTGACCGTACGATCATCTTCAAACTTGCAGGAGTGCTCTCGATTGGCGACACGAGCATTCTCTACAAGTTTCATAAACTTCGTACGGCTGGAAGGGGAGTTAGACACAAATTGTCATGTACAACGCAGTTTCCGCTCAGCGACAAAGTCCCTTCGTAGCTGCATGTAAGTTCATCGAGAAATCTGAACCGACCATACGATCATCTTCAAACTTGCAGGAGTGCTCTCGATTGGCGACACGAGCATTCTGTACAAGTTTCATAAACTTCGTACGGCTGGAAGGGGAGTTAGACACAAATTGTCATGTACAACGCAGTTTCCGCTCAGCGACCAAGTCCCTTCGTAGCTGCATGTAAGTTCATCGAGAAATCTGAACCGACCATACGATCATCTTCAAACTTGCAGGAGTGCTCTCGATTGGCGACACGAGCGTTCTGTACAGTTTCATAAACTTCGTACGGCTGGAAGGGGAGTTAGACACAAATTGTCATCTACAACGCAGTACTGGATAGTTCCCGTTCAGCGACAAAGTCCCATCGTAGCTGTACGTAAGTTCATCGAGAAATGTGAACCGACCGTACGATCTTCTTCAAACTTGCAGGAGTGCTCTCGATTGGCGACACGAGCATTCTGTACAAGTTTCATAAACGTCGTACCGCTGGAAGGGGAGTTAGTCACAAATTGTCATCTACAACGCAGTTTCCGCTCAGCGACCAAGTCCCGTCGTAGCTGTATGTAAGTTCATCGAGTAATGCAACCCGACCGTACGATCTTCTTCAAACTTGCAGGAGTGCTCTCGATTTTCGACAAGAGCATTCTCTACAAGTTTCATAAACTTCGTACGGCTGGAAGGGGAGTTAGACACAAATTGTCATCTACAACGCAGTACTGGATAGTTCCCGTTCAGCGACAAAGTCCCATCGTAGCTGTATGTAAGTTCATCGAGAAATGTGAACCGACCGTACGATCTTCTTCACACTTGCAGGAGCGCTCTCGATTGGCGACACGAGCATTCTGTACAAGTTTCATAAACGTCGTACGGCTGGAAGGGGAGTTAGTCACAAATTGTCATCTACAACGCAGTTTCCGCTCAGCGACGAAGTCCCGTCGTAGCTGTATGTAAGTTCATCGAGAAATGCGAACCGATCGTACGATCTTCTTCAAACTTGGAGGAGTGCTCTCGGTTGACGACACGAGCATGCTGTACAAGTTTCATAAACTTCGTACGGCTGGAAGCGGAGTGTGAAAAAAATTATCATCATCCGCATTTCCGCTCAGCGACCAAGTCCCATCGTAGCTGCTTGTGAGTTCATCGAGAACTCTGAACCGACCGTACGATCATCTTCAAACGTGCAGGAGTGCTCTCGATTGGCGACAAGAGCATTCTCTACAAGTTTCATAATCTTCGTACGGCTGGAAGGGGAATTACACACAAATTGTCATCTACAACGCAGTACTGGATAGTTCCCGTTCAGCGACAAAGTCCCGTCGTAGCTGTATGTAAGTTCATCGAGAAATGCAACCCGACCGTACGATCTTCTTCAAACTTGCAGGAGTGCTCTCGATTGGCGACACGAGCATTCTCTACAAGTTTCATAAACTTCGTACGGCTGGAAGGGGAGTTAGACACAAATTGTCATCATCCGAATTTCCGCTCAGCGACCAAGTCCCTTCGTAGCTGCATGTAAGTACATCGAGAAATCTGAACCGACCGTACGATCATCTTCAAAAGTGCAGGATTGCTCTCGATTGGCGACACGAGCATTCTGTACAAGTTTCATAAACTTCGTACGGCTGGAAGGGGAGTTAGACACAAATTGTCATCTACAACGCAGCTTCCCTCAGCGACCAAGTCCCGTCGTAGCGGTATGTAAGTTCATCGAGAAATGCGAACCGACCGTACGATCATCTTCAAACTTGCAGGAGAGCTCTCGATTGGCGACGCGAGCATTCTCTACAAGTTTCATAAACTTCGTACGGCTGGAAGGGGAGTTAGACACAAATTGTCTTGTACAAGGCAGTTTCCGCTCAGCGACCAAGTCCCTTCGTAGCTGCATGTTACTTCATCGAGAAATCTGAACCGACCATACGATCATCTTCAAACTTGCAGGAGTGCTCTCGATTGGCGACACGAGCATTCTGTACAGTTTCATAAACTTCGTACGGCTGGAAGGGGAGTTAGACACAAATTGTCATCTACAACGCAGTACTGGATAGTTCCCGTTAAGCGACAAAGTCCCATCGTAGCTGTGTGTAAGTTCATCGAGAAATGTGAACCGACCGTACGATCTTCTTCACACTTGCAGGAGTGCTCTCGATTGGCGACACGAGCATTCTGTACAAGTTTCATAAACGTCGTACGGCTGGAAGGGGAGTTAGTCACAAATTGTCATCTACAACGCAGTTTCCGCTGAGCGACCAAGTCCCGTCGTAGCTGTATGTAAGTTCATCGAGAAATGCGAACCGAACGTACGATCTTCTTCAAACTTGGAGGAGTGCTCTCGGTTGACGAAACGAGCATGCTGTACAAGTTTCATAAACTTCGTACGGCTGGAAGCGGAGTGTGAAAAAAATTATCATCATCCGAATTTCCGCTCAGCGACCAAGTCCCATCGTAGCTGCTTGTGAGTTCATCGAGAAATCTGAACCGACCGTACGATCATCTTCAAACTTGCAGGAGTGCTCTCGATTGGCGACAAGAGCATTCTCTACAAGTTTCATAAAGTTCGTACGGCTGGAAGGGGAATTAGACACAAATTGTCATCTACAACGCAGTACTGGATAGTTCCCGTTCAGCGACAAAGTCCCGTCGTAGCTGTATGTAAGTTCATCGAGAAATGCAACCCGACCGTACGATCTTCTTCAAACTTGCAGGAGTGCTTTCGATTGGCGACACGAGCATTCTCTACAAGTTTCATAAACTTCGTACGGCTGGAAGGGGAGTTAGACACAATTTGTCATAATCCGAATTTCCGCTCAGCGACCAAGTCCCTTCGTAGCGGTATGTAAGTTCATCGAGAAATGCGAACCGACCGTACGATCATCTTCAAACTTGCAGGAGTGCTCTCGATTGGCGACGCGAGCATTCTCTACAAGTTTCATAAACTTCGTACGGCTGGAAGGGGAGTTAGACACAAATTGTCATGTACAACGCAGTTTCCGCTCAGCGACCAAGTCCCTTCGTAGCTGCATGTTACTTCATCGAGAAATATGAACCGACCATACGATCATCTTCAAACTTGCAGAAGTGCTCTCGATTGGCGACACGAGCGTTCTGTACAGTTTCATAAACTTCGTACGGCTGGAAGGGGAGTTAGACACAAATTGTCATGAAGAACGAAGTTTCCGCTCAGCGACCAAGTCCCTTCGTAGCTATATGTAAGTTAATCGAGAAATCTGAACCGACCGTACGATCATCTTCAAACTTGCAGGAGTGCTCTCGATTGGCGACACGAGCATTCTGTACAAGTTTCATAAACTTCGTACGGCTGGAAGGGGAGTTAGACACAAATTGTCATCTACAACGCAGTACTGGATAGTTCCCGTTCAGCGACAAAGTCCCATCGTAGCTGTATGTAAGTTCATCGAGAAATGTGAACCGACCGTACGATCATCTTCAAACTTGCAGGAGTGCTCTCGATTGGCGACACGAGCATTCTGTACAAGTTTCATAAATTTCGAATGGCTGGAAGGGGAGTTAGACACAAATTGTCATCTACAACGCAGTACTGGATAGTTCCCGTTCAGCGACAAAGTCCCATCGTAGCTGTATGTAAGTTCATCGAGAAATGTGAACCGACCGTACGATCTTCTTTAAACTTGCAGGAGTGCTCTCGATTGGCGACACGAGCATTCTGTACAAGTTTCATAATCTTCGTACGGCTGGAAGGGGAGTTAGACACAAATTGTCATGTACAACGCAGTTTCCGCTCAGCGACCAAGTCCCTTCGTAGCTGCATGTAAGTTCATCGAGAAATGCGAACCGACCGTACGATCATCTTCAAACTTGCAGGAGTGCTCTCGATTTTCGACAAGAGCATTCTCTACAAGTTTCATAAACTTCGTACGGCTGGAAGGGGAGTTAGACACAAATTGTCATCTACAACGCAGTACTGGATAGTTCCCGTTCAGCGACAAAGTCCCATCGTAGCTGTATGTAAGTTCATCGAGAAATGTGAACCGACCGTACGATCTTCTTCACACTTGCAGGAGCGCTCTCGATTGGCGACACGAGCATTCTGTACAAGTTTCATAAACGTCGTACGGCTGGAAGGGGAGTTAGTCACAAATTGTCATCTACAACGCAGTTTCCGCTCAGCGACGAAGTCCCGTCGTAGCTGTATGTAAGTTCATCGAGAAATGCGAACCGATCGTACGATCTTCTTCAAACTTGGAGGAGTGCTCTCGGTTGACGACACGAGCATGCTGTACAAGTTTCATAAACTTCGTACGGCTGGAAGCGGAGTGTGAAAAAAATTATCATCATCCGCATTTCCGCTCAGCGACCAAGTCCCATCGTAGCTGCTTGTGAGTTCATCGAGAACTCTGAACCGACCGTACGATCATCTTCAAACGTGCAGGAGTGCTCTCGATTGGCGACAAGAGCATTCTCTACAAGTTTCATAATCTTCGTACGGCTGGAAGGGGAATTACACACAAATTGTCATCTACAACGCAGTACTGGATAGTTCCCGTTCAGCGACAAAGTCCCGTCGTAGCTGTATGTAAGTTCATCGAGAAATGCAACCCGACCGTACGATCTTCTTCAAACTTGCAGGAGTGCTCTCGATTGGCGACACGAGCATTCTCTACAAGTTTCATAAACTTCGTACGGCTGGAAGGGGAGTTAGACACAAATTGTCATCATCCGAATTTCCGCTCAGCGACCAAGTCCCTTCGTAGCTGCATGTAAGTACATCGAGAAATCTGAACCGACCGTACGATCATCTTCAAAAGTGCAGGATTGCTCTCGATTGGCGACACGAGCATTCTGTACAAGTTTCATAAACTTCGTACGGCTGGAAGGGGAGTTAGACACAAATTGTCATCTACAACGCAGCTTCCCTCAGCGACCAAGTCCCGTCGTAGCGGTATGTAAGTTCATCGAGAAATGCGAACCGACCGTACGATCATCTTCAAACTTGCAGGAGAGCTCTCGATTGGCGACGCGAGCATTCTCTACAAGTTTCATAAACTTCGTACGGCTGGAAGGGGAGTTAGACACAAATTGTCTTGTACAAGGCAGTTTCCGCTCAGCGACCAAGTCCCTTCGTAGCTGCATGTTACTTCATCGAGAAATCTGAACCGACCATACGATCATCTTCAAACTTGCAGGAGTGCTCTCGATTGGCGACACGAGCATTCTGTACAGTTTCATAAACTTCGTACGGCTGGAAGGGGAGTTAGACACAAATTGTCATCTACAACGCAGTACTGGATAGTTCCCGTTAAGCGACAAAGTCCCATCGTAGCTGTGTGTAAGTTCATCGAGAAATGTGAACCGACCGTACGATCTGATTCACACTTGCAGGAGTGCTCTCGATTGGCGACACGAGCATTCTGTACAAGTTTCATAAACGTCGTACGGCTGGAAGGGGAGTTAGTCACAAATTGTCATCTACAACGCAGTTTCCGCTGAGCGACCAAGTCCCGTCGTAGCTGTATGTAAGTTCATCGAGAAATGCGAACCGAACGTACGATCTTCTTCAAACTTGGAGGAGTGCTCTCGGTTGACGAAACGAGCATGCTGTACAAGTTTCATAAACTTCGTACGGCTGGAAGCGGAGTGTGAAAAAAATTATCATCATCCGAATTTCCGCTCAGCGACCAAGTCCCATCGTAGCTGCTTGTGAGTTCATCGAGAAATCTGAACCGACCGTACGATCATCTTCAAACTTGCAGGAGTGCTCTCGATTGGCGACAAGAGCATTCTCTACAAGTTTCATAAAGTTCGTACGGCTGGAAGGGGAATTAGACACAAATTGTCATCTACAACGCAGTACTGGATAGTTCCCGTTCAGCGACAAAGTCCCGTCGTAGCTGTATGTAAGTTCATCGAGAAATGCAACCCGACCGTACGATCTTCTTCAAACTTGCAGGAGTGCTTTCGATTGGCGACACGAGCATTCTCTACAAGTTTCATAAACTTCGTACGGCTGGAAGGGGAGTTAGACACAATTTGTCATAATCCGAATTTCCGCTCAGCGACCAAGTCCCTTCGTAGCGGTATGTAAGTTCATCGAGAAATGCGAACCGACCGTACGATCATCTTCAAACTTGCAGGAGTGCTCTCGATTGGCGACGCGAGCATTCTCTACAAGTTTCATAAACTTCGTACGGCTGGAAGGGGAGTTAGACACAAATTGTCATGTACAACGCAGTTTCCGCTCAGCGACCAAGTCCCTTCGTAGCTGCATGTTACTTCATCGAGAAATATGAACCGACCATACGATCATCTTCAAACTTGCAGAAGTGCTCTCGATTGGCGACACGAGCGTTCTGTACAGTTTCATAAACTTCGTACGGCTGGAAGGGGAGTTAGACACAAATTGTCATGAAGAACGAAGTTTCCGCTCAGCGACCAAGTCCCTTCGTAGCTGTATGTAAGTTAATCGAGAAATCTGAACCGACCGTACGATCATCTTCAAACTTGCAGGAGTGCTCTCGATTGGCGACACGAGCATTCTGTACAAGTTTCATAAACTTCGTACGGCTGGAAGGGGAGTTAGACACAAATTGTCATCTACAACGCAGTACTGGATAGTTCCCGTTCAGCGACAAAGTCCCATCGTAGCTGTATGTAAGTTCATCGAGAAATGTGAACCGACCGTACGATCATCTTCAAACTTGCAGGAGTGCTCTCGATTGGCGACACGAGCATTCTGTACAAGTTTCATAAATTTCGAATGGCTGGAAGGGGAGTTAGACACAAATTGTCATCTACAACGCAGTACTGGATAGTTCCCGTTCAGCGACAAAGTCCCATCGTAGCTGTATGTAAGTTCATCGAGAAATGTGAACCGACCGTACGATCTTTTTTAAACTTGCAGGAGTGCTCTCGATTGGCGTCACGAGCATTCTGTACAAGTTTCATAATCTTCGTACGGCTGGAAGGGGAGTTAGACACAAATTGTCATGTACAACGCAGTTTCCGCTCAGCGACCAAGTCCCTTCGTAGCTGCATGTAAGTTCATCGAGAAATGCGAACCGACCGTACGATCATCTTCAAACTTGCAGGAGTGCTCTCGATTGGCAACACGAAAATTCTCTACTAGTTTCATAAACTTCGTACAGCTGGAAAGGGAGTTAGACACAAATTGTCATCATCCGAATTTCCGCTCAACGAACAAGTCCCTTCGTAGCTGCATGTAAGTTCATCGAGAAATCTGAACCGACCGTACGATCATCTTCAAAAGTGCAGGATTGCTCTCGATTGGCGACAAGAGCATTCTCTACAAGTTTCATAAACTTCGTACGGCTGGAAGGGGAATTAGACACAAATTGTCATCTACAACGCAGTACTGGATAGTTCCCGTTCAGCGACAAAGTCCCGTCGTAGCTGTATGTAAGTTCATCGAGAAATGCAACCCGACCGTACGATCTTCTTCAAACTTGCAGGAGTGCTCTCGATTGGCGACACGAGCATTCTCTACAAGTTTCATAAACTTCGTACGGCTGGAAGGGGAGTTAGACACAAATTGTCATCATCCGAATTTCCGCTCAGCGACAAAGTCCCTTCGTAGCTGCATGTAAGTTCATCGAGAAATCTGAACCGACCGTACGATCATCTTCAAAAGTGCAGGATTGCTCTCGATTGGCGACACGAGCATTCTGTACAAGTTTCATAAACTTCGTACGGCTGGAAGGGGAGTTAGACACAAATTGTCATCCACAACGCAGTACTGGATAGTTCCCGTTCAGCGACAAAGTCCCGTCGTAGCTGTGTGTAAGTTCATCGAGAAATGTGAACCGACCGTACGATCTTCTTCAAACTTGCAGGAGTGCTCTCGATTGGCGACACGAGCATTCTGTACAAGTTTCATAATCTTCGTACGGCTGGAAGGGGAGTTAGACACAAATTGTCATCTACAACGCAGTTTCCCTCAGCGACCAAGTCCCGTCGTAGCGGTATGTAAGTTCATCGAGAAATGCGAACCGACCGTACGATCATCTTCAAACTTGCAGGAGTGCTCTCGATTGGCGACACGAGCATTCTGTACAAGTTTCATAATCTTCGTACGGCTGGAAGGGGAGTTAGACACAAATTGTCATGTACAACGCAGTTTCCGCTCAGCGACCAAGTCCCTTCGTAGCTGCATGTAAGTTCATCGAGAAATGCGAACCGACCGTACGATCATCTTCAAACTTGCAGGAGTGCTCTCGATTGGCAACACGAAAATTCTCTACTAGTTTCATAAACTTCGTACAGCTGGAAAGGGAGTTAGACACAAATTGTCATCATCCGAATTTCCGCTCAACGAACAAGTCCCTTCGTAGCTGCATGTAAGTTCATCGATAAATCTGAACCGACCCTACGATCATCTTCAAACTTGCAGGTGTGCTCTCGATTGACGTCCTGAGCATGCTGTACAAGTTGCATAAACTTCGTACGGCTGGAAGCGGAGTTTGAAAATAATTGTCATCATCCGAATTTCCGCTCAGCGACCAAGTCCCTTCGTAGCGGTATGTAAGTTCATCGAGAAATGCGAACCGACCGTACGATCATCTTCAAACTTGCAGGAGTGCTCTCGATTGGCGACGCGAGCATTCTCTACAAGTTTCATAAACTTCGTACGGCTGGAAGGGGAGTTAGACACAAATTGTCATGTACAACGCAGTTTCCGCTCAGCGACCAAGTCCCTTCGTAGCTGCATGTTACTTCATCGAGAAATATGAACCGACCATACGATCATCTTCAAACTTGCAGAAGTGCTCTCGATTGGCGACACGAGCGTTCTGTACAGTTTCATAAACTTCGTGCGGCTGGAAGGGGAGTTAGACACAAATTGTCATGAAGAACGAAGTTTCCGCTCAGCGACCAAGTCCCTTCGTAGCTGTATGTAAGTTCATCGAGAAATCTGAACCGACCGTACGATCATCTTCAAACTTGCAGGAGTGCTCTCGATTGGCGACACGAGCATTCTGTACAAGTTTCATAAACTTCGTACGGCTGGAAGGGGAGTTAGACACAGATTGTCATCTACAACGCAGTACTGGATAGTTCCCGTTCAGCGACAAAGTCCCATCGTAGCTGTATGTAAGTTCATCGAGAAATGTGAACCGACCGTACGATCATCTTCAAACTTGCAGGAGTGCTCTCGATTGGCGACACGAGCATTCTGTACAAGTTTCATAAATTTCGTATGGCTGGAAGGGGAGTTAGACACAAATTGTCATCTACAACGCAGTACTGGATAGTTCCCGTTCAGCGACAAAGTCCCATCGTAGCTGTATGTAAGTTCATCGAGAAATGTGAACCGACCGTACGATCTTCTTCAAACTTGCAGGAGTGCTCTCGATTGGCGACACGAGCATTCTGTACAAGTTTCATAATCTTCGTACGGCTGGAAGGGGAGTTAGACACAAATTGTCATCTACAACGCAGTACTGGATAGTTCCCGTTCAGCGACAAAGTCCCATCGTAGCTGTATGTAAGTTCATCGAGAAATATGAACCGACCGTACGATCTTCTTCAAACTTGCAGGAGTGCTCCCGATTGGCGACACGAGCATTCTGTACAAGTTTCATTACCGTCGTACGGCTGGAAGGGGTGTTAGTCACAAATTGTCATCTACAACGCAGTTTCCGCTCAGCGACCAAGTCCCGTCGTAGCTGTATGTAAGTTCATCGAGAAATGCGAACCGATCGTACGATCTTCTTCAAACTTGGAGGAGTGCTCTCGGTTGACGACACGAGCATGCTGTACAAGTTTCATAAACTTCGTACGGCTGGAAGCGGAGTGTGAAAAAAATTATCATCATCTGAATTTCCGCTCAGCGACCAAGTCCCATCGTAGCTGCTTGTGAGTTCATCGAGAAATCTGATCCGACCGTACGATCATCTTCAAACTTGCAGGAGTGCTCTCCATTGGCGACAAGAGCATTCTCTACATGTTTCATAAACTTCGTACGGCTGGAAGGGGAATTAGACACAAATTGTCATCTACAACGCAGTACTGGATAGTTCCAGTTCAGCGACAAAGTCCCGTCGTAGCTGTATGTAAGTTCATCGAGAAATGCAACCCGACCGTACGATCTTCTTCAAATTTGCAGGAGTGCTCTCGATTGGCGACACGAGCATTCTCTACAAGTTTCATAAACTTCGTACGGCTGGAAGGGGAGTTAGACACAAATTGTCATCATCCGAATTTCCGCTCAGCGACAAAGTCCCTTCGTAGCTGTATGTAAGTTCATCGAGAAATCTGAACCGACCGTACGATCATCTTCAAAAGTGCAGGATTGCTCTCGATTGGCGACACGAGCATTCTGTACAAGTTTCATAAACTTCGTAAGGCTGGAAGGGGAGTTAGACACAAATTGTCATCTACAACGCAGTACTGGATAGTTCCCGTTCAGCGACAAAGTCCCATCGTAGCTGTATGTAAGTTCATCGAGAAATGTGAACCGACCGTACGATCTTCTTCAAACTTGCAGGAGTGCTCTCGATTGGCGACACGAGCATTCTGTACAAGTTTCATAAACGTCGTACGGCTGGAAGGGGAGTTAGTCACAAATTGTCATCCACAACGCAGTTTCCGCTCAGCGACCAAGTCCCGTCGTAGCTGTATGTAAGTTCATCGAGAAATGCGAACCGATCGTACGATCTTCTTCAGACTTGGAGGAGTGCTCTCGGTTGACGACACGAGCATGCTGTACAAGTTTCATAAACTTCGTACGGCTGGAAGCGGAGTGTGAAAAAAATTATCATCATCCGAAATTCCGCTCAGCGACCAAGTCCCATCGTAGCTGCTTGTGAGTTCATCGAGAAATCTGAACCGACCGTACGATCATCTTCAAAAGTGCAGGATTGCTCTCGATTGGCGACACGAGCATTCTGTACAAGTTTCATAAACTTCGTACGGCTGGAAGGGGAGTTAGACACAAATTGTCATCTACAACGCAGTACTGGATAGTTCCCGTTCAGCGACAAAGTCCCGTCGTAGCTGTGTGTAAGTTCATCGAGAAATGTGAACCGACCGTACGATCTTCTTCAAACTTGCAGGAGTGCTCTCGATTGGCGACACGAGCATTCTGTACAAGTTTCATAATCTTCGTACGGCTGGAAGGGGAGTTAGACACAAATTGTCATCATCCGAATTTCCGCTCAGCGACCAAGTCCCTTCGTAGTTGCATGTAAGTTCATCGAGAAATCTGAACCGACCGTACGATCATCTTCAAAAGTGCAGGATTGCTCTCGATTGGCGACACGAGCATTCTGTACAAGTTTCATAACCTTCGTACGGCTGGAAGGGGAGTTAGACACAAATTGTCATCTACAACGCAGTACTGGATAGTTCCCGTTCAGCCACAAAGTCCCGTCGTAGCTGTGTGTAAGTTCATCAAGAAATGTGAACCGACCGTACGATCTTCTTCAAACTTGCAGGAGTGCTCTCGATTGGCGACACGAGCATTCTGTACAAGTTTCATAATCTTCGTACGGCTCGAAGGGGAGTTAGACACAAATTGTCATCTACAACGCAGTTTCCCTCAGCGACCAAGTCCCGTCGTAGCGGTATGTAAGTTCATCGAGAAATGCGAACCGACCGTACGATCATCTTCAAACTTGCAGGAGTGCTCTCGATTGGCGACACGAGCATTCTGTACAAGTTTCATAATCTTCGTACGGCTGGAAGGGGAGTTAGACACAAATTGTCATGTACAACGCAGTTTCCGCTCAGCGAACAAGTCCCTTCGTAGCTGCATGTAAGTTCATCGAGAAATGCGAACCGACCGTACGATCATCTTCAAACTTGCAGGAGTGCTCTCGATTGGCGACACGAAAATTCTCTACTAGTTTCATAAACTTCGTACAGCTGGAAAGGGAGTTAGACACAAATTGTCATCATCCGAATTTCCGCTCAACGAACAAGTCCCTTCGTAGCTGCATGTAAGTTCATCGATAAATCTGAACCGACCCTACGATCATCTTCAAACTTGCAGGAGTGCTCTCGATTGACGTCCTGAGCATGCTGTACAAGTTGCATAAACTTCGTACGGCTGGAAGGGGAGTTAGACACAAATTGTCATGAACAACGAAGTTTCCGCTCAGCGACCAAGTCCCTTCGTAGCTGTATGTAAGTTCATCGAGAAATCTGAACCGACCGTACGATCATCTTCAAACTTGCAGGAGTGCTCTCGATTGGCGACACGAGCATTCTGTACAAGTTTCATAAACTTCGTACGGCTGGAAGGGGAGTTAGACACAAATTGTCATCTACAACGCAGTACTGGATAGTTCCCGTTCAGCGACAAAGTCCCATCGTAGCTGTTTGTAAGTTCATGGAGAAATGTGAACCGACCGTACGATCTTCTTCAAACTTGCAGGAGTGCTCTCGATTGGCGACACGAGCATTCTGTACAAGTTTCATAATCTTCGTACGGCTGGAAGGGGAGTTAGACACAAATTGTCATCTACAACGCAGTTTCCCTCAGCGACCAAGTCCCGTCGTAGCGGTATGTAAGTTCATCGAGAAATGCGAACCGACCGTACGATCATCTTCAAACTTGCAGGAGTGCTCTCGATTGGCGACACGAGCATTCTGTACAAGTTTCATAATCTTCGTACGGCTGGAAGGGGAGTTAGACACAAATTGTCATGTACAACGCAGTTTCCGCTCAGCGACCAAGTCCCTTCGTAGCTGCATGTAAGTTCATCGAGAAATGCGAACCGACCGTACGATCATCTTCAAACTTGCAGGAGTGCTCTCGATTGGCGACACGAAAATTCTCTACTAGTTTCATAAACTTCGTACAGCTGGAAAGGGAGTTAGACACAAATTGTCATCATCCGAATTTCCGCTCAACGAACAAGTCCCTTCGTAGCTGCATGTAAGTTCATCGATAAATCTGAACCGACCCTACGATCATCTTCAAACTTGCAGGAGTGCTCTCGATTGACGTCCTGAGCATGCTGTACAAGTTGCATAAACTTCGTACGGCTGGAAGGGGAGTTAGACACAAATTGTCATGAACAACGAAGTTTCCGCTCAGCGACCAAGTCCCTTCGTAGCTGTATGTAAGTTCATCGAGAAATCTGAACCGACCGTACGATCATCTTCAAACTTGCAGGAGTGCTCTCGATTGGCGACACGAGCATTCTGTACAAGTTTCATAAACTTCGTACGGCTGGAAGGGGAGTTAGACACAAATTGTCATCTACAACGCAGTACTGGATAGTTCCCGTTCAGCGACAAAGTCCCATCGTAGCTGTATGTAAGTTCATCGAGAAATGTGAACCGACCGTACGATCTTCTTCAAACTTGCAGGAGTGCTCTCGATTGGCGACACGAGCATTCTGTACAAGTTTCATTACCGTCGTACGGCTGGAAGGGGAGTTAGTCACAAATTGTCATCTACAACGCAGTTTCCGCTCAGCGACCAAGTCCCGTCGTAGCTGTATGTAAGTTCATCGAGAAATGCGAACCGATCGTACGATCTTCTTCAAACTTGGAGGAGTGCTCTCAGTTGACGACACGAGCATGCTGTACAAGTTTCATAAACTTCGTACGGCTGGAAGCGGAGTGTGAAAAAAATTATCATCATCTGAATTTCCGCTCAGCGACCAAGTCCCATCGTAGCTGCTTGTGTGTTCATCGAGAAATCTGATCCGACCGTACGATCATCTTCAAACTTGCTGGAGTGCTCTCGATTGGCGACAAGAGCATTCTCTACAAGTTTCATAAACTTCGTACGGCTGGAAGGGGAATTAGACACAAATTGTCATCTACACCGCAGTACTGGATAGTTCCCGTTCAACGACAAAGTCCCGTCGTAGCTGTATGTAAGTTCATCGAGAAATGCAACCCGACCGTACGATCTTCTTCAAACTTGCAGGAGTGCTCTCGATTGGCGACACGAGCATTCTCTACAAGTTTCATAAACTTCGTACGGCTGGAAGGGGAGTTAGACACAAATTGTCATCATCCGAATTTCCGCTCAGCGACAAAGTCCCTTCGTAGCTGCATGTAAGTTCATCGAGAAATCTGAACCGAACGTACGATCATCTTCAAAAGTGCAGGATTGCTCTCGATTGGCGACACGAGCATTCTGTACAAGTTTCATAAACTTCGTATGGCTGGAAGGGGAGTTAGACACAAATTGTCATCTACAACGCAGTACTGGATAGTTCCCGTTCAGCGACAAAGTCCCATCGTAGCTGTATGTAAGTTCATCGAGAAATGTGAACCGACCGTACGATCTTCTTCAAACTTGCAGGAGTGCTCTCGATTGGCGACACGAGCATTCTGTACAAGTTTCATAAACGTCGTACGGCTGGAAGGGGAGTTAGTCACAAATTGTCATCCACAACGCAGTTTCCGCTCAGCGACCAAGTCCCGTCGTAGCTGTATGTAAGTTCATCGAGAAATGCGAACCGATCGTACGATCTTCTTCAAACTTGGAGGAGTGCTCTCGGTTGACGACTCGAGCATGCTGTACAAGTTTCATAAACTTCGTACGGCTGGAAGCGGAGTGTGAAAAAAATTATCATCATCCGAATTTCCGCTCAGCGACCAAGTCCCATCGTAGCTGCTTGTGAGTTCATCGAGAAATCTGAACCGACCGTACGATCATCTTCAAACTTGCAGGAGTGCTCTCGATTGGCGACAAGAGCATTCTCTACAAGTTTCATAAACTTCGTACGGCTGGAAGGGGAATTAGACACAAATTGTCATCTACAACGCAGTACTGGATAGTTCCCGTTCAGCGACAAAGTCCCGTCGTAGCTGTATGTAAGTTCATCGAGAAATGCAACCCGACCGTACGATCTTCTTCAAACTTGCAGGAGTGCTCTCGATTGGCGACACGAGCATTCTCTACAAGTTTCATAAACTTCGTATGGCTGGAAGGGGAGTTAGACACAAATTGTCATCATCCGAATTTCCGCTCAGCGACCAAGTCCCTTCGTAGCTGCATGTAAGTTCATCGAGAAATCTGAACCGACCGTACGATCATCTTCAAAAGTGCAGGATTGCTCTCGATTGGCGACACGAGCATTCTGTACAAGTTTCATAAACTTCGTACGGCTGGAAGGGGAGTTAGACACAAATTGTCATCTACAACGCAGTACTGGATAGTTCCCGTTCAGCGACAAAGTCCCGTCGTAGCTGTGTGTAAGTTCATCGAGAAATGTGAACCGACCGTACGATATTCTTCAAACTTGCAGGAGTGCTCTCGATTGGCGACACGAGCATTCTGTACAAGTTTCATAATCTTCGTACGGCTGGAAGGGGAGTTAGACACAAATTGTCATCTACAACGCAGTTTCCCTCAGCGACCAAGTCCCGTCGTAGCGGTATGTAAGTTCATCGAGAAAAGCGAACCGACCGTACGATCATCTTCAAACTTGCAGGAGTGCTCTCGATTGGCGACACGAGCATTCTGTACAAGTTTCATAATCTTCGTACGGCTGGAAGGGGAGTTAGACACAAATTGTCATGTACAACGCAGTTTCCGCTCAGCGACCAAGTCCCTTCGTAGCTGCATGTAAGTTCATCGAGAAATGCGAACCGACCGTACGATCATCTTCAAACTTGCAGGAGTGCTCTCGATTGGCGACACGAAAATTCTCTACTAGTTTCATAAACTTCGTACAGCTGGAAAGGGAGTTAGCCACAAATTTTCATCATCCGAATTTCCGCTCAACGAACAAGTCCCTTCGTAGCTGCATGTAAGTTCATCGATAAATCTGAACCGACCCTACGATCATCTTCAAACTTGCAGGAGTGCTCTCGATTGACGTCCTGAGCATGCTGTACAAGTTGCATAAACTTCGTACGGCTGGAAGCGGAGTTTGAAAATAATTGTCATCATCCGAATTAACGCTCAGCGACCAAGTCCCTTCGTAGCTGCATGTAAGTTGATCGAGAAATCTGAACTGACCGTACGATCATCTTCAAACTTGCAGGAGTGCTCTCGATTGGCGACACGAGCATTCTCTACAAGTTTCATAAACTTCGTACGGCTGGAAGGGGAGTTAGACACAAATTGTCATGTACAACGCAGTTTCCGCTCAGCGACAAAGTCCCTTCGTAGCTGCATGTAAGTTCATCGAGAAATCAGAACCGACCATACGATCATCTTCAAACTTGCAGGAGTGCTCTCGATTGGCGACACGAGCGTTCTGTACAGTTTCATAAACTTCGTACGGCTGGAAGGGGAGTTAGACACAAATTGTCATGAACAACGAAGTTTCCGCTCAGCGACCAAGTCCCTTCGTAGCTGTATGTAAGTTCATCGAGAAATCTGAACCGACCGTACGATCATCTTCAAACTTGCAGGAGTGCTCTCGATTGGCGACACGAGCATTCTGTACAAGTTTCATAAACTTCGTACGGCTGGAAGGGGAGTTAGACACAAATTGTCATCTACAACGCAGTACTGGATAGTTCCCGTTCAGCGACAAAGTCCCATCGTAGCTGTATGTAAGTTCATCGAGAAATGCGAACCGACCGTACGATCATCTTCAAACTTGCAGGAGTGCTCTCGATTGGCGACACGAGCATTCTGTACAAGTTTCATTACCGTCGTACGGCTGGAAGGGGAGTTAGTCACAAATTGTCATCTACAACACAGTTTCCGCTCAGCGACCAAGTCCCATCGTAGCTGTATGTAAGTTCATCGAGAAATGTGAACCGACCGTACGATCTTCTTCAAACTTGCAGGAGTGCTCTCGATTGGCGACACGAGCATTCTGTACAAGTTTCATAAACGTCGTACGGCTGGAAGGGGAGTCAGTCACAAATTGTCATCTACAACGCAGTTTCCGCTCAGCGACCAAGTCCCGTCGTAGCTGTATGTAAGTTCATCGAGAAATGCGAACCGATCGTACGATCTTCTTCAAACTTGGAGGAGTGCTCTCGGTTGACGACACGAGCATGCTGTACAAGTTTCATAAACTTTGTACGACTGGAAGCGGAGTGTGAAAAAAATTATCATCATCTGAATTTCCGCTCAGCGACCAAGTCCCATCGTAGCTGCTTGTGAGTTCATCGAGAAATCTGATCCGACCGTACGATCATCTTCAAACTTGCAGGAGTGCTCTCGATTGGCGACAAGAGCATTCTCCACAAGTTTCATAAACTTCGTACGGCTGGAAGGGGAATTAGACACAAATTGTCATCTACAACACAGTACTGGATACTTCCCGTTCAGCGACAAAGTCCCGTCGTAGCTGTATGTAAGTTAATGGAGAAATGCAACCCGACCGTACGATCTTCTTCAAACTTGCAGGAGTGCTCTCGATTGGCGACACGAGCATTCTCTACAAGTTTCATAAACTTCGTACGGCTGGAAGGGGAGTTAGACACAAATTGTCATCATCCGAATTTCCGCTCAGCGACCAAGTCCCTTCGTAGCTGCATGTAAGTTCATCGAGAAATCTGAACCGACCGTACGATCATCTTCAAAAGTGCAGGATTGCTCTCGATTGGCGACACGAGCATTCTGTACAAGTTTCATAAACTTCGTACGGCTGGAAGGGGAGTTAGACACAAATTGTCATCTACAACGCAGTACTGGATAGTTCCCGTTCAGCCACAAAGTCCCGTCGTAGCTGTGTGTAAGTTCATCGAGAAATGTGAACCGACCGTACGATCTTCTTCAAACTTGCAGGAGTGCTCTCGATTGGCGACACGAGCATTCTGTACAAGTTTCATAATCTTCGTACGGCTGGAAGGGGAGTTAGACACAAATTGTCATCTACAACGCAGTTTCCCTCAGCGACCAAGTCCCGTCGTAGCGGTATGTAAGTTCATCGAGAAATGCGAACCGACCGTACGATCATCTTCAAACTTGCAGGAGTGCTCTCGATTGGCGACACGAGCATTCTGTACAAGTTTCATAATCTTCGTACGGCTGGAAGGGGAGTTAGACACAAATTGTCATGTACAACGCAGTTTCCGCTCAGCGAACAAGTCCCTTCGTAGCTGCATGTAAGTTCATCGAGAAATGCGAACCGACTGTACGATCATCTTCAAACTTGCAGGAGTGCTCTCGATTGGCGACACGAAAATTCTCTACTAGTTTCATAAACTTCGTACAGCTGGAAAGGGAGTTAGACACAAATTGTCATCATCCGAATTTCCGCTCAACGAACAAGTCCCTTCGTAGCTGCATGTAAGTTCATCGATAAATCTGAACCGACCCTACGATCATCTTCAAACTTGCAGGAGTGCTCTCGATTGACGTCCTGAGCATGCTGTACAAGTTGCATAAACTTCGTACGGCTGGAAGGGGAGTTAGACACAAATTGTCATGAACAACGAAGTTTCCGCTCAGCGACCAAGTCCCTTCGTAGCTGTATGTAAGTTCATCGAGAAATCTGAACCGACCGTACGATCATCTTCAAACTTGCAGGAGTGCTCTCGATTGGCGACACGAGCATTCTGTACAAGTTTCATAAATTTCGTACGGCTGGAAGGGGAGTTAGACACAAATTGTCATGTACAACGCAGTTTCCGCTCAGCGACCAAGTCCCGTCGTAGCGGTATGTAAGTTCATCGAGAAATGCGAACCGACCGTACGATCTTCTTCAAACTTGCAGGAGTGCTCTCGATTGGCGACACGAGCATTCTCTACAAGTTTCATAAACTTCGTACGGCTGGAAGGGGAGTTAGACACAAATTGTCATCATCCGAATTTCCGCTCAGCGACCAAGTCCCTTCGTAGCTGCATGTAAGTTCATCGAGAAATCTGAACCGACCGTACGATCATCTTCAAAAGTGCAGGATTGCTCTCGATTGGCGACACGAGCATTCTGTACAAGTTTCATAAACTTCGTACGGCTGGAAGGGGAGTTAGACACAAATTGTCATCTACAACGCAGTACTGGATAGTTCCCGTTCAGCCACAAAGTCCCGTCGTAGCTGTGTGTAAGTTCATCGAGAAATGTGAACCGACCGTACGATCTTCTTCAAACTTGCAGGAGTGCTCTCGATTGGCGACACGAGCATTCTGTACAAGTTTCATAATCTTCGTACGGCTGGAAGGGGAGTTAGACACAAATTGTCATGTACAACGCAGTTTCCGCTCAGCGAACAAGTCCCTTCGTAGCTGCATGTAAGTTCATCGAGAAATGCGAACCGACCGTACGATCATCTTCAAACTTGCAGGAGTGCTCTCGATTGGCGACACGAAAATTCTCTACTAGTTTCATAAACTTCGTACAGCTGGAAAGGGAGTTAGACACAAATTGTCATCATCCGAATTTCCGCTCAACGAACAAGTCCCTTCGTAGCTGCATGTAAGTTCATCGATAAATCTGAACCGACCCTACGATCATCTTCAAACTTGCAGGAGTGCTCTCGATTGACGTCCTGAGCATGCTGTACAAGTTGCATAAACTTCGTACGGCTGGAAGGGGAGTTAGACACAAATTGTCATGAACAACGAAGTTTCCGCTCAGCGACCAAGTCCCTTCGTAGCTGTATGTAAGTTCATCGAGAAATCTGAACCGACCGTACGATCATCTTCAAACTTGCAGGAGTGCTCTCGATTGGCGACACGAGCATTCTGTACAAGTTTCATAAATTTCGTACGGCTGGAAGGGGAGTTAGACACAAATTGTCATCTACAACGCAGTACTGGATAGTTCCCGTTCAGCGACAAAGTCCCATCGTAGCTGTATGTAAGTTCATGGAGAAATGTGAACCGACCGTACGATCTTCTTCAAACTTGCAGGAGTGCTCTCGATTGGCGACACGAGCATTCTGTACAAGTTTCATAATCTTCGTACGGCTGGAAGGGGAGTTAGACACAAATTGTCATCTACAACGCAGTTTCCCTCAGCGACCAAGTCCCGTCGTAGCGGTATGTAAGTTCATCGAGAAATGCGAACCGACCGTACGATCATCTTCAAACTTGCAGGATTGCTCTCGATTGGCGACACGAGCAGTCTGTACAAGTTTCATTACCGTCGTACGGCTGGAAGGGGAGTTAGTCACAAATTGTCATCTACAACGCAGTTTCCGCTCAGCGACCAAGTCCCGTCGTAGCTGTATGTAAGTTCATCGAGAAATGCGAACCGATCGTACGATCTTCTTCAAACTTGGAGGAGTGCTCTCAGTTGACGACACGAGCATGCTGTACAAGTTTCATAAACTTCGTATGGCTGGAAGCGGAGTGTGAAAAAAATTATCATCATCTGAATTTCCGCTCAGCGACCAAGTCCCATCGTAGCTGCTTGTGTGTTCATCGAGAAATCTGATCCGACCGTACGATCATCTTCAAACTTGCAGGAGTGCTCTCGATTGGCGACAAGAGCATTCTCTACAAGTTTCATAAACTTCGTACGGCTGGAAGGGGAATTAGACACAAATTGTCATCTACAACGCAGTACTGGATAGTTCCCGTTCAGCGACAAAGTCCCGTCGTAGCTGTATGTAAGTTCATCGAGAAATGCAACCCGACCGTACGATCTTCTTCAAACTTGCAGGAGTGCTCTCGATTGGCGACACGAGCATTCTCTACAAGTTTCATAAACTTTGTACAGCTGGAAGGGGAGTTAGACACAAATTGTCATCATCCCAATTTCCGCTCAGCGACAAAGTCCCTTCGTAGCTGCATGTAAGTTCATCGAGAAATCTGAACCGACCGTACGATCATCTTCAAAAGTGCAGGATTGCTCTCGATTGGCGACACGAGCATTCTGTACAAGTTTCATAAACTTCGTATGGCTGGAAGGGGAGTTAGACACAAATTGTCATCTACAACGCAGTACTGGATAGTTCCCGTTCAGCGACAAAGTCCCATCGTAGCTGTATGTAAGTTCATCGAGAAATGTGAACCGACCGTACGATCTTCTTCAAACTTGCAGGAGTGCTCTCGATTGGCGACACGAGCATTCTGTACAAGTTTCATAAACGTCGTACGGCTGGAAGGGGAGTTAGTCACAAATTGTCATCCACAACGCAGTTTCCGCTCAGCGACCAAGTCCCGTCGTAGCTGTATGTAAGTTCATCGAGAAATGCGAACCGATCGTACGATCTTCTTCAAACTTGGAGGAGTGCTCTCGGTTGACGACACGAGCATGCTGTACAAGTTTCATAAACTTCGTACGGCTGGAAGCGGAGTGTGAAAAAATTATCATCATCCGAATTTCCGCTCAGCGACCAAGTCCCATCGTAGCTGCTTGTGAGTTCATCGAGAAATCTGAACCGACCGTACGATCATCTTCAAACTTGCAGGAGTGCTCTCGATTGGCGACACGAGCATTCTGTACAAGTTTCATAAACTTCGTACGGCTGGAAGGGGAGTTAGACACAAATTGTCATCTACAACGCAGTACTGGATAGTTCCCGTTCAGCGACAAAGTCCCATCGTAGCTGTTTGTAAGTTCATGGAGAAATGTGAACCGACCGTACGATCTTCTTCAAACTTGCAGGAGTGCTCTCGATTGGCGACACGAGCATTCTGTACAAGTTTCATAATCTTCGTACGGCTGGAAGGGGAGTTAGACACAAATTGTCATCTACAACGCAGTTTCCCTCAGCGACCAAGTCCCGTCGTAGCGGTATGTAAGTTCATCGAGAAATGCGAACCGACCGTACGATCATCTTCAAACTTGCAGGAGTGCTCTCGATTGGCGACACGAGCATTCTGTACAAGTTTCATAATCTTCGTACGGCTGGAAGGGGAGTTAGACACAAATTGTCATGTACAACGCAGTTTCCGATCAGCGACCAAGTCCCTTCGTAGCTGCATGTAAGTTCATCGAGAAATGCGAACCGACCGTACGATCATCTTCAAACTTGCAGGAGTGCTCTCGATTGGCGACACGAAAATTCTCTACTAGTTTCATAAACTTCGTACAGCTGGAAAGGGAGTTAGACACAAATTGTCATCATCCGAATTTCCGCTCAACGAACAAGTCCCTTCGTAGCTGCATGTAAGTTCATCGATAAATCTGAACCGACCCTACGATCATCTTCAAACTTGCAGGAGTGCTCTCGATTGACGTCCTGAGCATGCTGTACAAGTTGCATAAACTTCGTACGGCTGGAAGGGGAGTTAGACACAAATTGTCATGAACAACGAAGTTTCCGCTCAGCGACCAAGTCCCTTCGTAGCTGTATGTAAGTTCATCGAGAAATCTGAACCGACCGTACGATCATCTTCAAACTTGCTGGAGTGCTCTCGATTGGCGACACGAGCATTCTGTACAAGTTTCATAAACTTCGTATGGCTGGAAGGGGAGTTAGACACAAATTGTCATCTACAACGCAGTACTGGATAGTTCCCGTTCAGCGACAAAGTCCCATCGTAGCTGTATGTAAGTTCATCGAGAAATGTGAACCGACCGTACGATCTTCTTCAAACTTGCAGGAGTGCTCTCGATTGGCGACACGAGCATTCTGTACAAGTTTCATTACCGTTGTACGGCTGGAAGGGGAGTTAGTCACAAATTGTCATCTACAACGCAGTTTCCGCTCAGCGACCAAGTCCCGTCGTAGCTGTATGTAAGTTCATCGAGAAATGCGAACCGATCGTACGATCTTCTTCAAACTTGGAGGAGTGCTCTCGGTTGACGACACGAGCATGCTGTACAAGTTTCATAAACTTCGTACGGCTGGAAGCGGAGTGTGAAAAAAATTATCATCATCTGAATTTCCGCTCAGCGACCAAGTCCCATCGTAGCTGCTTGTGTGTTCATCGAGAAATCTGATCCGACCGTACGATCATCTTCAAACTTGCTGGAGTGCTCTCGATTGGCGACAAGAGCATTCTCTACAAGTTTCATAAACTTCGTACGGCTGGAAGGGGAATTAGACACAAATTGTCATCTACAACGCAGTACTGGATAGTTCCCGTTCAGCGACAAAGTCCCGTCGTAGCTGTATGTAAGTTCATCGAGAAATGCAACCCGACCGTACGATCTTCTTCAAACTTGCAGGAGTGCTCTCGATTGGCGACACGAGCATTCTGTACAAGTTTCATAATCTTCGTACGGCTGGAAGGGTAGTTAGACACAAATTGTCATGTACAACGCAGTTTCCGCTCAGCGACCAAGTCCCGTCGTAGCGGTATGTAAGTTCATCGAGAAAAGCGAACCGACCGTACGATCATCTTCAAACTTGCAGGAGTGCTCTCGATTAGCGACACGAGCATTCTGTACAAGTTTCATAATCTTCGTACGGCTGGAAGGGGAGTTAGACACAAATTGTCATGTACAACGCAGTTTCCGCTCAGCGACCAAGTCCCTTCGTAGCTGTATGTAAGTTCATCGAGAAATGCAACCCGACCGTACGATCTTCTTCAAACTTGCAGGAGTGCTCTCGATTGGCGACACGAGCATTCTCCACAAGTTTCATAAACTTCGTACGGCTGGAAGGGGAGTTAGACACAAATTGTCATCATCCGAATTTCCGCTCAACGACAAAGTCCCTTCGTAGCTGCATGTAAGTTCATCGAGAAATCTGAACCGAACGTACGATCATCTTCAAAAGTGCAGGATTGCTCTCGATTGGCGACACGAGCATTCTGTACAAATTTCATAAACTTCGTATGGCTGGAAGGGGAGTTAGACACAAATTGTCATCTACAACGCAGTACTGGATAGTTCCCGTTCAGCGACAAAGTCCCATCGTAGCTGTATGTAAGTTCATCGAGAAATGTGAACCGACCGTACGATCTTCTTCAAACTTGCAGGAGTGCTCTCGATTGGCGACACGAGCATTCTGTACAAGTTTCATAAACGTCGTACGGCTGGAAGGGGAGTTAGTCACAAATTGTCATCTACAACGCAGTTTCCGCTCAGCGACCAAGTCCCGTCGTAGCTGTATGTAAGTTCATCGAGAAATGCGAACCGATCGTACGATCTTCTTCAAACTTGGAGGAGCGCTCTCGGTTGACGACACGAGCATGCTGTACAAGTTTCATAAACTTCGTACGACTGGAAGCGGAGTGTGAAAAAAATTATCATCATCTGAATTTCCGCTCAGCGACCAAGTCCCATCGTAGCTGCTTGTGAGTTCATCGAGAAATCTGATCCGACCGTACGATCATCTTCAAACTTGCAGCAGTGCTCTCGATTGGCGACACGAGCATTCTGTACAAGTTTCATAAACTTCGTACGGCTGGAAGGGGAGTTAGACACAAATTGTCATCTACAACGCAGTACTGGATAGTTCCCGTTCAGCCACAAAGTCCCGTCGTAGCTGTGTGTAAGTTCATCGAGAAATGTGAACCGACCGTACGATCTTCTTCAAACTTGCAGGAGTGCTCTCGATTGGCGACACGAGCATTCTGTACAAGTTTCATAATCTTCGTACGGCTGGAAGGGGAGTTAGACACAAATTGTCATCTACAACGCAGTTTCCCTCAGCGACCAAGTCCCGTCGTAGCGGTATGTAAGTTCATCGAGAAATGCGAACCGACCGTACGATCATCTTCAAACTTGCAGGAGTGCTCTCGATTGGCGACACGAGCATTCTGTACAAGTTTCATAATCTTCGTACGGCTGGAAGGGGAGTTAGACACAAATTGTCATGTACAACGCAGTTTCCGCTCAGCGAACAAGTCCCTTCGTAGCTGCATGTAAGTTCATCGAGAAATGCGAACCGACCGTACGATCATCTTCAAACTTGCAGGAGTGCTCTCGATTGGCGACACGAAAATTCTCTACTAGTTTCATAAACTTCGTACAGCTGGAAAGGGAGTTAGACACAAATTGTCATCATCCGAATTTCCGCTCAACGAACAAGTCCCTTCGTAGCTGCATGTAAGTTCATCGATAAATCTGAACCGACCCTACGATCATCTTCAAACTTGCAGGAGTGCTCTCGATTGACGTCCTGAGCATGCTGTACAAGTTGCATAAACTTCGTACGGCTGGAAGGGGAGTTAGACACAAATTGTCATGAACAACGAAGTTTCCGCTCAGCGACCAAGTCCCTTCGTAGCTGTATGTAAGTCCATCGAGAAATCTGAACCGACCGTACGATCATCTTCAAACTTGCAGGAGTGCTCTCGATTGGCGACACGAGCATTCTGTACAAGTTTCATAAATTTCGTACGGCTGGAAGGGGAGTTAGACACAAATTGTCATCTACAACGCAGTACTGGATAGTTCCCGTTCAGCGACAAAGTCCCATCGTAGCTGTATGTAAGTTCATGGAGAAATGTGAACCGACCGTACGATCTTCTTCAAACTTGCAGGAGTGCTCTCGATTGGCGACACGAGCATTCTGTACAAGTTTCATAATCTTCGTACGGCTGGAAGGGGAGTTAGACACAAATTGTCATCTACAACGCAGTTTCCCTCAGCGACCAAGTCCCGTCGTAGCGGTATGTAAGTTCATCGAGAAATGCGAACCGACCGTACGATCATCTTCAAACTTGCAGGAGTGCTCTCGATTGGCGACACGAGCAGTCTGTACAAGTTTCATTACCGTCGTACGGCTGGAAGGGGAGTTAGTCACAAATTGTCATCTACAACGCAGTTTCCGCTCAGCGACCAAGTCCCGTCGTAGCTGTATGTAAGTTCATCGAGAAATGCGAACCGATCGTACGATCTTCTTCAAACTTGGAGGAGTGCTCTCAGTTGACGACACGAGCATGCTGTACAAGTTTCATAAACTTCGTACGGCTGGAAGCGGAGTGTGAAAAAAATTATCATCATCTGAATTTCCGCTCAGCGACCAAGTCCCATCGTAGCTGCTTGTGTGTTCATCGAGAAATCTGATCCGACCGTACGATCATCTTCAAACTTGCAGGTGTGCTCTCGATTGGCGACAAGAGCATTCTCTACAAGTTTCATAAACTTCGTACGGCTGGAAGGGGAATTAGACACAAATTGTCATCTACAACGCAGTACTGGATAGTTCCCGTTCAGCGACAAAGTCCCGTCGTAGCTGTATGTAAGTTCATCGAGAAATGCAACCCGACCGTACGATCTTCTTCAAACTTGCAGGAGTGCTCTCGATTGGCGACACGAGCATTCTCTACAAGTTTCATAAACTTTGTACAGCTGGAAGGGGAGTTAGACACAAATTGTCATCATCCCAATTTCCGCTCAGCGACAAAGTCCCTTCGTAGCTGCATGTAAGTTCATCGAGAAATCTGAACCGACCGTACGATCATCTTCAAAAGTGCAGGATTGCTCTCGATTGGCGACACGAGCATTCTGTACAAGTTTCATAAACTTCGTACGGCTGGAAGGGGAGTTAGACACAAATTGTCATCTACAACGCAGTACTGGATAGTTCCCGTTCAGCCACAAAGTCCCGTCGTAGCTGTGTGTAAGTTCATCGAGAAATGTGAACCGACCGTACGATCTTCTTCAAACTTGCAGGAGTGCTCTCGATTGGCGACACGAGCATTCTGTACAAGTTTCATAATCTTCGTACGGCTGGAAGGGGAGTTAGACACAAATTGTCATCTACAACGCAGTTTCCCTCAGCGACCAAGTCCCGTCGTAGCGGTATGTAAGTTCATCGAGAAATGCGAACCGACCGTACGATCATCTTCAAACTTGCAGGAGTGCTCTCGATTGGCGACACGAGCATTCTGTACAAGTTTCTTAATCTTCGTACGGCTGGAAGGGGAGTTAGACACAAATTGTCATGTACAACGCAGTTTCCGCTCAGCGAACAAGTCCCTTCGTAGCTGCATGTAAGTTCATCGAGAAATGCGAACCGACCGTACGATCATCTTCAAACTTGCAGGAGTGCTCTCGATTGGCGACACGAAAATTCTCTACTAGTTTCATAAACTTCGTACAGCTGGAAAGGGAGTTAGACACAAATTGTCATCATCCGAATTTCCGCTCAACGAACAAGTCCCTTCGTAGCTGCATGTAAGTTCATCGATAAATCTGAACCGACCCTACGATCATCTTCAAACTTGCAGGAGTGCTCTCGATTGACGTCCTGAGCATGCTGTACAAGTTGCATAAACTTCGTACGGCTGGAAGGGGAGTTAGACACAAATTGTCATGAACAACGAAGTTTCCGCTCAGCGACCAAGTCCCTTCGTAGCTGTATGTAAGTTCATCGAGAAATCTGAACCGACCGTACGATCATCTTCAAACTTGCAGGAGTGCTCTCGATTGGCGACACGAGCATTCTGTACAAGTTTCATAAATTTCGTACGGCTGGAAGGGGAGTTAGACACAAATTGTCATGTACAACGCAGTTTCCGCTCAGCGACCAAGTCCCGTCGTAGCGGTATGTAAGTTCATCGAGAAATGCGAACCGACCGTACGATCTTCTTCAAACTTGCAGGAGTGCTCTCGATTGGCGACACGAGCATTCTCTACAAGTTTCATAAACTTCGTACGGCTGGAAGGGGAGTTAGACACAAATTGTCATCATCCGAATTTCCGCTCAGCGACCAAGTCCCTTCGTAGCTGCATGTAAGTTCATCGAGAAATCTGAACCGACCGTACGATCATCTTCAAAAGTGCAGGATTGCTCTCGATTGGCGACACGAGCATTCTGTACAAGTTTCATAAACTTCGTACGGCTGGAAGGGGAGTTAGACACAAATTGTCATCTACAACGCAGTACTGGATAGTTCCCGTTCAGCCACAAAGTCCCGTCGTAGCTGTGTGTAAGTTCATCGAGAAATGTGAACCGACCGTACGATCTTCTTCAAACTTGCAGGAGTGCTCTCGATTGGCGACACGAGCATTCTGTACAAGTTTCATAATCTTCGTACGGCTGGAAGGGGAGTTAGACACAAATTGTCATCTACAACGCAGTTTCCCTCAGCGACCAAGTCCCGTCGTAGCGGTATGTAAGTTCATCGAGAAATGCGAACCGACCGTACGATCATCTTCAAACTTGCAGGAGTGCTCTCGATTGGCGACACGAGCATTCTGTACAAGTTTCATAATCTTCGTACGGCTGGAAGGGGAGTTAGACACAAATTGTCATGTACAACGCAGTTTCCGCTCAGCGAACAAGTCCCTTCGTAGCTGCATGTAAGTTCATCGAGAAATGCGAACCGACCGTACGATCATCTTCAAACTTGCAGGAGTGCTCTCGATTGGCGACACGAAAATTCTCTACTAGTTTCATAAACTTCGTACAGCTGGAAAGGGAGTTAGACACAAATTGTCATCATCCGAATTTCCGCTCAACGAACAAGTCCCTTCGTAGCTGCATGTAAGTTCATCGATAAATCTGAACCGACCCTACGATCATCTTCAAACTTGCAGGAGTGCTCTCGATTGACGTCCTGAGCATGCTGTACAAGTTGCATAAACTTCGTACGGCTGGAAGGGGAGTTAGACACAAATTGTCATGAACAACGAAGTTTCCGCTCAGCGACCAAGTCCCTTCGTAGCTGTATGTAAGTTCATCGAGAAATCTGAACCGATCGTACGATCATCTTCAAACTTGCAGGAGTGCTCTCGATTGGCGACACGAGCATTCTGTACAAGTTTCATAAATTTCGTACGGCTGGAAGGGGAGTTAGACACAAATTGTCATCTACAACGCAGTACTGGATAGTTCCCGTTCAGCGACAAAGTCCCATCGTAGCTGTATGTAAGTTCATCGAGAAATGTGAACCGACCGTACGATCTTCTTCAAACTTGCAGGAGTGCTCTCGATTGGCGACACGAGCATTCTGTACAAGTTTCATAAACGTCGTACGGCTGGAAGGGGAGTTAGTCACAAATTGTCATCCACAACGCAGTTTCCGCTCAGCGACCAAGTCCCGTCGTAGCTGTATGTAAGTTCATCGAGAAATGCGAACCGATCGTACGATCTTCTTCAAACTTGGAGGAGTGCTCTCGGTTGACGACACGAGCATGCTGTACAAGTTTCATAAACTTCGTACGGCTGGAAGCGGAGTGTGAAAAAAATTATCATCATCCGAATTTCCGCTCAGCGACCAAGTCCCATCGTAGCTGCTTGTGAGTTCATCGAGAAATCTGAACCGACCGTACGATCATCTTCAAACTTGCAGGAGTGCTCTCGATTGGCGACACGAGCATTCTGTACAAGTTTCATAAACTTCGTACGGCTGGAAGGGGAGTTAGACACAAATTGTCATCTACAACGCAGTACTGGATAGTTCCCGTTCAGCGACAAAGTCCCATCGTAGCTGTTTGTAAGTTCATGGAGAAATGTGAACCGACCGTACGATCTTCTTCAAACTTGCAGGAGTGCTCTCGATTGGCGACACGAGCATTCTGTACAAGTTTCATAATCTTCCTACGGCTGGAAGGGGAGTTAGACACAAATTGTCATCTACAACGCAGTTTCCCTCAGCGACCAAGTCCCGTCGTAGCGGTATGTAAGTTCATCGAGAAATGCGAACCGACCGTACGATCATCTTCAAACTTGCAGGAGTGCTCTCGATTGGCGACACGAGCATTCTGTACAAGTTTCATAATCTTCGTACGGCTGGAAGGGGAGTTAGACACAAATTGTCATGTACAACGCAGTTTCCGATCAGCGACCAAGTCCCTTCGTAGCTGCATGTAAGTTCATCGAGAAATGCGAACCGACCGTACGATCATCTTCAAACTTGCAGGAGTGCTCTCGATTGGCGACACGAAAATTCTCTACTAGTTTCATAAACTTCGTACAGCTGGAAAGGGAGTTAGACACAAATTGTCATCATCCGAATTTCCGCTCAACGAACAAGTCCCTTCGTAGCTGCATGTAAGTTCATCGATAAATCTGAACCGACCCTACGATCATCTTCAAACTTGCAGGAGTGCTCTCGATTGACGTCCTGAGCATGCTGTACAAGTTGCATAAACTTCGTACGGCTGGAAGGGGAGTTAGACACAAATTGTCATGAACAACGAAGTTTCCGCTCAGCGACCAAGTCCCTTCGTAGCTGTATGTAAGTTCATCGAGAAATCTGAACCGACCGTACGATCATCTTCAAACTTGCTGGAGTGCTCTCGATTGGCGACACGAGCATTCTGTACAAGTTTCATAAACTTCGTATGGCTGGAAGGGGAGTTAGACACAAATTGTCATCTACAACGCAGTACTGGATAGTTCCCGTTCAGCGACAAAGTCCCATCGTAGCTGTATGTAAGTTCATCGAGAAATGTGAACCGACCGTACGATCTTCTTCAAACTTGCAGGAGTGCTCTCGATTGGCGACACGAGCATTCTGTACAAGTTTCATTACCGTTGTACGGCTGGAAGGGGAGTTAGTCACAAATTGTCATCTACAACGCAGTTTCCGCTCAGCGACCAAGTCCCGTCGTAGCTGTATGTAAGTTCATCGAGAAATGCGAACCGATCGTACGATCTTCTTCAAACTTGGAGGAGTGCTCTCGGTTGACGACACGAGCATGCTGTACAAGTTTCATAAACTTCGTACGGCTGGAAGCGGAGTGTGAAAAAAATTATCATCATCTGAATTTCCGCTCAGCGACCAAGTCCCATCGTAGCTGCTTGTGTGTTCATCGAGAAATCTGATCCGACCGTACGATCATCTTCAAACTTGCTGGAGTGCTCTCGATTGGCGACAAGAGCATTCTCTACAAGTTTCATAAACTTCGTACGGCTGGAAGGGGAATTAGACACAAATTGTCATCTACAACGCAGTACTGGATAGTTCCCGTTCAGCGACAAAGTCCCGTCGTAGCTGTATGTAAGTTCATCGAGAAATGCAACCCGACCGTACGATCTTCTTCAAACTTGCAGGAGTGCTCTCGATTGGCGACACGAGCATTCTGTACAAGTTTCATAATCTTCGTACGGCTGGAAGGGTAGTTAGACACAAATTGTCATGTACAACGCAGTTTCCGCTCAGCGACCAAGTCCCGTCGTAGCGGTATGTAAGTTCATCGAGAAAAGCGAACCGACCGTACGATCATCTTCAAACTTGCAGGAGTGCTCTCGATTGGCGACACGAGAATTCTGTACAAGTTTCATAATCTTCGTACGGCTGGAAGGGGAGTTAGACACAAATTGTCATGTACAACGCAGTACTGGATAGTTCCCGTTCAGCGACAAAGTCCCGTCGTAGCTGTATGTAAGTTCATCGAGAAATGCAACCCGACCGTACGATCTTCTTCAAACTTGCAGGAGTGCTCTCGATTGGCGACACGAGCATTCTGTACAAGTTTCATAATCTTCGTACGGCTGGAAGGGTAGTTAGACACAAATTGTCATGTACAACGCAGTTTCCGCTCAGCGACCAAGTCCCGTCGTAGCGGTATGTAAGTTCATCGAGAAAAGCGAACCGACCGTACGATCATCTTCAAACTTGCAGGAGTGCTCTCGATTGGCGACACGAGCATTCTGTACAAGTTTCATAATCTTCGTACGGCTGGAAGGGGAGTTAGACACAAATTGTCATGTACAACGCAGTTTCCGCTCAGCGACCAAGTCCCTTCGTAGCTGTATGTAAGTTCATCGAGAAATGCAACCCGACCGTACGATCTTCTTCAAACTTGCAGGAGTGCTCTCGATTGGCGACACGAGCATTCTCTACAAGTTTCATAAACTTCGTACGGCTGGAAGGGGAGTTAGACACAAATTGTCATCATCCGAATTTCCGCTCAACGACAAAGTCCCTTCGTAGCTGCATGTAAGTTCATCGAGAAATCTGAACCGAACGTACGATCATCTTCAAAAGTGCAGGATTGCTCTCGATTGGCGACACGAGCATTCTGTACAAATTTCATAAACTTCGTATGGCTGGAAGGGGAGTTAGACACAAATTGTCATCTACAACGCAGTACTGGATAGTTCCCGTTCAGCGACAAAGTCCCATCGTAGCTGTATGTAAGTTCATCGAGAAATGTGAACCGACCGTACGATCTTCTTCAAACTTGCAGGAGTGCTCTCGATTGGCGACACGAGCATTCTGTACAAGTTTCATAAACGTCGTACGGCTGGAAGGGGAGTTAGTCACAAATTGTCATCTACAACGCAGTTTCCGCTCAGCGACCAAGTCCCGTCGTAGCTGTATGTAAGTTCATCGAGAAATGCGAACCGATCGTACGATCTTCTTCAAACTTGGAGGAGTGCTCTCGGTTGACGACACGAGCATGCTGTACAAGTTTCATAAACTTCGTACGACTGGAAGCGGAGTGTGAAAAAAATTATCATCATCTGAATTTCCGCTCAGCGACCAAGTCCCATCGTAGCTGCTTGTGAGTTCATCGAGAAATCTGATCCGACCGTACGATCATCTTCAAACTTGCAGGAGTGCTCTCGATTGGCGACAAGAGCATTCTCTACAAGTTTCATAAACTTCGTACGGCTGGAAGGGGAATTAGACACAAATTGTCATCTACAACGCAGTACTGGATAGTTCCCGTTCAGCGACAAAGTCCCGTCGTAGCTGTATGTAAGTTAATGGAGAAATGCAACCCGACCGTACGATCTTCTTCAAACTTGCAGGAGTGCTCTCGATTGGCGACACGAGCATTCACTACAAGTTTCATAAACTTCGTACGGCTGGAAGGGGAGTTAGACACAAATTGTCATCATCCGAATTTCCGCTCAGCGACCAAGTCCCTTCGTAGCTGCATGTAAGTTCATCGAGAAATCTGAACCGACCGTACGATCATCTTCAAAAGTGCAGGATTGCTCTCGATTGGCGACACGAGCATTCTGTACAAGTTTCATAAACTTCCTACGGCTGGAAGGGGAGTTAGACACAAATTGTCATCTACAACGCAGTACTGGATAGTTCCCGTTCAGCCACAAAGTCCCGTCGTAGCTGTGTGTAAGTTCATCGAGAAATGTGAACCGACCGTACGATCTTCTTCAAACTTGCAGGAGTGCTCTCGATTGGCGACACGAGCATTCTGTACAAGTTTCATAATCTTCGTACGGCTGGAAGGGGAGTTAGACACAAATTGTCATCTACAACGCAGTTTCCCTCAGCGACCAAGTCCCGTCGTAGCGGTATGTAAGTTCATCGAGAAATGCGAACCGACCGTACGATCATCTTCAAACTTGCAGGAGTGCTCTCGATTGGCGACACGAGCATTCTGTACAAGTTTCATAATCTTCGTACGGCTGGAAGGGGAGTTAGACACAAATTGTCATGTACAACGCAGTTTCCGCTCAGCGAACAAGTCCCTTCGTAGCTGCATGTAAGTTCATCGAGAAATGCGAACCGACCGTACGATCATCTTCAAACTTGCAGGAGTGCTCTCGATTGGCGACACGAAAATTCTCTACTAGTTTCATAAACTTCGTACAGCTGGAAAGGGAGTTAGACACAAATTGTCATCATCCGAATTTCCGCTCAACGAACAAGTCCCTTCGTAGCTGCATGTAAGTTCATCGATAAATCTGAACCGACCCTACGATCATCTTCAAACTTGCAGGAGTGCTCTCGATTGGCGACACGAGCATTCTGTACAAGTTTCATAAATTTCGTACGGCTGGAAGGGGAGTTAGACACAAATTGTCATCTACAACGCAGTACTGGATAGTTCCCGTTCAGCGACAAAGTCCCATCGTAGCTGTATGTAAGTTCATGGAGAAATGTGAACCGACCGTACGATCTTCTTCAAACTTGCAGGAGTGCTCTCGATTGGCGACACGAGCATTCTGTACAAGTTTCATAATCTTCGTACGGCTGGAAGGGGAGTTAGACACAAATTGTCATCTACAACGCAGTTTCCCTCAGCGACCAAGTCCCGTCGTAGCGGTATGTAAGTTCATCGAGAAATGCAAACCGACCGTACGATCATCTTCAAACTTGCAGGAGTGCTCTCGATTGGCGACACGAGCAGTCTGTACAAGTTTCATTACCGTCGTACGGCTGGAAGGGGAGTTAGTCACAAATTGTCATCTACAACGCAGTTTCCGCTCAGCGACCAAGTCCCGTCGTAGCTGTATGTAAGTTCATCGAGAAATGCGAACCGATCGTACGATCTTCTTCAAACTTGGAGGAGTGCTCTCAGTTGACGACACGAGCATGCTGTACAAGTTTCATAAACTTCGTACGGCTGGAAGCGGAGTGTGAAAAAAATTATCATCATCTGAATTTCCGCTCAGCGACCAAGTCCCATCGTAGCTGCTTGTGTGTTCATCGAGAAATCTGATCCGACCGTACGATCATCTTCAAACTTGCAGGAGTGCTCTCGATTGGCGACAAGAGCATTCTCTACAAGTTTCATAAACGTCGTACGGCTGGAAGGGGAATTAGACACAAATTGTCATCTACAACGCAGTACTGGATAGTTCCCGTTCAGCGACAAAGTCCCGTCGTAGCTGTATGTAAGTTCATCGAGAAATGCAACCCGACCGTACGATCTTCTTCAAACTTGCAGGAGTGCTCTCGATTGGCGACACGAGCATTCTCTACAAGTTTCATAAACTTTGTACAGCTGGAAGGGGAGTTAGACACAAATTGTCATCATCCCAATTTCCGCTCAGCGACAAAGTCCCTTCGTAGCTGCATGTAAGTTCATCGAGAAATCTGAACCGACCGTACGATCATCTTCAAAAGTGCAGGATTGCTCTCGATTGGCGACACGAGCATTCTGTACAAGTTTCATAAACTTCGTACGGCTGGAAGGGGAGTTAGACACAAATTGTCATCTACAACGCAGTACTGGATAGTTCCCGTTCAGCCACAAAGTCCCGTCGTAGCTGTGTGTAAGTTCATCGAGAAATGTGAACCGACCGTACGATCTTCTTCAAACTTGCAGGAGTGCTCTCGATTGGCGACACGAGCATTCTGTACAAGTTTCATAATCTTCGTACGGCTGGAAGGGGAGTTAGACACAAATTGTCATCTACAACGCAGTTTCCCTCAGCGACCAAGTCCCTTCGTAGCTGCATGTAAGTTCATCGAGAAATGCGAACCGACCGTACGATCATCTTCAAACTTGCAGGAGTGCTCTCGATTGGCGACACGAAAATTCTCTACTAGTTTCATAAACTTCGTACAGCTGGAAAGGGAGTTAGACACAAATTGTCATCATCCGAATTTCCGCTCAACGAACAAGTCCCTTCGTAGCTGCATGTAAGTTCATCGATAAATCTGAACCGACCCTACGATCATCTTCAAACTTGCAGGAGTGCTCTCGATTGACGTCCTGAGCATGCTGTACAAGTTGCATAAACTTCGTACGGCTGGAAGGGGAGTTAGACACAAATTGTCATGAACAACGAAGTTTCCGCTCAGCGACCAAGTCCCTTCGTAGCTGTATGTAAGTTCATCGAGAAATCTGAACCGACCGTACGATCATCTTCAAACTTGCAGGAGTGCTCTCGATTGGCGACACGAGCATTCTGTACAAGTTTCATAAATTTCGTACGGCTGGAAGGGGAGTTAGACACAAATTGTCATGTACAACGCAGTTTCCGCTCAGCGACCAAGTCCCGTCGTAGCGGTATGTAAGTTCATCGAGAAATGCGAACCGACCGTACGATCTTCTTCAAACTTGCAGGAGTGCTCTCGATTGGCGACACGAGCATTCTCTACAAGTTTCATAAACTTCGTACGGCTGGAAGGGGAGTTAGACACAAATTGTCATCATCCGAATTTCCGCTCAGCGACCAAGTCCCTTCGTAGCTGCATGTAAGTTCATCGAGAAATCTGAACCGACCGTACGATCATCTTCAAAAGTGCAGGATTGCTCTCGATTGGCGACACGAGCATTCTGTACAAGTTTCATAAACTTCGTACGGCTGGAAGGGGAGTTAGACACAAATTGTCATCTACAACGCAGTACTGGATAGTTCCCGTTCAGCCACAAAGTCCCGTCGTAGCTGTGTGTAAGTTCATCGAGAAATGTGAACCGACCGTACGATCTTCTTCAAACTTGCAGGAGTGCTCTCGATTGGCGACACGAGCATTCTGTACAAGTTTCATAATCTTCGTACGGCTGGAAGGGGAGTTAGACACAAATTGTCATCTACAACGCAGTTTCCCTCAGCGACCAAGTCCCGTCGTAGCGGTATGTAAGTTCATCGAGAAATGCGAACCGACCGTACGATCATCTTCAAACTTGCAGGAGTGCTCTCGATTGGCGACACGAGCATTCTGTACAAGTTTCATAATCTTCGTACGGCTGGAAGGGGAGTTAGACACAAATTGTCATGTACAACGCAGTTTCCGCTCAGCGAACAAGTCCCTTCGTAGCTGCATGTAAGTTCATCGAGAAATGCGAACCGACCGTACGATCATCTTCAAACTTGCAGGAGTGCTCTCGATTGGCGACACGAAAATTCTCTACTAGTTTCATAAACTTCGTACAGCTGGAAAGGGAGTTAGACACAAATTGTCATCATCCGAATTTCCGCTCAACGAACAAGTCCCTTCGTAGCTGCATGTAAGTTCATCGATAAATCTGAACCGACCCTACGATCATCTTCAAACTTGCAGGAGTGCTCTCGATTGACGTCCTGAGCATGCTGTACAAGTTGCATAAACTTCGTACGGCTGGAAGGGGAGTTAGACACAAATTGTCATGAACAACGAAGTTTCCGCTCAGCGACCAAGTCCCTTCGTAGCTGTATGTAAGTTCATCGAGAAATCTGAACCGACCGTACGATCATCTTCAAACTTGCAGGAGTGCTCTCGATTGGCGACACGAGCATTCTGTACAAGTTTCATAAATTTCGTACGGCTGGAAGGGGAGTTAGACACAAATTGTCATCTACAACGCAGTACTGGATAGTTCCCGTTCAGCGACAAAGTCCCATCGTAGCTGTATGTAAGTTCATGGAGAAATGTGAACCGACCGTACGATCTTCTTCAAACTTGCAGGAGTGCTCTCGATTGGCGACACGAGCATTCTGTACAAGTTTCATAATCTTCGTACGGCTGGAAGGGGAGTTAGACACAAATTGTCATCTACAACGCAGTTTCCCTCAGCGACCAAGTCCCGTCGTAGCGGTATGTAAGTTCATCGAGAAATGCGAACCGACCGTACGATCATCTTCAAACTTGCAGGATTGCTCTCGATTGGCGACACGAGCAGTCTGTACAAGTTTCATTACCGTCGTACGGCTGGAAGGGGAGTTAGTCACAAATTGTCATCTACAACGCAGTTTCCGCTCAGCGACCAAGTCCCGTCGTAGCTGTATGTAAGTTCATCGAGAAATGCGAACCGATCGTACGATCTTCTTCAAACTTGGAGGAGTGCTCTCAGTTGACGACACGAGCATGCTGTACAAGTTTCATAAACTTCGTACGGCTGGAAGCGGAGTGTGAAAAAAATTATCATCATCTGAATTTCCGCTCAGCGACCAAGTCCCATCGTAGCTGCTTGTGTGTTCATCGAGAAATCTGATCCGACCGTACGATCATCTTCAAACTTGCAGGAGTGCTCTCGATTGGCGACAAGAGCATTCTCTACAAGTTTCATAAACTTCGTACGGCTGGAAGGGGAATTAGACACAAATTGTCATCTACAACGCAGTACTGGATAGTTCCCGTTCAGCGACAAAGTCCCGTCGTAGCTGTATGTAAGTTCATCGAGAAATGCAACCCGACCGTACGATCTTCTTCAAACTTGCAGAAGTGCTCTCGATTGGCGACACGAGCATTCTCTACAAGTTTCATAAACTTTGTACAGCTGGAAGGGGAGTTAGACACAAATTGTCATGTACAACGCAGTTTCCGCTCAGCGACCAAGTCCCGTCGTAGCGGTATGTAAGTTCATCGAGAAAAGCGAACCGACCGTACGATCATCTTCAAACTTGCAGGAGTGCTCTCGATTGGCGACACGAGCATTCTGTACAAGTTTCATAATCTTCGTACGGCTGGAAGGGGAGTTAGACACAAATTGTCATGTACAACGCAGTTTCCGCTCAGCGACCAAGTCCCTTCGTAGCTGTATGTAAGTTCATCGAGAAATGCAACCCGACCGTACGATCTTCTTCAAACCTGCAGGAGTGCTCTCGATTGGCGACACGAGCATTCTCTACAAGTTTCATAAACTTCGTACGGCTGGAAGGGGAGTTAGACACAAATTGTCATCATCCGAATTTCCGCTCAACGACAAAGTCCCTTCGTAGCTGCATGTAAGTTCATCGAGAAATCTGAACCGAACGTACGATCATCTTCAAAAGTGCAGGATTGCTCTCGATTGGCGACACGAGCATTCTGTACAAATTTCATAAACTTCGTATGGCTGGAAGGGGAGTTAGACACAAATTGTCATCTACAACGCAGTACTGGATAGTTCCCGTTCAGCGACAAAGTCCCATCGTAGCTGTATGTAAGTTCATCGAGAAATGTGAACCGACCGTACGATCTTCTTCAAACTTGCAGGAGTGCTCTCGATTGGCGACACGAGCATTCTGTACAAGTTTCATAAACGTCGTACGGCTGGAAGGGGAGTTAGTCACAAATTGTCATCTACAACGCAGTTTCCGCTCAGCGACCAAGTCCCGTCGTAGCTGTATGTAAGTTCATCGAGAAATGCGAACCGATCGTACGATCTTCTTCAAACTTGGAGGAGTGCTCTCGGTTGACGACACGAGCATGCTGTACAAGTTTCATAAACTTCGTACGACTGGAAGCGGAGTGTGAAAAAAATTATCATCATCTGAATTTCCGCTCAGCGACCAAGTCCCATCGTAGCTGCTTGTGAGTTCATCGAGAAATCTGATCCGACCGTACGATCATCTTCAAACTTGCAGGAGTGCTCTCGATTGGCGACAAGAGCATTCTCTACAAGTTTCATAAACTTCGTACGGCTGGAAGGGGAATTAGACACAAATTGTCATCTACAACGCAGTACTGGATAGTTCCCGTTCAGCGACAAAGTCCCGTCGTAGCTGTATGTAAGTTAATGGAGAAATGCAACCCGACCGTACGATCTTCTTCAAACTTGCAGGAGTGCTCTCGATTGGCGACACGAGCATTCTCTACAAGTTTCATAAACTTCGTACGGCTGGAAGGGGAGTTAGACACAAATTGTCATCATCCGAATTTCCGCTCAGCGACCAAGTCCCTTCGTAGCTGCATGTAAGTTCATCGAGAAATCTGAACCGACCGTACGATCATCTTCAAAAGTGCAGGATTGCTCTCGATTGGCGACAGAGCATTCTGTACAAGTTTCATAAACTTCGTACGGCTGGAAGGGGAGTTAGACACAAATTGTCATCTACAACGCAGTACTGGATAGTTCCCGTTCAGCCACAAAGTCCCGTCGTAGCTGTGTGTAAGTTCATCGAGAAATGTGAACCGACCGTACGATCTTCTTCAAACTTGCAGGAGTGCTCTCGATTGGCGACACGAGCATTCTGTACAAGTTTCATAATCTTCGTACGGCTGGAAGGGGAGTTAGACACAAATTGTCATCTACAACGCAGTTTCCCTCAGCGACCAAGTCCCGTCGTAGCGGTATGTAAGTTCATCGAGAAATGCGAACCGACCGTACGATCATCTTCAAACTTGCAGGAGTGCTCTCGATTGGCGACACGAGCATTCTGTACAAGTTTCATAATCTTCGTACGGCTGGAAGGGGAGTTAGACACAAATTGTCATGTACAACGCAGTTTCCGCTCAGCGAACAAGTCCCTTCGTAGCTGCATGTAAGTTCATCGAGAAATGCGAACCGACCGTACGATCATCTTCAAACTTGCAGGAGTGCTCTCGATTGGCGACACGAAAATTCTCTACTAGTTTCATAAACTTCGTACAGCTGGAAAGGGAGTTAGACACAAATTGTCATCATCCGAATTTCCGCTCAACGAACAAGTCCCTTCGTAGCTGCATGTAAGTTCATCGATAAATCTGAACCGACCCTACGATCATCTTCAAACTTGCAGGAGTGCTCTCGATTGACGTCCTGAGCATGCTGTACAAGTTGCATAAACTTCGTACGGCTGGAAGGGGAGTTAGACACAAATTGTCATGAACAACGAAGTTTCCGCTCAGCGACCAAGTCCCTTCGTAGCTGTATGTAAGTTCATCGAGAAATCTGAACCGACCGTACGATCATCTTCAAACTTGCAGGAGTGCTCTCGATTGGCGACACGAGCATTCTGTACAAGTTTCATAAATTTCGTACGGCTGGAAGGGGAGTTAGACACAAATTGTCATCTACAACGCAGTACTGGATAGTTCCCGTTCAGCGACAAAGTCCCATCGTAGCTGTATGTAAGTTCATGGAGAAATGTGAACCGACCGTACGATCTTCTTCAAACTTGCAGGAGTGCTCTCGATTGGCGACACGAGCATTCTGTACAAGTTTCATAATCTTCGTACGGCTGGAAGGGGAGTTAGACACAAATTGTCATCTACAACGCAGTTTCCCTCAGCGACCAAGTCCCGTCGTAGCGGTATGTAAGTTCATCGAGAAATGCGAACCGACCGTACGATCATCTTCAAACTTGCAGGAGTGCTCTCGATTGGCGACACGAGCAGTCTGTACAAGTTTCATTACCGTCGTACGGCTGGAAGGGGAGTTAGTCACAAATTGTCATCTACAACGCAGTTTCCGCTCAGCGACCAAGTCCCGTCGTAGCTGTATGTAAGTTCATCGAGAAATGCGAACCGATCGTACGATCTTCTTCAAACTTGCAGGAGTGCTCTCGATTGGCGACACGAGCATTCTCTACAAGTTTCATAAACTTTGTACAGCTGGAAGGGGAGTTAGACACAAATTGTCATCATCCCAATTTCCGCTCAGCGACAAAGTCCCTTCGTAGCTGCATGTAAGTTCATCGAGAAATCTGAACCGACCGTACGATCATCTTCAAAAGTGCAGGATTGCTCTCGATTGGCGACACGAGCATTCTGTACAAGTTTCATAAACTTCGTATGGCTGGAAGGGGAGTTAGACACAAATTGTCATCTACAACGCAGTACTGGATAGTTCCCGTTCAGCGACAAAGTCCCATCGTAGCTGTATGTAAGTTCATCGAGAAATGTGAACCGACCGTACGATCTTCTTCAAACTTGCAGGAGTGCTCTCGATTGGCGACACGAGCATTCTCTACAAGTTTCATAAACTTCGTACGGCTGGAAGGGGAGTTAGACACAAATTGTCATCATCCGAATTTCCGCTCAACGACAAAGTCCCTTCGTAGCTGCATGTAAGTTCATCGAGAAATCTGAACCGAACGTACGATCATCTTCAAAAGTGCAGGATTGCTCTCGATTGGCGACACGAGCATTCTGTACAAATTTCATAAACTTCGTATGGCTGGAAGGGGAGTTAGACACAAATTGTCATCTACAACGCAGTACTGGATAGTTCCCGTTCAGCGACAAAGTCCCATCGTAGCTGTATGTAAGTTCATCGAGAAATGTGAACCGACCGTACGATCTTCTTCAAACTTGCAGGAGTGCTCTCGATTGGCGACACGAGCATTCTGTACAAGTTTCATAAACGTCGTACGGCTGGAAGGGGAGTTAGTCACAAATTGTCATCCACAACGCAGTTTCCGCTCAGCGACCAAGTCCCGTCGTAGCTGTATGTAAGTTCATCGAGAAATGCGAACCGATCGTACGATCTTCTTCAAACTTGGAGGAGTGCTCTCGGTTGCCGACACGAGCATGCTGTACAAGTTTCATAAACTTCGTACGGCTGGAAGCGGAGTGTGAAAAAAATTATCATCATCCGAATTTCCGCTCAGCGACCAAGTCCCATCGTAGCTGCTTGTGAGTTCATCGAGAAATCTGAACCGACCGTACGATCATCTTCAAACTTGCAGGAGTGCTCTCGATTGGCGACAAGAGCATTCTCTACAAGTTTCATAAACTTCGTACGGCTGGAAGGGGAATTAGACACAAATTGTCATCTACAACGCAGTACTGGATAGTTCCCGTTCAGCGACAAAGTCCCGTCGTAGCTGTATGTAAGTTCATCGAGAAATGCAACCCGACCGTACGATCTTCTTCAAACTTGCAGGAGTGCTCTCGATTGGCGACACGAGCATTCTGTACAAGTTTCATTACCGTCGTACGGCTGGAAGGGGAGTTAGTCACAAATTGTCATCTACAACGCAGTTTCCGCTCAGCGACCAAGTCCCGTCGTAGCTGTATGTAAGTTCATCGAGAAATGCGAACCGATCGTACGATCTTCTTCAAACTTGGAGGAGTGCTCTCGGTTGACGACACGAGCATGCTGTACAAGTTTCATAAACTTCGTACGGCTGGAAGCGGAGTGTGAAAAAAATTATCATCATCTGAATTTCCGCTCAGCGACCAAGTCCCATCGTAGCTGCTTGTGTGTTCATCGAGAAATCTGATCCGACCGTACGATCATCTTCAAACTTGCTGGAGTGCTCTCGATTGGCGACACGAAAATTCTCTACTAGTTTCATAAACTTCGTACAGCTGGAAAGGGAGTTAGCCACAAATTGTCATCATCCGAATTTCCGCTCAACGAACAAGTCCCTTCGTAGCTGCATGTAAGTTCATCGATAAATCTGAACCAACCCTACGATCATCTTCAAACTTGCAGGAGTGCTCTCGATTGACGTCCTGAGCATGCTGTACAAGTTGCATAAACTTCGTACGGCTGGAAGCGGAGTTTGAAAATAATTGTCATTATCCGAATTAACGCTCAGCGACCAAGTCCCTTCGTAGCTGCATGTAAGTTGATCGAGAAATCTGAACTGACCGTACGATCATCTTCAAACTTGCAGGAGTGCTCTCGATTGGCGACACGAGCATTCTCTACAAGTTTCATAAACTTCGTACGGCTGGAAGGGGAGTTAGACACAAATTGTCATGTACAACGCAGTTTCCGCTCAGCGACAAAGTCCCTTCGTAGCTGCATGTAAGTTCATCGAGAAATCAGAACCGACCATACGATCATCTTCAAACTTGCAGGAGTGCTCTCGATTGGCGACACGAGCGTTCTGTACAGTTTCATAAACTTCGTACGGCTGGAAGGGGAGTTAGACACAAATTGTCATGAACAACGAAGTTTCCGCTCAGCGACCAAGTCCCTTCGTAGCTGTATGTAAGTTCATCGAGAAATCTGAACCGACCGTACGATCATCTTCAAACTTGCAGGAGTGCTCTCGATTGGCGACACGAGCATTCTGTACAAGTTTCATAAACTTCGTACGGCTGGAAGGGGAGTTAGACACAAATTGTCATCTACAACGCAGTACTGGATAGTTCCCGTTCAGCGACAAAGTCCCATCGTAGCTGTATGTAAGTTCATCGAGAAATGTGAACCGACCGTACGATCTTCTTCAAACTTGCAGGAGTGCTCTCGATTGGCGACACGAGCATTCTGTACAAGTTTCATAAACGTCGTACGGCTGGAAGGGGAGTTAGTCACAAATTGTCATCTACAACGCAGTTTCCGCTCAGCGACCAAGTCCCGTCGTAGCTGTATGTAAGTTCATCGAGAAATGCGAACCGATCGTACGATCTTCTTCAAACTTGGAGGAGTGCTCTCGGTTGACGACACGAGCATGCTGTACAAGTTTCATAAACTTCGTACGACTGGAAGCGGAGTGTGAAAAAAATTATAATCATCTGAATTTCCGCTCAGCGACCAAGTCCCATCGTAGCTGCTTGTGAGTTCATCGAGAAATCTGATCCGACCGTACGATCATCTTCAAACTTGCAGGAGTGCTCTCGATTGGCGACAAGAGCATTCTCTACAAGTTTCATAAACTTCGTACGGCTGGAAGGGGAATTAGACACAAATTGTCATCTACAACGCAGTACTGGATAGTTCCCGTTCAGCGACAAAGTCCCGTCGTAGCTGTATGTAAGTTCATCGAGAAATGCAACGCGACCGTACGATCTTCTTCAAACTTGCAGGAGTGCTCTCGATTGGCGACACGAGCATTCTTTACAAGTTTCATAAACTTCGTACGGCTGGAAGGGGAGTTATACGCAAATTGTCATCATCCGAATTTCCGCTCAGCGACCAAGTCCCTTCGTAGCTGCATGTAAGTTCATCGAGAAATCTGAACCGACCGAACGATCATCTTCAAAAGTGCAGGATTGCTCTCGATTGGCGACACGAGCATTCTGTACAAGTTTCATAACCTTCGTATGGCTGGAAGGGGAGTTAGACACAAATTGTCATCTACAACGCAGTACTGGATAGTTCCCGTTCAGCGACAAAGTCCCGTCGTAGCTGTGTGTAAGTTCATCGAGAAATGTGAACCGACCGTACGATCTTCTTCAAACTTGCAGGAGTGCTCTCGATTGGCGACACGAGCATTCTGTACAAGTTTCATAATCTTCGTACGGCTGGAAGGGGAGTTAGACACAAATTGTCATCTACAACGCAGTTTCCCTCAGCGACCAAGTCCCGTCGTAGCGGTATGTAAGTTCATCGAGAAAAGCGAACCGACCGTACGATCATCTTCAAACTTGCAGGAGTGCTCTCGATTGGCGACACGAGCATTCTGTACAAGTTTCATAATCTTCGTACGGCTGGAAGGGGAGTTAGACACAAATTGTCATGTACAACGCAGTTTCCGCTCAGCGACCAAGTCCCTTCGTAGCTGCATGTAAGTTCATCGAGAAATGCGAACCGACCGTACGATCATCTTCAAACTTGCAGGAGTGCTCTCGATTGGCGACACGAAAATTCTCTACTAGTTTCATAAACTTCGTACAGCTGGAAAGGGAGTTAGCCACAAATTGTCATCATCCGAATTTCCGCTCAACGAACAAGTCCCTTCGTAGCTGCATGTAAGTTCATCGATAAATCTGAACCGACCCTACGATCATCTTCAAACTTGCAGGAGTGCTCTCGATTGACGTCCTGAGCATGCTGTACAAGTTGCATAAACTTCGTACGGCTGGAAGCGGAGTTTGAAAATAATTGTCATCATCCGAATTAACGCTCAGCGACCAAGTCCCTTCGTAGCTGCATGTAAGTTGATCGAGAAATCTGAACTGACCGTACGATCATCTTCAAACTTGCAGGAGTGCTCTCGATTGGCGACACGAGCATTCTCTACAAGTTTCATAAACTTCGTACAGCTGGAAGGGGAGTTAGACACAAATTGTCATGTACAACGCAGTTTCCGCTCAGCGACAAAGTCCCTTCGTAGCTGCATGTAAGTTCATCGAGAAATCTGAACCGACCATACGATCATCTTCAAACTTGCAGGAGTGCCCTCGATTGGCGACACGAGCGTTCTGTACAGTTTCATAAACTTCGTACGGCTGGAAGGGGAGTTAGACACAAATTGTCATGAACAACGAAGTTTCCGCTCAGCGACCAAGTCCCTTCGTAGCTGTATGTAAGTTCATCGAGAAATCTGAACCGACCGTACGATCATCTTCAAACTTGCCGGAGTGCTCTCGATTTGCGACACGAGCATTCTCTACAAGTTTCATAAACTTCGTACGGTTGGAAGGGGAGTTAGACACAAATTGTCATCTACAACGCAGATGTCGCTCAGCGACCAAGTCCCGTCGTAGGTGTATGTAAGTTCATCGAAAAATGTGAACTGACCGTACGATCTTCTTCAAACTTGCAACAGTGCTCTCGATTGGCGACCCGAGCATTCTCTACAAGTTTCATAACCTTCGTACGGCTTGAAGGGGAGTTAGACACAAATTGTCATGTACAACGCAGTTTCCGCTCAGCGACAAAGTCCCTTCGTAGCTGCATGTAAGTTCATCGAGAAATCTGAACCGACCATACGATCATCTTCAAACTTGCAGGAGTGCTCTCGATTGGCGACACGAGCCTTCTGTACAGTTTCATAAACTTCGTACGGCTGGAAGGGGAGTTAGACACAAATTGTCATGAACAACGAAGTTTCCGCTCAGCGACCAAGTCCCTTCGTAGCTGTATGTAAGTTCATCGAGAAATCTGAACCGACCGTACGATCATCTTCAAACTTGCAGGAGTGCTCTCGATTGGCGACACGAGCATTCTGTACAAGTTTCATAAACTTCGTACGGCTGGAAGTGGAGTTAAACACAAATTGTCATCTACAACGCAGTACTGGATAGTTCCCGTTCAGCGACAAAGTCCCATCGTAGCTGTATGTAAGTTCATCGAGAAATGTGAACCGACCGTACGATCTTCTTCAAACTTGCAGGAGTGCTCTCGATTGGCGACACGAGCATTCTGTACAAGTTTCATAAACGTCGTACGGCTGGAAGGGGAGTTAGTCACAAATTGTCATCTACAACGCAGTTTCCGCTCAGCGACCAAGTTCCGTCGTAGCTGTATGTAAGTTCATCGAGAAATGCGAACCGATCGTACGATCTTCTTCAAACTTGGAGGAGTGCTCTCGGTTGACGACACGAGCATGCTGTACAAGTTTCATAAACTTCGTACGACTGGAAGCGGAGTGTGAAAAAAATTATCATCATCTGAATTTCCGCTCAGCGACCAAGTCCCATCGTAGCTGCTTGTGAGTTCATCGAGAAATCTGATCCGACCGTACGATCATCTTCAAACTTGCAGGAGTGCTCTCGATTGGCGACAAGAGCATTCTCTACAAGTTTCATAAACTTCGTACGGCTGGAAGGGGAATTAGACACAAATTGTCATCTACAACGCAGTACTGGATAGTTCCCGTTCAGCGACAAAGTCCCGTCGTAGCTGTATGTAAGTTCATCGAGAAATGCAACCCGACCGTACGATCTTCTTCAAACTTGCAGGAGTGCTCTCGATTGGCGACACGAGCATTCTCTACAAGTTTCATAAACTTCGTACGGCTGGAAGGGGAGTTATACACAAATTGTCATCATCCGAATTTCCGCTCAGCGACCAAGTCCCTTCGTAGCTGCATGTAAGTTCATCGAGAAATCTGAACCGACCGTACGATCATCTTCAAAAGTGCAGGATTGCTCTCGATTGGCGACACGAGCATTCTGTACAAGTTTCATAATCTTCGTACGGCTGGAAGGGGAGTTAGACACAAATTGTCATGTACAACGCAGTTTCCGCTCAGCGACCAAGTCCCTTCGTAGCTGCATGTAAGTTCATCGAGAAATGCGAACCGACCGTACGATCATCTTCAAACTTGCAGGAGTGCTCTCGATTGGCGACACGAAAATTCTCTACTAATTTCATAAACTTCGTACAGCTGGAAAGGGAGTTAGACACAAATTGTCATCATCCGAATTTCCGCTCAACGAACAAGTCCCTTCGTAGCTGCATGTAAGTTCATCGATAAATCTGAACCGACCCTACGATCATCTTCAAACTTGCAGAAGTGCTCTCGATTGACGTCCTGAGCATGCTGTACAAGTTGCATAAACTTCGTACGGCTGGAAGCGGAGTTTGAAAATAATTGTCATCATCCGAATTTCCGCTCAGCGACCAAGTCCCTTCGTAGCTGCATGTAAGTTGATCGAGAAATCTGAACTGACCGTACGATCATCTTCAAACTTGCAGGAGTGCTCTCGATTGGCGACACGAGCATTCTCTACAAGTTTCATAAACTTCGTACGGCTGGAAGGGGAGTTAGACAAAAATTGTCATGTACAACGCAGTTTCCGCTCAGCGACAAAGTCCCTTCGTAGCTGCATGTAAGTTCATCGAGAAATGCGAACCGACCGTACGATCATCTTCAAACTTGCAGGAGTGCTCTCGATTGGCGACACGAGCATTCTGTACAAGTTTCATAATCTTCGTACGGCTGGAAGGGGAGTTAGACACAAATTGTCATGTACAACGCAGTTTCCGCTCAGCGACCAAGTCCCTTCGTAGCTGCATGTAAGTTCATCGAGAAATGCGAACCGACCGTACGATCATCTTCAAACTTGCAGGAGTGCTCTCGATTGGCGACACGAGCATTCTGTACAAGTTTCATAATCTTCGTACGGCTGGAAGGGGAGTTAGACACAAATTGTCATGTACAACGCAGTTTCCGCTCAGCGACCAAGTCCCTTCGTAGCTGCATGTAAGTTCATCGAGAAATGCGAACCGACCGTACGATCATCTTCAAACTTGCAGGAATGCTCTCGATTGGCGACACGAAAATTCTCTACTAGTTTCATAAACTTCGTACAGCTGGAAAGGGAGTTAGACACAAATTGTCATCTACAACGCAGTACTGGATAGTTCCCGTTCAGCGACAAAGTCCCGTCGTAGCTGTATGTAAGTTCATCGAGAAATGCAACGCGACCGTACGATCTTCTTCAAACTTGCAGGAGTGCTCTCGATTGGCGACACGAGCATTCTTTACAAGTTTCATAAACTTCGTACGGCTGGAAGGGGAGTTATACGCAAATTGTCATCATCCGAATTTCCGCTCAGCGACCAAGTCCCTTCGTAGCTGCATGTAAGTTCATCGAGAAATCTGAACCGACCGTACGATCATCTTCAAAAGTGCAGGATTGCTCTCGATTGGCGACACGAGCATTCTGTACAAGTTTCATAAACTTCGTATGGCTGGAAGGGGAGTTAGACACAAATTGTCATCTACAACGCAGTACTGGATAGTTCCCGTTCAGCGACAAAGTCCCGTCGTAGCTGTGTGTAAGTTCATCGAGAAATGTGAACCGACCGTACGATCTTCTTCAAACTTGCAGGAGTGCTCTCGATTGGCGACACGAGCATTCTGTACAAGTTTCATAATCTTCGTACGGCTGGAAGGGGAGTTAGACACAAATTGTCATCTACAACGCAGTTTCCCTCAGCGACCAAGTCCCGTCGTAGCGGTATGTAAGTTCATCGAGAAAAGCGAACCGACCGTACGATCATCTTCAAACTTGCAGGAGTGCTCTCGATTGGCGACACGAGCATTCTGTACAAGTTTCATAATCTTCGTACGGCTGGAAGGGGAGTTAGACACAAATTGTCATGTACAACGCAGTTTCCGCTCAGCGACCAAGTCCCTTCGTAGCTGCATGTAAGTTCATCGAGAAATGCGAACCGACCGTACGATCATCTTCAAACTTGCAGGAGTGCTCTCGATTGGCGACACGAAAATTCTCTACTAGTTTCATAAACTTCGTACAGCTGGAAAGGGAGTTAGCCACAAATTGTCATCATCCGAATTTCCGCTCAACGAACAAGTCCCTTCGTAGCTGCATGTAAGTTCATCGATAAATCTGAACCGACCCTACGATCATCTTCAAACTTGCAGGAGTGCTCTCGATTGACGTCCTGAGCATGCTGTACAAGTTGCATAAACTTCGTACGGCTGGAAGCGGAGTTTGAAAATAATTGTCATCATCCGAATTAACGCTCAGCGACCAAGTCCCTTCGTAGCTGCATGTAAGTTGATCGAGAAATCTGAACTGACCGTACGATCATCTTCAAACTTGCAGGAGTGCTCTCGATTGGCGACACGAGCATTCTCTACAAGTTTCATAAGCTTCGTACGGCTGGAAGGGGAGTTAGACACAAATTGTCATGTACAACGCAGTTTCCGCTCAGCGACAAAGTCCCTTCGTAGCTGCATGTAAGTTCATCGAGAAATCTGAACCGACCATACGATCATCTTCAAACTTGCAGGAGTGCCCTCGATTGGCGACACGAGCGTTCTGTACAGTTTCATAAACTTCGTACGGCTGGAAGGGGAGTTAGACACAAATTGTCATGAACAACGAAGTTTCCGCTCAGCGACCAAGTCCCTTCGTAGCTGTATGTAAGTTCATCGAGAAATCTGAACCGACCGTACGATCATCTTCAAACTTGCCGGAGTGCTCTCGATTTGCGACACGAGCATTCTCTACAAGTTTCATAAACTTCGTACGGTTGGAAGGGGAGTTAGACACAAATTGTCATCTACAACGCAGATGTCGCTCAGCGACCAAGTCCCGTCGTAGGTGTATGTAAGTTCATCGAAAAATGTGAACTGACCGTACGATCTTCTTCAAACTTGCAACAGTGCTCTCGATTGGCGACCCGAGCATTCTCTACAAGTTTCATAACCTTCGTACGGCTTGAAGGGGAGTTAGACACAAATTGTCATGTACAACGCAGTTTCCGCTCAGCGACAAAGTCCCTTCGTAGCTGCATGTAAGTTCATCGAGAAATCTGAACCGACCATACGATCATCTTCAAACTTGCAGGAGTGCTCTCGATTGGCGACACGAGCCTTCTGTACAGTTTCATAAACTTCGTACGGCTGGAAGGGGAGTTAGACACAAATTGTCATGAACAACGAAGTTTCCGCTCAGCGACCAAGTCCCTTCGTAGCTGTATGTAAGTTCATCGAGAAATCTGAACCGACCGTACGATCATCTTCAAACTTGCAGGAGTGCTCTCGATTGGCGACACGAGCATTCTGTACAAGTTTCATAAACTTCGTACGGCTGGAAGTGGAGTTAAACACAAATTGTCATCTACAACGCAGTACTGGATAGTTCCCGTTCAGCGACAAAGTCCCATCGTAGCTGTATGTAAGTTCATCGAGAAATGTGAACCGACCGTACGATCTTCTTCAAACTTGCAGGAGTGCTCTCGATTGGCGACACGAGCATTCTGTACAAGTTTCATAAACGTCGTACGGCTGGAAGGGGAGTTAGTCACAAATTGTCATCTACAACGCAGTTTCCGCTCAGCGACCAAGTTCCGTCGTAGCTGTATGTAAGTTCATCGAGAAATGCGAACCGATCGTACGATCTTCTTCAAACTTGGAGGAGTGCTCTCGGTTGACGACACGAGCATGCTGTACAAGTTTCATAAACTTCGTACGACTGGAAGCGGAGTGTGAAAAAAATTATCATCATCTGAATTTCCGCTCAGCGACCAAGTCCCATCGTAGCTGCTTGTGAGTTCATCGAGAAATCTGATCCGACCGTACGATCATCTTCAAACTTGCAGGAGTGCTCTCGATTGGCGACAAGAGCATTCTCTACAAGTTTCATAAACTTCGTACGGCTGGAAGGGGAATTAGACACAAATTGTCATCTACAACGCAGTACTGGATAGTTCCCGTTCAGCGACAAAGTCCCGTCGTAGCTGTATGTAAGTTCATCGAGAAATGCAACCCGACCGTACGATCTTCTTCAAACTTGCAGGAGTGCTCTCGATTGGCGACACGAGCATTCTCTACAAGTTTCATAAACTTCGTACGGCTGGAAGGGGAGTTATACACAAATTGTCATCATCCGAATTTCCGCTCAGCGACCAAGTCCCTTCGTAGCTGCATGTAAGTTCATCGAGAAATCTGAACCGACCGTACGATCATCTTCAAAAGTGCAGGATTGCTCTCGATTGGCGACACGAGCATTCTGTACAAGTTTCATAATCTTCGTACGGCTGGAAGGGGAGTTAGACACAAATTGTCATGTACAACGCAGTTTCCGCTCAGCGACCAAGTCCCTTCGTAGCTGCATGTAAGTTCATCGAGAAATGCGAACCGACCGTACGATCATCTTCAAACTTGCAGGAGTGCTCTCGATTGGCGACACGAAAATTCTCTACTAATTTCATAAACTTCGTACAGCTGGAAAGGGAGTTAGACACAAATTGTCATCATCCGAATTTCCGCTCAACGAACAAGTCCCTTCGTAGCTGCATGTAAGTTCATCGATAAATCTGAACCGACCCTACGATCATCTTCAAACTTGCAGAAGTGCTCTCGATTGACATCCTGAGCATGCTGTACAAGTTGCATAAACTTCGTACGGCTGGAAGCGGAGTTTGAAAATAATTGTCATCATCCGAATTTCCGCTCAGCGACCAAGTCCCTTCGTAGCTGCATGTAAGTTGATCGAGAAATCTGAACTGACCGTACGATCATCTTCAAACTTGCAGGAGTGCTCTCGATTGGCGACACGAGCATTCTCTACAAGTTTCATAAACTTCGTACGGCTGGAAGGGGAGTTAGACACAAATTGTCATGTACAACGCAGTTTCCGCTCAGCGACAAAGTCCCTTCGTAGCTGCATGTAAGTTCATCGAGAAATGCGAACCGACCGTACGATCATCTTCAAACTTGCAGGAGTGCTCTCGATTGGCGACACGAGCATTCTGTACAAGTTTCATAATCTTCGTACGGCTGGAAGGGGAGTTAGATACAAATTGTCATGTACAACGCAGTTTCCGCTCAGCGACCAAGTCCCTTCGTAGCTGCATGTAAGTTCATCGAGAAATGCGAACCGACCGTACGATCATCTTCAAACTTGTAGGAGTGCTCTCGATTGGCGACACGAGCATTCTGTACAAGTTTCATAATCTTCGTACGGCTGGAAGGGGAGTTAGACACAAATTGTCATGTACAACGCAGTTTCCGCTCAGCGACCAAGTCCCTTCGTAGCTGCATGTAAGTTCATCGAGAAATGCGAACCGACCGTACGATCATCTTCAAACTTGCAGGAATGCTCTCGATTGGCGACACGAAAATTCTCTACTAGTTTCATAAACTTCGTACAGCTGGAAAGGGAGTTAGACACAAATTGTCATCTACAACGCAGTACTGGATAGTTCCCGTTCAGCGACAAAGTCCCGTCGTAGCTGTATGTAAGTTAATCGAGAAATGCAACCCGACCGTACGATCTTCTTCAAACTTGCAGGAGTGCTCTCGATTGGCGACACGAGCATTCTCTACAAGTTTCATAAACTTCGTACGGCTGGAAGGGGAGTTAGACACAAATTGTCATCATCCGAATTTCCGCTCAGCGACCAAGTCCCTTCGTAGCTGCATGTAAGTTCATCGAGAAATCTGAACCGACCGTACGATCATCTTCAAAAGTGCAGGATTGCTCTCGATTGGCGACACGAGCATTCTGAACAAGTTTCATAAACTTCGTACGGCTGGAAGGGGAGTTAGACACAAATTGTCATCTACAACGCAGTACTGGATAGTTCCCGTTCAGCGACAAAGTCCCGTCGTAGCTGTGTGTAAATTCATCGAGAAATGTGAACCGACCGTACGATCTTCTTCAAACTTGCAGGAGTGCTCTCGATTGGCGACACGAGCATTCTGTACAAGTTTCATAATCTTCGTACGGCTGGAAGGGGCGTTAGACACAAATTGTCATCTACAACGCAGTTTCTCTCAGCGACCAAGTCCCGTCGTAGCGGTATGTAAGTTCATCGAGAAATGCGAACCGACCGTACGATCATCTTCAAACTTGCAGGAGTGCTCTCGATTGGCGACACGAGCATTCTGTACAAGTTTCATAATCTTCGTACGGCTGGAAGGGGAGTTAGACACAAATTGTCATGTACAACGCAGTTTCCGCTCAGCGACCAAGTCCCTTCGTAGCTGCATGTAAGTTGATCGAGAAATCTGAACTGACCGTACGATCATCTTCAAACGTGCAGGAGTGCTCTCGATTGGCGACACGAGCATTCTCTACAAGTTTCATAAACTTCGTACAGCTGGAAGGGGAGTTAGACACAAATTGTCATGTACAACGCAGTTTCCGCTCAGCGACAAAGTCCCTTCGTAGCTGCATGTAAGTTCATCGAGAAATCTGAACCGACCATACGATCATCTTCAAACTTGCAGGAGTGCTCTCGATTGGCGACACGAGCGTTCTGTACAGTTTCATCAACTTCGTACGGCTGGAAGGGGAGTTAGACACAAATTGTCATGAACAACGAAATTTCCGCTCAGCGACCAAGTCCCTTCGTAGCTGTATGTAAGTTCATCGAGAAATCTGAACCGACCGTACGATCATCTTCAAACTTGCAGGAGTGCTCTCGATTGGCGACACGAGCATTCTGTACAAGTTTCATAAACTTCGTACGGCTGGAAGGGGAGTTAGACACAAATTGTCATGAACAACGAAGTTTCCGCTCAGCGACCAAGTCCCTTCGTAGCTGTATGTAAGTTCATCGAGAAATCTGAACCGACCGTACGATCATCTTCAAACTTGCAGGAGTGCTCTCGATTGGCGACACGAGCATTCTGTACAAGTTTCATAAACTTCGTACGGCTGGAAGGGGAGTTAGACACAAATTGTCATCTACAACGCAGTACTGGATAGTTCCCCTTCAGCGACAAAGTCCCATCGTAGCTGTATGTAAGTTCATCGAGAAATGTGAACCGACCGTACGATCTTCTTCAAACTTGCAGGAGTGCTCTCGATTGGCGACACGAGCATTCTGTACAAGTTTCATAAACGTCGTACGGCTGGAAGGGGAGTTAGTCACAAATTGTCATCTACAACGCAGTTTCCGCTCAGCGACCAAGTCCCGTCGTAGCTGTATGAAAGTTCATCGAGAAATGTGAACCGACCGTACGATCTTCTTCAAACTTGCAGGAGTGCTCTCGATTGGCGACACGAGCATTCTGTACAAGTTTCATAAACTTCGTACGGCTGGAAGCGGAGTGTGAAAAAAATTATCATCATCCGAATTTCCGCTCAGCGACCAAGTCCCATCGTAGCTGCTTGTGAGTTCATCGAGAAATCTGAACCGACCGTACGATCATCTTCAAACTTGCAGGAGTGCTCTCGATTGGCGACACGAGCATTCTCTACAAGTTTCATAAACTTCGTACGGCTGGATGGGGAGTTAGACACAAATTGTCATCTACAACGCAGTACTGGATAGTTCCCGTTCAGCGACAAAGTCCCGTCGTAGCTGTGTGTAAGTTCATCGAGAAATGTGAACCGACCGTACGATTTTCTTCAAACTTGCAGGAGTGCTCTCGATTGGCGACACGAGCATTCTGTACAAGTTTCATAATCTTCGTACGGCTGGAAGGGGAGTTGGACACAAATTGTCATCTACAACGCAGTTTCCCTCAGCGACCAAGTCCCGTCGTAGCGGTATGTAAGTTCATCGAGAAATGCGAACCGACCGTACGATCATCTTCAAACTTGCAGGAGTGCTCTCGATTGGCGACACGAGCATTCTGTACAAGTTTCATAATCTTCGTACGGCTGGAAGGGGAGTTAGACACAAATTGTCATGTACAACGCAGTTTCCGCTCAGCGACCAAGTCCCTTCGTAGCTGCATGTAAGTTCATCGAGAAATCTGAACCGACCGTACGATCATCTTCAAAAGTGCAGGATTGCTCTCGATTGGCGACACGAGCATTCTGTACAAGTTTCATAATCTTCGTACGGCTGGAAGGGGAGTTAGACACAAATTGTCATGTACAACGCAGTTTCCGCTCAGCGACCAAGTCCCTTCGTAGCTGCATGTAAGTTCATCGAGAAATGCGAACCGACCGTACGATCATCTTCAAACTTGCAGGAGTGCTCTCGATTGGCGACACGAAAATTCTCTACTAATTTCATAAACTTCGTACAGCTGGAAAGGGAGTTAGACACAAATTGTCATCATCCGAATTTCCGCTCAACGAACAAGTCCCTTCGTAGCTGCATGTAAGTTCATCGATAAATCTGAACCGACCCTACGATCATCTTCAAACTTGCAGAAGTGCTCTCGATTGACATCCTGAGCATGCTGTACAAGTTGCATAAACTTCGTACGGCTGGAAGCGGAGTTTGAAAATAATTGTCATCATCCGAATTTCCGCTCAGCGACCAAGTCCCTTCGTAGCTGCATGTAAGTCGATCGAGAAATCTGAACTGACCGTACGATCATCTTCAAACTTGCAGGAGTGCTCTCGATTGGCGACACGAGCATTCTCTACAAGTTTCATAAACTTCGTACGGCTGGAAGGGGAGTTAGACACAAATTGTCATGTACAACGCAGTTTCCGCTCAGCGACAAAGTCCCTTCGTAGCTGCATGTAAGTTCATCGAGAAATGCGAACCGACCGTACGATCATCTTCAAACTTGCAGGAGTGCTCTCGATTGGCGACACGAGCATTCTGTACAAGTTTCATAATCTTCGTACGGCTGGAAGGGGAGTTAGATACAAATTGTCATGTACAACGCAGTTTCCGCTCAGCGACCAAGTCCCTTCGTAGCTGCATGTAAGTTCATCGAGAAATGCGAACCGACCGTACGATCATCTTCAAACTTGTAGGAGTGCTCTCGATTGGCGACACGAGCATTCTGTACAAGTTTCATAATCTTCGTACGGCTGGAAGGGGAGTTAGACACAAATTGTCATGTACAACGCAGTTTCCGCTCAGCGACCAAGTCCCTTCGTAGCTGCATGTAAGTTCATCGAGAAATGCGAACCGACCGTACGATCATCTTCAAACTTGCAGGAATGCTCTCGATTGGCGACACGAAAATTCTCTACTAGTTTCATAAACTTCGTACAGCTGGAAAGGGAGTTAGACACAAATTGTCATCTACAACGCAGTACTGGATAGTTCCCGTTCAGCGACAAAGTCCCGTCGTAGCTGTATGTAAGTTAATCGAGAAATGCAACCCGACCGTACGATCTTCTTCAAACTTGCAGGAGTGCTCTCGATTGGCGACACGAGCATTCTCTACAAGTTTCATAAACTTCGTACGGCTGGAAGGGGAGTTAGACACAAATTGTCATCATCCGAATTTCCGCTCAGCGACCAAGTCCCTTCGTAGCTGCATGTAAGTTCATCGAGAAATCTGAACCGACCGTACGATCATCTTCAAAAGTGCAGGATTGCTCTCGATTGGCGACACGAGCATTCTGAACAAGTTTCATAAACTTCGTACGGCTGGAAGGGGAGTTAGACACAAATTGTCATCTACAACGCAGTACTGGATAGTTCCCGTTCAGCGACAAAGTCCCGTCGTAGCTGTGTGTAAATTCATCGAGAAATGTGAACCGACCGTACGATCTTCTTCAAACTTGCAGGAGTGCTCTCGATTGGCGACACGAGCATTCTGTACAAGTTTCATAATCTTCGTACGGCTGGAAGGGGCGTTAGACACAAATTGTCATCTACAACGCAGTTTCTCTCAGCGACCAAGTCCCGTCGTAGCGGTATGTAAGTTCATCGAGAAATGCGAACCGACCGTACGATCATCTTCAAACTTGCAGGAGTGCTCTCGATTGGCGACACGAGCATTCTGTACAAGTTTCATAATCTTCGTACGGCTGGAAGGGGAGTTAGACACAAATTGTCATGTACAACGCAGTTTCCGCTCAGCGAACAAGTCCCTTCGTAGCTGCATGTAAGTTGATCGAGAAATCTGAACTGACCGTACGATCATCTTCAAACGTGCAGGAGTGCTCTCGATTGGCGACACGAGCATTCTCTACAAGTTTCATAAACTTCGTACAGCTGGAAGGGGAGTTAGACACAAATTGTCATGTACAACGCAGTTTCCGCTCAGCGACAAAGTCCCTTCGTAGCTGCATGTAAGTTCATCGAGAAATCTGAACCGACCATACGATCATCTTCAAACTTGCAGGAGTGCTCTCGATTGGCGACACGAGCGTTCTGTACAGTTTCATCAACTTCGTACGGCTGGAAGGGGAGTTAGACACAAATTGTCATGAACAACGAAATTTCCGCTCAGCGACCAAGTCCCTTCGTAGCTGTATGTAAGTTCATCGAGAAATCTGAACCGACCGTACGATCATCTTCAAACTTGCAGGAGTGCTCTCGATTGGCGACACGAGCATTCTGTACAAGTTTCATAAACTTCGTACGGCTGGAAGGGGAGTTAGACACAAATTGTCATGAACAACGAAGTTTCCGCTCAGCGACCAAGTCCCTTCGTAGCTGTATGTAAGTTCATCGAGAAATCTGAACCGACCGTACGATCATCTTCAAACTTGCAGGAGTGCTCTCGATTGGCGACACGAGCATTCTGTACAAGTTTCATAAACTTCGTACGGCTGGAAGGGGAGTTAGACACAAATTGTCATCTACAACGCAGTACTGGATAGTTCCCCTTCAGCGACAAAGTCCCATCGTAGCTGTATGTAAGTTCATCGAGAAATGTGAACCGACCGTACGATCTTCTTCAAACTTGCAGGAGTGCTCTCGATTGGCGACACGAGCATTCTGTACAAGTTTCATAAACGTCGTACGGCTGGAAGGGGAGTTAGTCACAAATTGTCATCTACAACGCAGTTTCCGCTCAGCGACCAAGTCCCGTCGTAGCTGTATGAAAGTTCATCGAGAAATGTGAACCGACCGTACGATCTTCTTCAAACTTGCAGGAGTGCTCTCGATTGGCGACACGAGCATTCTGTACAAGTTTCATAAACTTCGTACGGCTGGAAGCGGAGTGTGAAAAAAATTATCATCATCCGAATTTCCGCTCAGCGACCAAGTCCCATCGTAGCTGCTTGTGAGTTCATCGAGAAATCTGAACCGACCGTACGATCATCTTCAAACTTGCAGGAGTGCTCTCGATTGGCGACACGAGCATTCTCTACAAGTTTCATAAACTTCGTACGGCTGGATGGGGAGTTAGACACAAATTGTCATCTACAACGCAGTACTGGATAGTTCCCGTTCAGCGACAAAGTCCCGTCGTAGCTGTGTGTAAGTTCATCGAGAAATGTGAACCGACCGTACGATTTTCTTCAAACTTGCAGGAGTGCTCTCGATTGGCGACACGAGCATTCTGTACAAGTTTCATAATCTTCGTACGGCTGGAAGGGGAGTTGGACACAAATTGTCATCTACAACGCAGTTTCCCTCAGCGACCAAGTCCCGTCGTAGCGGTATGTAAGTTCATCGAGAAATGCGAACCGACCGTACGATCATCTTCAAACTTGCAGGAGTGCTCTCGATTGGCGACACGAGCATTCTGTACAAGTTTCATAATCTTCGTACGGCTGGAAGGGGAGTTAGACACAAATTGTCATGTACAACGCAGTTTCCGCTCAGCGACCAAGTCCCTTCGTAGCTGCATGTAAGTTCATCGAGAAATGCGAACCGACCGTACGATCATCTTCAAACTTGCAGGAGTGCTCTCGATTGGCGACACGAAAATTCTCTACTAGTTTCATAAACTTCGTACAGCTGGAAAGGGAGTTAGACACAAATTGTCATCATCCGAATTTCCGCTCAGCGACCAAGTCCCTTCGTAGCTGCATGTAAGTTCATGGAGAAATCTGAACCGACCCTACGATCATCTTCAAACTTGCAGGAGTGCTCTCGAATGACGACACGAGCATGCTGTACAAGTTTCATAAACTTCGTACGGCTGGAAGCGGAGTTTGAAAATAATTGTCATCATCCGAATTTCCGCTCAGCGACCAAGTCCCTTCGTAGCTGCATGTAAGTTGATCGAGAAATCTGAACTGACCGTACGATCATCTTCAAACTTGCAGGAGTGCTCTCGATTGGCGACACGAGCATTCTCTACAAGTTTCATAAACTTCGTACGGCTGGAAGGGGAGTTAGACACAAATTGTCATGTACAACGCAGTTTCCGCTCAGCGACCAAGTCCCTTCGTAGCTGCATGTAAGTTCATCGAGAAACCTGAACCGACCGTACGATCATCTTCAAACTTGCGGGAGTGCTCTCGATTTGCGACACGAGCATTCTCTACAAGTTTCATAAACTTCGTACGGTTGGAAGGGGAGTTAGACACAAATTATCATCTACAACGCAGATGTCGCTCAGCGACCAAGTCCCGTCGTAGGTGTATGTAAGTTCATCGAAAAATGTGAACTGACCGTACGATCTTCTTCAAACTTGCAACAGTGCTCTCGATTGGCGACCCGAGCATTCTCTACAAGTTTCATAACCTTCGTACGGCTGGAAGGGGAGTTAGACACAAATTGTCATGTACAACGCAGTTTCCGCTCAGCGACAAAGTCCCTTCGTAGCTGCATGTAAGTTCATCGAGAAATCTGAACCGACCATACGATCATCTTCAAACTTGCAGGAGTGCTCTCGATTGGCGACACGAGCGTTCTGTACAGTTTCATAAACTTCGTACGGCTGGAAGGGGAGTTAGACATAAATTGTCATGAACAACGAAGTTTCCGCTCAGCGACCAAGTCCCTTCGTAGCTGTATGTAAGTTCATCGAGAAATCTGAACCGACCGTACGATCATTTTCAAACTTGCAGGAGTGCTCTCGATTGGCGACACGAGCATTCTGTACAAGTTTCATAAACTTCGTACGGCTGGAAGGGGAGTTAGACACAAATTGTCATCTACAACGCAGTACTGGATAGTTCCCCTTCAGCGACCAAGTCCCATCGTAGCTGTATGTAAGTTCATCGAGAAATGTGAACCGACCGTACGATCTTCTTCAAACTTGCAGGAGTGCTCTCGATTGGCGACACGAGCATTCTGTACAAGTTTCATAAACGTCGTACGGCTGGAAGGGGAGTTAGTCACAAATTGTCATCTACAACGCAGTTTCCGCTCAGCGACCAAGTCCCGTCGTAGCTGTATGAAAGTTCATCGAGAAATGTGAACCGACCGTACGATCTTCTTCAAACTTGCAGGAGTGCTCTCGATTGGCGACACGAGCATTCTGTACAAGTTTCATAAACTTCGTACGGCTGGAAGCGGAGTGTGAAAAAAATTATCATCATCCGAATTTCCGCTCAGCGACCAAGTCCCATCGTAGCTGCTTGTGAGTTCATCGAGAAATCTGAACCGACCGTACGATCATCTTCAAACTTGCAGGAGTGCTCTCGATTGGCGACAAGAGCATTCTCTACAAGTTTCATAAACTTCGTACGGCTGGAAGGGGAATTAGACACAAATTGTCATCTACAACGCAGTACTGGATAGTTCCCGTTCAGCGACAAAGTCCCGTCGTAGCTGTATGTAAGTTCATCGAGAAATGCAACCCGACCGTACGATCTTCTTCAAACTTGCAGGAGTGCTCTCGATTGGCGAGACGAGCATTCTCTACAAGTTTCATAAACTTCGTACGGCTGGAAGGGGAGTTAGACACAAATTGTCATCATCCGAATTTCCGCTCAGCGACCAAGACCCTTCGTAGCTGCATGTAAGTTCATCGAGAAATCTGAACCGACCGTACGATCATCTTCAAAAGTGCAGGATTGCTCTCGATTGGCGACACGAGCATTCTGTACAAGTTTCATAAACTTCGTACGGCTGGAAGGGGAATTAGACACAAATTGTCATCTACAACGCAGTACTGGATAGTTTCCGTTCAGCGACCAAGTCCCGTCGTAGCTGTATGTAAGTTCATCGAGAAATGTGAACCGACCGTACGATCATCTTCAAACTTGCAGGAGTGCTCTCGATTGGCGACACGAGCATTCTGTACAAGTTTCATAAACTTCGTACGGCTGGAAGGGGAGTTAGACACAGATTGTCATCTACAACGCAGTACTGGATAGTTCCCGTTCAGCGACAAAGTCCCTTCGTAGCTGCATGTAAGTTCATCGAGAAATCTGAACCGACCATACGATCATCTTCAAACTTGCAGGAGTGCTCTCGATTGGCGACACGAGCGTTCTGTACAGTTTCATAAACTTCGTACGGCTGGAAGGGGAGTTAGACACAAATTGTCATGAACAACGAAGATTCCGCTCACCGACCAAGTCCCTTCGTAGCTGTATGTAAGTTCATCGAGAAATCTGAACCGACCGTACGATCATCTTCAAACTTGCAGGAGTGCTCTCGATTGGCGACACGAGCATTCTGTACAAGTTTCATAAACTTCGTACGGCTGGAAGGGGAGTTAGACACAAATTGTCATGAACAACGAAGTTTCCGCTCAGCGACCAAGTCCCTTCGTAGCTGTATGTAAGTTCATCGAGAAATGTGAACCGACCGTACGATCTTCTTCAAACTTGCAGGAGTGCTCTCGATTGGCGACACGAGCATTCTGTACAAGTTTCATTACCGTCGTACGGCTGGAAGGGGAGTTAGTCACAAATTGTCATCTACAAAGCAGTTTCCGCTCAGCGACCAAGTCCCGTCGTAGCTGTATGTAAGTTCATCGAGAAATGCGAACCGATCGTACGATCTTCTTCAAAGTTGGAGGAGTGCTCTCGGTTGACGACACGAGCATGCTGTACAAGTTTCATAAACTTCGTACGGCTGGAAGCGGAGTGTGAAAAAAATTATCATCATCTGAATTTCCGCTCAGCGACCAAGTCCCATCGTAGCTGCTTGTGAGTTCATCGAGCAATCTGATCCGACCGTACGATCATCTTCAAACTTGCAGGAGTGCTCTCGATTGGCGACAAGAGCATTCTCTACAAGTTTCATAAACTTCGTACGGCTGGAAGGGGAATTAGACACAAATTGTCATCTACAACGCAGTACTGGATAGTTCCCGTTCAGCGACAAAGTCCCGTCGTAGCTGTATGTAAGTTCATCGAGAAATGCAACCCGACCGTACGATCTTCTTCAAACTTGCAGGAGTGCTCTCGATTGGCGACACGAGCATTCTCTACAAGTTTCATAAACTTCGTACGGCTGGAAGGGGAGTTAGACACAAATTGTCATCATCCGAATTTCCGCTCAGCGACAAAGTCCCATCGTAGCTGCTTGTGAGTTCATCGAGAAATCTGAACCGACCGTACGATCATCTTCAAACTTGCAGGAGTGCTCTCGATTGGCGACAAGAGCATTCTCTACAAGTTTCATAAACTTCGTACGGCTGGAAGGGGAATTAGACACAAATTATCATCTACAACGCAGTACTGGATAGTTCCCGTTCAGCGACAAATTCCCGTCGTAGCTGTATGTAAGTTAATCGAGAAATGCAACCCGACCGTACGATCTTCTTCAAACTTGCAGGAGTGCTCTCGATTGGCGACACGAGCATTCTCTACAAGTTTCATAAACTTCGTACGGCTGGAAGGGGAGTTAGACACAAATTGTCATCATCCGAATTTCCGTTCAGCGACCAAGTCCCTTCGTAGCTGCATGTAAGTTCATCGAGAAATCTGAACCGACCGTACGATCATCTTCAAAAGTGCAGGATTGCTCTCGATTGGCGACACGAGCATTCTGTACAAGTTTCATAAACTTCGTACGGCTGGATGGGGAGTTAGACACAAATTGTCATCTACAACGCAGTACTGGATAGTTCCCGTTCAGCGACAAAGTCCCGTCGTAGCTGTGTGTAAGTTCATCGAGAAATGTGAACCGACCGTACGATCTTCTTCAAACTTGCAGGAGTGCTCTCGATTGGAGACACGAGCATTCTGTACAAGTTTCATAATCTTCGTACGGCTGGAAGGGGAGTTAGACACAAATTGTCATCTACAACGCAGTTTCCCTCAGCGACCAAGTCCCGTCGTAGCGGTATGTAAGTTCATCGAGAAATGCGAACCGACCGTACGATCATCTTCAAACTTGCAGGAGTGCTCTCGATTGCCGACACGAGCATTCTGTACAAGTTTCATAATCTTCGTACGGCTGGAAGGGGAGTTAGACACAAATTGTCATGTACAACGCAGTTTCCGCTCAGCGACCAAGTCCCTTCGTAGCTGCATGTAAGTTCATCGAGAAATGCGAACCGACCATACGATCATCTTCAAACTTGCAGGAGTGCTCTCGATTGGCAACACGAAAATTCTCTACTAGTTTCATAAACTTCGTACAGCTGGAAAGGGAGTTAGACACAAATTGTCATCATCCGAATTTCCGCTCAGCGACCAAGTCCCTTCGTAGCTGCATGTAAGTTCATGGAGAAATCTGAACCGACCCTACGATCATCTTCAAACTTGCAGGAGTGCTCTCGATTGACGACACGAGCATGCTGTACAAGTTTCATAAACTTCGTACGGCTGGAAGCGGAGTTTGAAAATAATTGTCATCATCCGAATTTCCGCTCAGCGACCAAGTCCCTTCGTAGCTGCATGTAAGTTGATCGAGAAATCTGAACTGACCGTACGATCATCTTCAAACTTGCAGGAGTGCTCTCGATTGGCGACACGAGCATTCTCTACAAGTTTCATAAACTTCGTACGGCTGGAAGGGGAGTTAGACACAAATTGTCATGTACAACGCAGTTTCCGCTCAGCGACCAAGTCCCTTCGTAGCTGCATGTAAGTTCATCGAGAAACCTGAACCGACCGTACGATCATCTTCAAACTTGCGGGAGTGCTCTCGATTTGCGACACGAGCATTCTCTACAAGTTTCATAAACTTCGTACGGTTGGAAGGGGAGTTAGACACAAATTATCATCTACAACGCAGATGTCGCTCAGCGACCAAGTCCCGTCGTAGGTGTATGTAAGTTCATCGAAAAATGTGAACTGACCGTACGATCTTCTTCAAACTTGCAACAGTGCTCTCGATTGGCGACCCGAGCATTATCTACAAGTTTCATAACCTTCGTACGGCTGGAAGGGGAGTTAGACACAAATTGTCATGTACAACGCAGTACTGGATAGTTCCCGTTCAGCGACAAAGTCCCGTCGCAGCTGTATGTAAGTTCATCGAGAAATGCAACCCGACCGTACGATCTTCTTCAAACTTGCAGGAGTGCTCTCGATTGGCGACACGAGCATTCTCTACAAGTTTCATAAACTTCGTACGGCTGGAAGGGGAGTTAGACACAAATTGTCATCATCCGAATTTCCGCTCAGCGACAAAGTCCCATCGTAGCTGCTTGTGAGTTCATCGAGAAATCTGAACCGACCGTACGATCATCTTCAAACTTGCAGGAGTGCTCTCGATTGGCGACAAGAGCATTCTCTACAAGTTTCATAAACTTCGTACGGCTGGAAGGGGAATTAGACACAAATTATCATCTACAACGCAGTACTGGATAGTTCCCGTTCAGCGACAAAGTCCCGTCGTAGCTGTATGTAAGTTAATCGAGAAATGCAACCCGACCGTACGATCTTCTTCAAACTTGCAGGAGTGCTCTCGATTGGCGACACGAGCATTCTCTACAAGTTTCATAAACTTCGTACGGCTGGAAGGGGAGTTAGACACAAATTGTCATCATCCGAATTTCCGTTCAGCGACCAAGTCCCTTCGTAGCTGCATGTAAGTTCATCGAGAAATCTGAACCGACCGTACGATCATCTTCAAAAGTGCAGGATTGCTCTCGATTGGCGACACGAGCATTCTGTACAAGTTTCATAAACTTCGTACGGCTGGATGGGGAGTTAGACACAAATTGTCATCTACAACGCAGTACTGGATAGTTCCCGTTCAGCGACAAAGTCCCGTCGTAGCTGTGTGTAAGTTCATCGAGAAATGTGAACCGACCGTACGATCTTCTTCAAACTTGCAGGAGTGCTCTCGATTGGCGACACGAGCATTCTGTACAAGTTTCATAATCTTCGTACGGCTGGAAGGGGAGTTAGACACAAATTGTCATCTACAACGCAGTTTCCCTCAGCGACCAAGTCCCGTCGTAGCGGTGTGTAAGTTCATCGAGAAATGCGAACCGACCGTACGATCATCTTCAAACTTGCAGGAGTGCTCTCGATTGGCGACACGAGCATTCTGTACAAGTTTCATAATCTTCGTACGGCTGGAAGGGGAGTTAGACACAAATTGTCATGTACAACGCAGTTTCCGCTCAGCGACCAAGTCCCTTCGTAGCTGCATGTAAGTTCATCGAGAAATGCGAACCGACCGTACGATCATCTTCAAACTTGCAGGAGTGCTCTCGATTGGCGACACGAAAATTCTCTACTAGTTTCATAAACTTCGTACAGCTGGAAAGGGAGTTAGACACAAATTGTCATCATCCGAATTTCCGCTCAGCGACCAAGTCCCTTCGTAGCTGCATGTAAGTTCATCGAGAAACCTGAACCGACCGTACGATCATCTTCAAACTTGCGGGAGTGCTCTCGATTTGCGACACGAGCATTCTCTACAAGTTTCATAAACTTCGTACGGTTGGAAGGGGAGTTAGACACAAATTATCATCTACAACGCAGATGTCGCTCAGCGACCAAGTCCCGTCGTAGGTGTATGTAAGTTCATCGAAAAATGTGAACTGACCGTACGATCTTCTTCAAACTTGCAACAGTGCTCTCGATTGGCGACCCGAGCATTATCTACAAGTTTCATAACCTTCGTACGGCTGGAAGGGGAGTTAGACACAAATTGTCATGTACAACGCAGTTTCCGCTCAGCGACAAAGTCCCTTCGTAGCTGCATGTAAGTTCATCGAGAAATCTGAACCGACCATACGATCATCTTCAAACTTGCAGGAGTGCTCTCGATTGGCGACACGAGCATTCTGTACAAGTTTCATAAACTTCGTACGGCTGGAAGCGGAGTGTGGAAAAAATTATCATCATCCGAATTTCCGCTCAGCGACCAAGTCCCATCGTAGCTGCTTGTGAGTTCATCGAGAAATCTGAACCGAACGTACGATCATCTTCAAACTTGCAGGAGTGCTCTCGATTGGCGACAAGAGCATTCTCTACAAGTTTCATAAACTTCGTACGGCTGGAAGGGGAATTAGACACAAATTGTCATCTACAACCCAGTACTGGATAGTTCCCGTTCAGCGACAAAGTCCCTTCGTAGCTGCATGTAAGTTCATCGAGAAATCTGAACCGACCATACGATCATCTTCAAACTTGCAGGAGTGCTCTCGATTGGCGACACGAGCGTTCTGTACAGTTTCATAAACTTCGTACGGCTGGAAGGGGAGTTAGACACAAATTGTCATGAACAACGAAGATTCCGCTCACCGACCAAGTCCCTTCGTAGCTGTATGTAAGTTCATCGAGAAATCTGAACCGACCGTACGATCATCTTCAAACTTGCAGGAGTGCTCTCGATTGGCGACACGAGCATTCTGTACAAGTTTCATAAACTTCGTACGGCTGGAAGGGGAGTTAGACACAAATTGTCATCTACAACGCAGTACTGGATAGTTCCCGTTCAGCGACAAAGTCCCATCGTAGCTGCATGTAAGTTCATCGAGAAATCTGAACCGACCATACGATCATCTTCAAAAGTGCAGGATTGCTCTCGATTGGCGACACGAGCATTCTGTACAAGTTTCATAAACGTCGTACGGCTGGAAGGGGAGTTAGACACAAATTGTCATCTACAACGCAGTTTCCGCTCAGCGACCAAGTCCCGTCGTAGCTGTATGTAAGTTCATCGAGAAATGCGAACCGATCGTACGATCTTCTTCAAACTTGGAGGAGTGCTCTCGGTTGACGACACGAGCATGCTGTATAAGTTTCATAAACGTCGTACGGCTGGAAGCGGAGTGTGAAAAAAATTATCATCATCCGAATTTCCGCTCAGCGACCAAGTCCCATCGTAGCTGCTTGTGAGTTCATCGAGAAATCTGAACCGACCGTACGATCATCCTCAAACTTGCAGGAGTGCTCTCGATTGGCAACAAGAGCATTCTCTACAAGTTTCATAAACTTCGTACGGCTGGAAGGGGAATTAGACACAAATTGTCATCTACAACGCAGTACTGGATAGTTTCCGTTCAGCGACAAAGTCCCGTCGTAGCTGTATGTAAGTTCATCGAAAAATGTGAACCGACCATACGATCTTCTTCAAACTTGCAACAGTGCTCTCGATTGGCGACACGAGCATTCTCTACAAGTTTCATAAACTTCGTACAGCTGGAAGGGGAGTTAGACACAAATTGTCATGTACAACGCAGTTTTCGCTCAGCGACCAAGTCCCTTCGTAGCGGTATTTAAGTTCATCGAGAAATGCGCACCGACCGTACGATCATCTTCAAACTTGCAGGAGTGCTCTCGAATGGCGACACGAGCATTCTCTACAAGTTTCATAAACTTCGTACGGCTGGAAGGGGAGTTAGACACAAATTGTCATGTACAACGCAGTTTCCGCTCAGCGACCAAGTCCCTTCGTAGCTGCATGTAAGTTCATCGAGAAACCTGAACCGACCGTACGATCATCTTCAAACTTGCAGGAGTGCTCTCGATTGACGACACGAGCATGCTGTACAAGTTTCATAAACTTCGTACGGCTGGAAGCGGAGTTTGAAAATAATTGTCATCATCCGAATTTCCGCTCAGCGACCAAGTCCCGTCGTAGCGGTATGTAAGTTCATCGCGAAATGTGAATCGACAGTACGATCTTCTCCAAACTTGCAGGAGTGCTCTCGATTGGCGACACGAGCATTCTCTACAAGTTTCATAAACTTCGTACAGCTGGAAGGGGAATTTGAAAAAAATTGTCATCATCCGAATTTCCGCTCAACGACCAAGTCCCTTCGTAGCTGCATGTAAGTTCATCGAGAAATCTGAACCAACCGTACGATAATCTTCAAACTTGCAGGAGTGCTCTCGATTGGCGACACGAGTATTCTCTACAAGTTTCATAAACTTCGTACAGCTGGAAGGGGAGTTAGACACAAATTGTCATCATCCGAATTTCCGCTCAGCGACCAAGTCCCTTCGTAGCTGCATGTAAGTTCATCGAGAAATGCGAACCGACCGTACGATCATCTTCAAACTTGCAGGGGTGCTCTCGATTGGTGACACGAGCATTCTCTACAAGTTTCATGAACTTCGTACAGCTGGAAGGGGAGTTAGATACAACTTGTCATCATCCGAATTTCCGCTCAGCGACGAAGTCCCTTCGTAGCTGTATGTAAGTTCATCGAGAAATCTGAACCGACCCTACGATCATCTTCAAACTTGCAGGAGTGCTCTCGATTGACGTCCTGAGCATGCCGTACAAGTTGCATAAACTTCGTACGGCTGGAAAGGGAGTTAGACACAAATTGTCATCTACAACGCAGTTTCCGCTCAGCGACCAAGTTCCGTCGTAGCTGTATGTAAGTTCATCGAGAAATGCAACCCGACCGTACGTTCTTCTTCAAACTTGCAGGAGTGCTCTCGATTGGCGACACGAGCATTCTCTACAAGTTTCATAAACTTCGTACGGCTGGAAGGGGAGTTAGACACAAATTGTCATCATCCGAATTTCCGCTCAGCGACCAAGTCCCTTCGTAGCTGCATGTAAGTTCATCGAGAAATCTGAACCGACCGTACGATCATCTTCAAAAGTGCAGGAGTGCTCTCGATTGGCGACACGAGCATTCTGTACAAGTTTCATAAACTTCGTACGGCTGGAAGGGGAGTTAGACAAAAATTGTCATCTACAACGCAGTACTGGATAGTTCCCGTTCAACGACAAAGTCCCGTCGTAGCTGTATGTAAGTTCATCGAGAAATCTGACCCGACCGTACGATCATCTTCAAACTTGCAGGAGTGCTCTCGAATGGCGACACGAGCATTCTGAACAAGTTTCATAAACTTCGTACGGCTGGAAGGGGAGTTAGACACAAGTTTTCATGTACAACGCAGTTTCCGCTCAGCGACCAGGTCCCGTCGTAGCTGTATGTAAGTTCATCGAGAAATCTGACCCGACCATACGATCATCTTCAAACTTGCAGGAGTAATCTCGAATGGCGACACGAGCATTCTGTACGAGTTTCATAAACTTCGAACGGCTGGAAAGGGAGTTAGACACAAATTGTCATCTACAACGCAGTTTCCGCTCAGCGACCAGGTCCCTTCGTAGCTGCATGTAAGTTCATCGTGAAATCTGAACCGACCATACGATCATCTTCAAACTTGCAGGAGTGCTCTCGATTGGCGACACGAGCATTCTGTACAGTTTCATAAACTTCGTACGGCTGGAAGGGGAGTTAGACACAAATTGTCATCTACAACGCAGTACTGGATAGTTCCCGTTCAGCGACTAAGTCCCGTCGTAGGTGTATGTAAGTTCATCGAGAAATGTGAACCGACCGTACGATCTTCTTCAAACTTGCAGGAGTGCTCTCGATCGGCGACACGAGCATTCTCTACAAGTTTCATAAACTTCGTACGGCTAGAAGGGGAGTTAGACACAAATTGTCATCTACAACACAGTACTGGATAGTTCCCGTTCAGCGACAAAGTCCCGTCGTAGCTGTATGTAAGTTCATCGAGATATGTGAACCAACCGTACGATCTTCTTCAAACTTGCAGGAGTGCTCTCGAATGGCGACACGAGCATTCTCTACAAGTCTCATAAACTTCGTACGGCTGGAAGGGGAGTTAGACACAAATTGTCATCTACAACGCAGTACTGGATAGTTCCCGTTCAGCGACCAAGTCCCGTCGTAGCTGTACGTAAGTTCATCGAGAAATGCGAACCGATTGTACGATCTTCTTCAAACTTGCAGGAGTGCTCTCGATTGACGACGCGAGCATGCTGTACAAGTTTCATAAACTTCGTACGGCTGGAAGCGGAGTGTGAGAAAAATTGTCATCGTCCGAATTTCCGCTCAGCGACCAAGTCCCTTCGTAGCTGCATGTAAATTCATCGAGAAATCTGAACCGACCGTACGATCTTCTTCAAACTTGCAGGAGTGCTCTCGCTTGACGACACGAGCATGCTGTACAAGTTTCATAAACTTCGTACGGCTGGAAGGGGAGTTAGACACAAATTGTCATCTACAACGCAGTTTCCGCTCAGCGACCAAGTCCCGTCGAAGCTGTATGTAAGTTCATCGAGAAATGCGAACCGACCGTACGATCTTGTTCAAACTTGTAGGAGTGCTCTCGATTGACGACACGAGCATGCTGTACAAATTTCATAAACTTCGTACGGCTGGAAGCGGAGTTTGAAAAACATTGTCATCATCCGAATTTCCGCTCAGCGACCAAGTCCCTTCGTAGCTGCAGGTAAATTCATCGAGAAATCTGAACCGACCGTACGATCATCTTCAAACTTGCAGGAGTGCTCTCGATTGGCGACACGAGCATTCTGTACAAGTTTCATAATCTTCGTACGGCTGGAAGGGGAATTAGACACGAATTGTCATCTACAACGCAGTACTGGATAGTTCCCGTTCAGCGACAAAGTCCCGTCGTAGCTGCATGTAAGTTCATCGAGAAATCTGAACCGACCGTACGATCTTCTTCAAACTTGCAGGAGTGCTCTCGATTGGCGACACAAGCATTCTGTACAAGTGTCATAAACTTCTTACGGCTGGAAGGGGAGTTAGACACAAATTGTCATCTACAACGCAGTTTCCCTCAGCGACCAAGTCCCGTTGTAGCGGTATGTAAGTTCATCGAGAAATGCGAACCGACCGTACGATCATCTTCAAACTTGCAGGAGTGCTCTCGATTGGCGACACGAGCATTCTCTACAAGTTTCATAAACTTCGTACGGCTGGAAGGGGAGTTAGACAAAAATTGTCATCTACAACGCAGTTTCCGCTCAGCGACCGAGTCCCGTCGTAGCTGTATGTAAGTTCATCGAGAAATGCGAACCGATCGTACGATCTTCTTCAAACTTGGAGGAGTGCTCTCGGTTGACGACACGAGCATGCTGTACAAGTTTCATAAACTTCGTACGGCTGGAAGCGGAGTGTGAAAAAAATTATCATTATCCGAATTTCCGCTCAGCGACCAAGTCCCTTCGTAGCTGCATGTAAGTTCATCGAGAAATCTGACCCGACCGTACGATCATCTTCGGACTTGCAGGAGTGCTCTCGATTGGCGACACGAGCATTCTGAACAAGTTTCATAAACTTCGTACGGCTGGAAGGGGAGTTAGACACAAGTTTTCATGTACAACACAGTTTCCGCTCAGCGACCAGGTCCCTTCGTAGCTGCATGTAAGTTCATGGAGAAATGCGAACCGACCGTACGATCTTGTTTAAACTTGCAGGAGTGCTCTCGATTGACGACACGAGCATGCTGTACAAATTTCATAAACTTCGTACGGCTGGAAGCGGAGTTTGAAAAACATTGTCATCATCCGAATTTCCGCTCAGCGACCAAGTCCCTTCGTAGCTGCATGTAAATTCATCGAGAAATCTGACCCGACCGTACGATCATCTTCAAACTTGCAGGAGTGCTCTCGATTGGCGACACGAGCATTCTGTACAAGTTTCATAAACTTCGTACGGCTGGAAGGGGAGTCAGACACAAATTGTCATCTACAACGCAGTACTGGATAGTTCCCGTTCAGCGACTAAGTCCCGTCGTAGCTGTATGTAAGTTCATCGAGAAATGCGAACCGATCGTACGATCTTTTTCAAACTTGCAGGAGTGCTCTCGATTGACTACACGAGCATGCTGTACAAGTTTCATAAACTTCGTACGGCTGGACGCGGAGTTTGAAAAAAATTGTCATCATCCGAATTTCCGCTCAACGACCAAGTCCCTTCGTAGCTGCATGTAAGCTCATCGAGAAATCTGACCCGACCGTACGATCATCTTCAAACTTGCAGGAGTGCTCTCGAATGGCGACACGAGCATTCTAAACAAGTTTCAAAAACTTCGTACGGCTGGACGCGGAGTTTGAAAAAAATTGTCATCATCCGAATTTCCGCTCAACGACCAAGTCCCTTCGCAGCTGCATGTAAGCTCATCGAGAAATCTGAACCGACCGTACGATCATCTTCAAAAGTGCAGGAGTGCTCTCGATTGGCGACACGAGCATTCTGTACAAGTTTCATAAATTTCGTACAGCTGGAAGGGGAGTTAGACACAAATTGTCATCTACAACGCAGTACTGGATAGTTCCCGTACAGCGACCAAGTGCCTTCGTAGCTGCATGTAAGTTCATCGAGAAATGTGAACCGACCGTACGATCTTCTTCAAACTTGCAGGAGTGCTCTCGATTGACGACCCGAGCATGCTGTACGAGTTTCATAAACTTCGTACGGCTGGAAGCGGAGTTTGAAAAAAATGGTCATCATCCGAATTTCCGCTCAGCGTCCAAGTCCTTTCGTAGCTGCATGTAAGTTCATCGAGATATCTGACCCGACCGTACGATCATCTTCAACCTTGCAGGAGTGCTCTCGAATGGCCACACGAGCATTCTGAACAAGTTTCATAAACTTCGTACGGCTGGAAGGGGAGTTAGACACAAATTGTCATCTACAACGCAGTACTGGATAGTTCCCGTTCAGCGACTAAGTCCCGTCGTAGCTGCATGTAAGTTCATCGAGAAATGTGAACCGACCGTACGATCTTCTTCAAACTTGCAGGAGTGCTCTCGATTGACTACACGAGAATGCTGTACAAGTTTCATAAACTTCGTACGGCTGGACGCGGAGTTTGAAAAAAATTGTCATCATCCGAATTTCCGCTCAACGACCAACTCCCTTCGTAGCTGCATGTAAGTTCATCGAGAAATCTGACCCGACCGTACGACCATCTTCAAACTTGCACGAGTGCTCTCGATTGGCGACACGAGCATTCTCTACAAGTTTCATAAACTTCGTACAGCTGGAAGGGGAGTTACACACAAATTGTCATCTACATCGCAGTACTGGATAGTTCCCGTACAGCGACCAAGTCCCTTCGTAGCTGCATGTAAGTTCATCGAGAAATCTGAACCGATCGTACGATCTTCTTCAAACTTTGCAGGAGTGCTCTCGGTTGACGACACGAGCATGCTGTACAAGTTTCATAAACTTCGTACGGCTGGAAGCGGAGTGTGAAAAAAATTGTCATCATCCGAATTTCCGCTCAGCGACCAAGTCCCTTCGTAGCTGCTTGTGAGTTCATCGAGAAATCTGAACCGACCGTACGATCATCTTCAAACTTGCAGGAGTGCTCTCGATTGGCGACAAGAGCATTCTCTATAAGTTTCATAAACTTCGTACGGCTGGAAGGGGAATTAGACACATAATGTCATCTACAACGCAGTACTGGGTAGTTCCCGTTCAGTGACAAAGTCCCGTCGTAGCTGTAAGTAAGTTCATCGAGAAATCTGAACCGACCCTACGATCATCTTCAAACTTGCAGGAGTGCTGTCGATTGACGACACGAGCATGCTGTAGAAGTTTCATAAACTTCGTACGGCTGGAAGCGGAGTCTGAAAAAAAATGGTCATCATCCGAATTTCCGCTCAATGACCAAGTCCCTTCGTAGCTGCATGTAAGTTCATCGAGAAATCTGAACCGACCGTACGATCATCTTCAAACTTGCAGGAGTGCTCTCGATTGGCGACACGTGCATTCTGTACAAGTTTCATAAACTTCGTACGGCTGGAAGGGGAGTTAGACACAAATTGTCATGTACAACGCAGTTTCCGCTCAGCGACCAAGTCCCTTCGTAGCTGCATGTAAGTTCATCGAGAAATGCGAACCGACCGTACGATCATCTTCAAACTTGCAGGAGTGCTCTCGATTGGCGACACAATCATTCTATACAAGTGTCATAAACTTCTTACGGCTGGAAGGGGAGTTAGACACAAATTGTCATCTACAACGCAGTTTCCCTCAGCGACCAAGTCCCGTCGTAGCGGTATGTAAGTTCATCGAGAAATGCGAACCGAACGTACGATCATCTTCAAACTTGCAGGAGTGCTCTCGATTGGCGACACGAGCATTCTCTACAAGTTTCATAAACTTCGTACAGCTGGAAGGGGAGTTAGACACAAATTGTCATCTACAACGCAGTTTCCGCTCAGCGAGCAAGTCCCGTCGTAGGTGTATGTAAGTTCATCGAGAAATGTGAACCGACAGTACGATCTTCTTCAAACTTGCAGGAGTGCTCTCGATTGGCGACACGAGCATTCTCTACAAGTTTCATAAACTTCGTACGGCTGGAAGGGGAGTTAGACACAAATTGTCATCTACAACGCAGTACTGGATAGTTCCCGTACAGCGACCAAGTCCCTTCGTAGCTGCATGTAAGTTCATCGAGAAATGTGAACCGACCGTACGATCTTCTTCAAACTTGCAGGAGTGCTCTCGATTGACGACCCGAGCATGCTGTATGAGTTTCATAAACTTCGTACGGCTGGAAGCGGAATTTGAAAAATATGGTCATCATCCGAATTTCCGCTCAGCGACCTAGTCCCTTCGTAGGTGCATGTAAGTTCATCGAGAAATCTGAACCGACCGTACGATCATCTTCAAACTTGCAGGAGTGCTCTCGGTTGGCGACACGAGCATTCTGTACAAGTTTCATAAACTTCGTACGGCTGGAAGGGGAGTTAGACACAAATTGTCATGTACAACGCAGTTTCCGCTCAGCGACCAAGTCCCTTCGTAGCTGCATGTAAGTTCATCGAGAAATGCGAACAGACCGTACGATCATCTTCAAACTTGCAGGAGTGCTCTCGATTGGCGACACGAGCATTCTCTACAAGTTTCATAAACTTCGTATAGCTGGAAGGGGAGTTAGACACAAATTGTCATCTACAAAGCAGTTCCGCTCAGCGACCAAGTTCCGTTGTAGCTGTATGTAAGTTCATCGAGAAATGCGACCCGACCGTACGATCTTCTTCAAACTTGCAGGAGTGCTCTCGATTGGCGACACGAGCATTCTCTACAAGTTTCATAAACTTCGTACGGCTGGAAGGGGAGTTAGACACAAATTGTCATCATCCGAATTTCCGCTCAGCGACCAAGTCCCTTCGTAGCTGCATGTAAGTTCATCGAGAAATGTGAAACGACCGTACGATCTTCTTCAAACTTGCAGGAGTGCTCTCGATTGGCGACACGAGCATTCTCTACAAGTTTCATAAACTTCGTACAGCTGGAAGGGGAGTTAGACACAAATTGTCATCTACAAAGCAGTTTCCGCTCAGCGACCAAGTTCCGTTGTAGCTGTATGTAAGTTCATCGAGAAATCTGAACCGACCCTACGATCATCTTCAAACTTGCAGGAGTGCTGTCGATTGACGACACGAGCATGCTGTAGAAGTTTCATAAACTTCGTACGGCTGGAAGCGGAGTTTGAAAAAAATTGTCATCATCCGAATTTCCGCTCAACGACCAAGTCCCTTCGTAGCTGCATGTAAGTTCATCGAGAAATCTGAACCGGCCGTACGATCATCTTCAAACTTGCAGGAGTGCTCTCGATTGGCGACACGAGCATTCTGTACAAGTTTCATAAACTTCGTACGGCTGGAAGGGGAATTAGACACAAATTGTCAACTACAACGCAGTACTGGATAGTTCCCGTTCAGTGACAAAGTCCCGTCGTAGCTGTATGTAAGTTCATCGAGAAATCTGAACCGACCCTACGATCATCTTCAAACTTGCAGGAGTGCTGTCGATTGACGACACGAGCATGCTGTAGAAGTGTCATAAACTTCGTACGGCTTGGAAGCGGAGTTTGAAAAAAATGGTCATCATCCGAATTTCCGCTCAGCGACCAAGTCCCTTCGTAGCTGCATGTAAGTTCATCGAGAAATCTGAACCGACCGTACGATCATCTTCAAACTTGCAGGAGTGCTCTCGGTTGGCGACACGAGCATTCTGTACAAGTTTCATAAACTTCGTACGGCTGGAAGGGGAATTAGACACAAATTGTCAACTACAACGCAGTACTGGATAGTTCCCGTTCAGTGACAAAGTCCCGTCGTAGCTGTATGTAAGTTCATCGAGAAATCTGAACCGACCCTACGATCATCTTCAAACTCGCAGGAGTGCTGTCGATTGACGACACGAGCATGCTGTAGAAGTGTCATAAACTTCGTACGGCTTGGAAGCGGAGTTTGAAAAAAATGGTCATCATCTGAATTTCCGCTCAGCGACCAAGTCCCTTCGTAGCTGCATGTAAGTTCATCGAGAAATCTGAACCGACCGTACGATCATCTTCAAACTTGCAGGAGTGCTCTCGGTTGGCGACACGAGCATTCTGTACAAGTTTCATAAACTTCGTACGGCTGGAAGGGGAGTTAGACACAAATTGTCATGTACAACGCCGTTTCCGCTCAGCGACCAAGTCCCTTCGTAGCTGCATGTAAGTTCATCGAGAAATGCGAACAGACCGTACGATCATCTTCAAACTTGCAGGAGTGCTCTCGATTGGCGACACGAGCATTCTCTACAAGTTTCATAAACTTCGTATAGCTGGAAGGGGAGTTAGACACAAATTGTCATCTACAAAGCAGTTCCGCTCAGCGACCAAGTTCCGTTGTAGCTGTATGTAAGTTCATCGAGAAATGCGACCCGACCGTACGATCTTCTTCAAACTTGCAGGAGTGCTCTCGATTGGCGACACGAGCATTCTCTACAAGTTTCATAAACTTCGTACGGCTGGAAGGGGAGTTAGACACAAATTGTCATCATCCGAATTTCCGCTCAGCGACCAAGTCCCTTCGTAGCTGCATGTAAGTTCATCGAGAAATGTGAAACGACCGTACGATCTTCTTCAAACTTGCAGGAGTGCTCTCGATTGGCGACACGAGCATTCTCTACAAGTTTCATAAACTTCGTACAGCTGGAAGGGGAGTTAGACACAAATTGTCATCTACAAAGCAGTTTCCGCTCAGCGACCAAGTTCCGTTGTAGCTGTATGTAAGTTCATCGAGAAATCTGAACCGACCCTACGATCATCTTCAAACTTGCAGGAGTGCTGTCGATTGACGACACGAGCATGCTGTAGAAGTTTCATAAACTTCGTACGGCTGGAAGCGGAGTTTGAAAAAAATTGTCATCATCCGAATTTCCGCTCAACGACCAAGTCCCTTCGTAGCTGCATGTAAGTTCATCGAGAAATCTGAACCGGCCGTACGATCATCTTCAAACTTGCAGGAGTGCTCTCGATTGGCGACACGAGCATTCTGTACAAGTTTCATAAACTTCGTACGGCTGGAAGGGGAATTAGACACAAATTGTCAACTACAACGCAGTACTGGATAGTTCCCGTTCAGTGATAAAGTCCCGTCGTAGCTGTATGTAAGTTCATCGAGAAATCTGAACCGACCCTACGATCATCTTCAAACTTGCAGGAGTGCTGTCGATTGACGACACGAGCATGCTGTAGAAGTGTCATAAACTTCGTACGGCTTGGAAGCGGAGTTTGAAAAAAATGGTCATCATCTGAATTTCCGCTCAGCGACCAAGTCCCTTCGTAGCTGCATGTAAGTTCATCGAGAAATCTGAACCGACCGTACGATCATCTTCAAACTTGCAGGAGTGCTCTCGGTTGGCGACACGAGCATTCTGTACAAGTTTCATAAACTTCGTACGGCTGGAAGGGGAGTTAGACACAAATTGTCATGTACAACGCCGTTTCCGCTCAGCGACCAAGTCCCTTCGTAGCTGCATGTAAGTTCATCGAGAAATGCGAACAGACCGTACGATCATCTTCAAACTTGCAGGAGTGCTCTCGATTGGCGACACGAGCATTCTCTACAAGTTTCATAAACTTCGTATAGCTGGAAGGGGAGTTAGACACAAATTGTCATCTACAAAGCAGTTCCGCTCAGCGACCAAGTTCCGTTGTAGCTGTATGTAAGTTCATCGAGAAATGCGACCCGACCGTACGATCTTCTTCAAACTTGCAGGAGTGCTCTCGATTGGCGACACGAGCATTCTCTACAAGTTTCATAAACTTCGTACGGCTGGAAGGGGAGTTAGACACAAATTGTCATCATCCGAATTTCCGCTCAGCGACCAAGTCCCTTCGTAGCTGCATGTAAGTTCATCGAGAAATGTGAAACGACCGTACGATCTTCTTCAAACTTGCAGGAGTGCTCTCGATTGGCGACACGAGCATTCTCTACAAGTTTCATAAACTTCGTACAGCTGGAAGGGGAGTTAGACACAAATTGTCATCTACAAAGCAGTTTCCGCTCAGCGACCAAGTTCCGTTGTAGCTGTATGTAAGTTCATCGAGAAATCTGAACCGACCCTACGATCATCTTCAAACTTGCAGGAGTGCTGTCGATTGACGACACGAGCATGCTGTAGAAGTTTCATAAACTTCGTACGGCTGGAAGCGGAGTTTGAAAAAAATTGTCATCATCCGAATTTCCGCTCAACGACCAAGTCCCTTCGTAGCTGCATGTAAGTTCATCGAGAAATCTGAACCGACCGTACGATCATCTTCAAACTTGCAGGAGTGCTCTCGATTGGCGACACGAGCATTCTGTACAAGTTTCATAAACTTCGTACGGCTGGAAGGGGGAGTTAGACACAAATTGTCATGTACAACGCAGTTTCCGCTCAGCGACCAAGTCCCTTCGTAGCTTGCTTGTAAGTTCATCGAGAAATGCGAACAGACCGTACGATCATCTTCAAACTTGCAGGAGTGCTCTCGATTGGCGACACGAGCATTCTCTACAAGTTTCATAAACTTCGTACAGCTGGAAGGGGAGTTAGACACAAATTGTCATCTACAAAGCAGTTTCCGCTCAGCGACCAAGTTCCGTTGTAGCTGTATGTAAGTTCATCGAGAAATGCGACCCGACCGTACGATCTTCTTCAAACTTGCAGGAGTGCTCTCGATTGGCGACACGAGCATTCTCTACAAGTTTCATAAACTTCGTACAGCTGGAAGGGGAGTTAGACACAAATTGTCATCATCCGAATTTCCGCTCAGCGACCAAGTCCCTTCGTAGCTGCATATAAGTTCATCGAGAAATGTGAACCGCCGTACGATCTTCTTCAAACTTGCAGGAGTGCTCTCGATTGGCGACACGAACATTCTCTACAAGTTTCATAAACTTCGTACGGCTGGAAGGGGAGTTATACACAAATTGTCATGTACAACGCAGTTTCCGCTCAGCGACCAAGTCCCTTCGTAGCTGCATGTAAGTTCATCGAGAAATGCGAACCGACCGTACGATCATCTTCAAACTTGCAGGAGTGCTCTCGATTGGCGACACAATCATTCTATACAAGTGTCATAAACTTCTTACGGCTGGAAGGGGAGTTAGACACAAATTGTCATCTACAACGCAGTTTCCCTCAGCGACCAAGTCCCGTCGTAGCGGTATGTAAGTTCATCGAGAAATGCGAACCGAACGTACGATCATCTTCAAACTTGCAGGAGTGCTCTCGATTGGCGACACGAGCATTCTCTACAAGTTTCATAAACTTCGTACAGCTGGAAGGGGAGTTAGACACAAATTGTCATCTACAACGCAGTTTCCGCTCAGCGAGCAAGTCCCGTCGTAGGTGTATGTAAGTTCATCGAGAAATGTGAACCGACAGTACGATCTTCTTCAAACTTGCAGGAGTGCTCTCGATTGGCGACACGAGCATTCTCTACAAGTTTCATAAACTTCGTACGGCTGGGAGGGGAGTTAGACACAAATTGTCATCTACAACGCAGTACTGGATATTCCCGTACAGCGACCAAGTCCCTTCGTAGCTGCATGTAAGTTCATCGAGAAATGTGAACCGACCGTACGATCTTCTTCAAACTTGCAGGAGTGCTCTCGATTGACGACCCGATCATGCTGTATGAGTTTCATAAACTTCGTACGGCTGGAAGCGGAATTTGAAAAAAATGGTCATCATCCGAATTTCCGCTCAGCGACCTAGTCCCTTCGTAGGTGCATGTAAGTTCATCGAGAAATCTGAACCGACTGTACGATCATCTTCAAACTTGCAGGAGTGCTCTCGATTGGCGACACGAGCATTCTGTGCAAGTTTCATAAACTTCATACGGCTGGAAGGGGAGTTAGACACAAATTGTCATCTACAACGCAGTACTGGATAGTTCCCGTTCAGCGACTAAGTCCCGTCGTAGCTGTATGTAAGTTCATCGAGAAATGCGAACCGATCGTACGATCTTCTTCAAACTTGCAGGATTTCTCTCGATTGACGACACGAGCATGCTGTACAAGTTTCATAAACTTCGTATGGCTGGAAGCGGAGTTAGGCACAAATTGTCATCTACAACGCAGTACTGGATAGTTCCCGTTCAGCCACCAAGTCCCTTCGTAGCTGCATGTAAGTTCATCGAGAAATCTGAACCGACTGTTACGTTCCAGCGTAACTTTTTGATTTTCTTAATGAATTGCTTCTTTTGATTTCCTTATTCCGGCCTCCACCGGTCGCGACAATATTCATATTACGGCTCGCGCCATCGCGGCCGGGGCGCAGTTTGAGTATTAGCTTTAAAATCTTAATTATTTAATCTTGCCTCCAGGCCGCGTATGCGACAATACTTGTATTACGGCTTATGCCGTCGTGTACGTGGTACTGTCGAGCAGTAATTTTGTAGTGGAATTCCCTCACCGTGAAGTCGTGCTCGTCCCATAATATACGTATAAGTAGCGTTAAGGTAGACGTAAGTAGGTATAAGTGTGCGAGCGGTGTGAGTGTGTGTGTGCGTAGGCTAAGAAAGCGATGAGGTTCCGCGTAATAATTTTAGTTTCTCTCTCTCTCAAGATTAGATTATCATTTTCGTGGCAATAAGGCAATGCCCAGATATCAACCTAATTCTGTTCAAGCATATAAATCAGGAGCGTGCGCTACGAAAGTTTTGGACAGCTGAGTCAAGGCAATCATATATTATTTGCAATAAAACGGAATAATTAAAAGAGGATGATTGAGCAACCGAAAGTCTCTCGCTGAGCATCGAGCGAGCACAGTAACGCGATATTTGTACACTGAATCGACCGCTGATCGACCGTTTCCATGGTTAAGGTATGAAAAACTGGCCTAGAGCGGGCCCAGGAGCCGTCTCGCGACGGATTTCTCGGCGCAGTTGGCTGTAAAGTCGTGAGGTACGTGGTCGCTGTCCGAGGGTATCTTAGATATCCTTAATTTCTGAGCCTAATAGTGCATATTCTTTTGTAGTGTGTTTCCAAGGACTCAATTACCCTCGTTAAAGCTTTAGATTATAATTTCAATTATTGTTTAGAGATACAGACTCAGTTTTGGTTAAGTGAAAAGTGCGAAGGTGTGCGCGTACGTTCTGCACGTGGCCGACAAATTGCGTCGGACACGTTAGTTTTTAAGTTTCCTTTTTGATCTCACTTACATTATTCTTTTCTTTATCATTTAAACTCGAACAGAACGCGAAGGGTTGTTCCTCGCTCGTGTGGCGAATAGAGTCGGTGAATTATAAACGAATAAAAGCATTAACCGCCTGATTTGTCGACCCTTGTAAAGGGCTAGACCCCGGCTCAATTCAAGCTGAGCATAGGCAAATCTAGGAGGGACATAGTACTAAAGCAATATTTCGATTCGAAGGTATTATCATCGTTTTGCCATCAAATCCTTGAATTCCACCGACCTACGCCAGAGAAGGAGAGTTAAGAAGGAAAGAGCGAGAGAGCGACAGTGAGAGAGAGAGAGAGAGAGAGAGGGATAGTTAAAGCGGAAGAGCGCGTGCGTACGCCGATTATATCCGATCGTAACCGAAGACCAGCGGCACGGTAGGAACCTCCAGTCGCGCTGTTCGACAACTTTGTAACCAAACCATATAGTCTGACCCTGCCCGCGTCCTGCACCACGGAGAGATCCGCCGGGTACGGTCGCTGACTGTGTGATTACAGTCCCGAAACGAAATGTCGATTGTTAAGCGTCTAAATATTAATTGTCGCGAATGCTATCGTATCATGTTGTGAATGGCGTTCGTATTAAGGCGCGTAATTGCCGCGCATTAGCATCAAACGTTTCTTAGTACTTCCAATAATGTTTACTGTCGTAGTGCTATACTTGCTAGTCAGATTCGGGATATATATATGTATATATCTTTTCTATTTTTCCTTATATCAATATTTTTCCGATTGAATATATATATATCTACTTTGTTCTCCCCTTATATTATTTTCTTAATTTCATCTATGTTGTGACGTCACACCTTATCTACCGTAGTGTTTCCGCGGAGCGCAAACATAACCTCACGCGAACGATTGGGGACCTGCACGGGTCTTACGGAGGAGCACGAATCCTATTAGTCCTGCATATAACTAAACGCGACATTAGTTTCTAATTTAACTTTTTTCCGTTTGGCTTATAAATTTAAACCAATAATCCCACTCTTCCAGGAAGGGATTAGAATACCTTGCAATATTGATCTTTAGTTGGATTACCGTTATTTATAATAATTAAATAGCGAAATTATTTAAGCGTTACGCCCGGTTGCACGGCAGGCCGCTCGCAGATTCACATCGACCATCTAGACAATTACAAAGTCGTGAAAAAGCCTCGCCCGGACGTAACAGACCGTATGATCATCTTCAAACTTGCAGGAGTGCTCTCGGTTGGCGACACGAGCATTCTGTACAAGTTTCATAAACGTCGTACGGCTGGAAGGGGAGTTAGTCACAAATTGTCATCTACAACGCAGTTTCCGCTCAGCGACCAAGTCCCGTCGTAGCTGTATGTAAGTTCATCGAGAAATGCGAACCGATCGTACGATCTTCTTCAAACTTGGAGCAGTGATCTCGGTTGACGACACGAGCATGCTGTACAAGTTTCATAAACTTCGTACGGCTGGAAGCGGAGTGTGAAAAAAATTGTCATCATCCGAATTTCCGCTCAGCGACCAAGTCCCTTCGTAGCTGCCTGTGAGTTGATCGAGAAATCTGAACCGACCGTACGATCATCTTCAAACTTGCAGGAGTGCCCTCGATTGGCGGCAAGAGCATTCTCTACAAGTTTCATAAACTTCGTACGGCTGGAAGGGGAATTAGACACAAATTGTCAACTACAACGCAGTACTGGATAGTTCCCGTTCAGTGACAAAGTCCCGTCGTAGCTGTATGTAAGTTCATCGAGAAATCTGAACCGACCCTACGATCATCTTCAAACTTGCAGGAGTGCTGTCGATTGACGACACGAGCATGCTGTAGAAGTGTCATAAACTTCGTACGGCTTGGAAGCGGAGTTTGAAAAAAATTGTCATCATCCGAATTTCCGCTCAGCGACCAAGTCCCTTCGTAGCTGCATGTAAGTTCATCGAGAAATCTGAACCGACCGTACGATCATCTTCAAACTTGCAGGAGTGCTCTCGGTTGGCGACACGAGCATTCTGTACAAGTTTCATAAACTTCGTACGGCTGGAAGGGGAGTTAGACACAAATTGTCATGTACAACGCAGTTTCCGCTCAGCGACCAAGTCCCTTCGTAGCTGCATGTAAGTTCATCGAGAAATGCGAACAGACCGTACGATCATCTTCAAACTTGCAGGAGTGCTCTCGATTGGCGACACGAGCATTCTCTACAAGTTTCATAAACTTCGTATAGCTGGAAGGGGAGTTAGACACAAATTGTCATCTACAAAGCAGTTCCGCTCAGCGACCAAGTTCCGTTGTAGCTGTATGTAAGTTCATCGAGTAATGCGACCCGACCGTACGATCTTCTTCAAACTTGCAGGAGTGCTCTCGATTGGCGACACGAGCATTCTCTACAAGTTTCATAAACTTCGTACGGCTGGAAGGGGAGTTAGACACAAATTGTCATCATCCGAATTTCCGCTCAGCGACCAAGTCCCTTCGTAACTGCATGTAAGTTCATCGAGAAATGTGAAACGACCGTACGATCTTCTTCAAATTTGCAGGAGTGCGCTCGATTGGCGACACGAGCATTCTCTACAAGTTTCATAAACTTCGTACAGCTGGAAGGGGAGTTAGACACAAATTGTCATCTACAAAGCAGTTTCCGCTCAGCGACCAAGTTCCGTTGTAGCTGTATGTAAGTTCATCGAGAAATCTGAACCGACCCTACGATCATCTTCAAACTTGCAGGAGTGCTGTCGATTGACGACACGAGCATGCTGTAGAAGTTTCATAAACTTCGTACGGCTGGAAGCGGAGTTTGAAAAAAATTGTCATCATCCGAATTTCCGCTCAACGACCAAGTCCCTTCGTAACTGCATGTAAGTTCATCGAGAAATCTGAACCGACCGTACGATCATCTTCAAACTTGGAGGAGTGCTCTCGATTGGCGACACGAACATTCTCTACAAGTTTCATAAACTTCGTACGGCTGGAAGCGGAGTGTGAACAAAATTGTCATCATCCGAATATCCGCTCAGCAACAAAGTCCCTTCGTAGCTGCTTGTGAGTTCATCGAGAAATCTGAACCGACCGTACGATCATCTTCAAACTTGCAGGAGTGCTCTCGATTGGCGGCAAGAGCATTCTCTACAAGTTTCATAAACCTCGTACGGCTGGAAGGGGAATTAGACACAAATTGTCATCTGCAACGCAGTACTGGATAGTTCCCGTTCAGCGACAAAGTCCCGTCGTACCTGTATGTAAGTTCATCGAGAACTGTGAGCCGACCGTATGATCTTCTTCAAACTTGTAGGAGTGCTCTCGACTGGCGACACGAGCATTCTGTACAAGTTTCATAAACTTCGTACGGCTGGAAGGGGAGTTAGACACAAATTGTCATCTACAACGCAGTACTGGATAGTTCCCGTTCAGCGACCAAGTCCTGTCGTAGCTGTATGTAAGTTCATCGAGAAATGCGAACCGATCGTACGATCTTCTTCAAACTTGCATTAGTGCTCTCGATTGACGACCCGAGCATGCTGTGTGAGTTTCATAAACTTCGTACGGCTGGACGCGGAGTTTGAAAAAAATTGTCATCATCCGAATTTCCGCTCAACGACCAAGTCCCTTCGCAGCTGCATGTAAGCTCATCGAGAAATCTGAACCGACCGCACGATCATCTTCAAAAGTGCAGGAGTGCTCTCGATTGGCGACACGAGCATTCTGTACAAGTTTCATAAACTTCGTACGGCTGGAAGGGGAGTTAGACACAAATTGTCATCTACAACGCAGTACTGGATAGTTCCCGTTCAACGACAAAGTCCCGTCGTAGCTGTATGTAAGTTCATCGAGAAATGTGAACCGACCGTATGATCTTCTTCAAACTTGTAGGAGTGGTCTCGAATGGTGACACGAGCATTCTGTACAAGTTTCATAAACTTCGAACGGCTGGAAAGGGAGTTAGACACAAATTGTCATCTACAACGCAGTTTCCGCTCAGCGACCAAGTTCCGTCGTAGCTGTATGTAAGTTCATCGATAAATGCAACCCGACAGTACGATCTTCTTCAAACTTGCAGGAGTGCTCTCGATTGGCGACACGAGCATTCTCTACAAGTTTCATAAACTTCGTACGGCTGGAAGGGGAGTTAGACACAAATTGTCATCATCCGAATTTCCGCTCAGCGACCAAGTCCCTTCGTAGCTGCATGTAAGTTCATCGAGAAATCTGAACCGACCGTACGATCATCTTCAAACTTACAGGAGTGCTCTCGATTAGCGACACGAGCATTCTGTACAAGTTTCATAAACTTCGTACGGCTGGAAGGGGAGTTAGACGCAAGTTGTCATCTACAACGCAGTACTGGATAGTTCCCGTTCAGCGACCAGGTCCCGTCGTAGCTGTGTGTAAGTTCATCGGGAAATGCGAACCGATTGTACGATCTTCTTCAAACTTGCAGGAGTGCTCTCGATTGACTACACGAGCATGCTGTACAAGTTTCATAAACTTCGTACGGCTGGAAGCGGAGTTTGAAAAAAATTGTCATCATCCGAATTTCCCCTCAGCGACCAAGTCCCTTCGTAGCGCATGTAAGTTCATCGAGAAATCTGACCCGACCGTACGATCATCTTCAAACTTGCAGGAGTGCTCTCGAATGGCGACACGAGAATTCTGAACAAGTTTCATAAACTTCGTACGGCTGGAAGGGGAGTTAGACACAAGTTTTCATGTACAACGCAGTTTCCGCTCAGCGACCAGGTCCCTTCGTAGCTGCATGTAAGTTCATCGAGAAATCTGAACCGACCATACGATCATCTTCAAACTTGCAGGAGTGCTCTCGATTGACGACACGAGCATTCTGTACAGTTTCATAAACTTCGTACGGCTGGAAGGGGAGTTAGACACAAATTGTCATCTACAACGCAGTACTGGATAGTTCCCGTTCAACGACAAAGTCCCGTCGTAGCTGTATGTAAGTTCATCGAGAAATCTGAACCGACCGTATGATCTTCTTCAAACTTGTAGGAGTGGTCTCGAATGGCGACACGAGCATTCAGTACAAGTTTCATAAACTTCGAACGGCTGGAAGGGGAGTTAGACACAAATTGTCATCTACAAAGCAGTTTCCGCTCAGCAACCAAGTTCCGTCGTAGCTGTATGTAAGTTCATCGAGAAATGCGACCCGACCGTACGGTCATCTTCAAACTTGCAGGAGTGCTCTCGATTGGCGACACGAGCATTCTCTACAAGTTTCATAAACTTCGTACAGCTGGAAGGGGAGTTAGACACAAATTGTCATCTACAACGCAGTTTCCGCTCAGCGAGCAAGTCCCGTCGTAGGTGTATGTAAGTTCATCGAGAAATGTGAACCGACAGTACGATCTTCTTCAAACTTGCAGGAGTGCTCTCGATTGACGACCCGAGCATGCTGTATGAGTTTCATAAACTTCGTACGGCTGGAAGCGGAGTTTGAAAAAAATGGTCATCATCCGAATTTCCGCTCAGCGACCTAGTCCCTTCGTAGGTGCATGTAAGTTCATCGAGAAATCTGAACCGACCGTACGATCATCTTCAAACTTGCAGGAGTGCTCTCGATTGGCGACACGAGCATTCTGTGCAAGTTTCATAAACTTCATACGGCTGGAAGGGGAGTTAGACACAAATTGTCATCTACAACGCAGTACTGGATAGTTCCCGTTCAGCGACTAAGTCCCGTCGTAGCTGTATGTAAGTTCATCGAGAAATACGAACCGATCGTACGATCTTCTTCAAACTTGCAGGATTTCTCTCGATTGACGACACGAGCATGCTGTACAAGTTTCATAAACTTCGTACGGCTGGAAGCGGAGTTTGAAAAAAATGGTCATCATCCGAATTTCCGCTCAGCGTCCAAGTCCCTTCGTAGCTGCATGTAAGTTCATCGAGAAATCTGACCCGACCGTACGATCATCTTCAAACTTGCAGGAGTGCTCTCGAATGGCCACACGAGCATTCTGAACAAGTTTCATAAACTTCGTACGGTTGGAAGCGGAGTTAGACACAAATTGTCATCTACAACGCAGTACTGGATATTTCCCGTTCAGCGACTAAGTCCCGTCGTAGCTGCATGTAAGTTCATCGAGAAATGTGAACCGACCGTACGATCTTCTTCAAACTTGCAGGAGTGCTCTCGATTGACTACACGAGCGTGCTGTACAAGTTTCATAAACTTCGTACGGCTGATCGCGGAGTTTGAAAAAAATTGTCATCATCCGAATTTCCGCTCAACGACCAAGTCCCTTCGTAGCTGCATGTAAGCTCATCGAGAAATCTGAACCGACCGTACAATCATCTTCAAAATTGCAGGAGTGCTCTCGATTGGCGACACGATCATTCTGTACAAGTTTCATAAACTTCGTACGGCTGGAAGGGGAGTTAGACACAAATTGTCATCTACAACGCAGTACTGGATAGTTCCCGTTCAACGACAAAGTCCCTTCGTAGCTCCATGTAAGTTCATCGAGAAATGCGAACCGACCGTACGATCATCTTCAAACTTGCAGGAGTGCTCTCGATTGGCGACACAATCATTCTATACAAGTGTCATAAACTTCTTACGGCTGGAAGGGGAGTTAGACACAAATTGTCATCTACAACGCAGTTTCCCTCAGCGACCAAGTCCCGTCGTAGCGGTATGTAAGTTCATCGAGAAATGCGAACCGACCGTACGATCATCTTCAAACTTGCAGGAGTGCTCTCGATTGGCGACACGAGCATTCTCTACAAGTTTCATAAACTTCGTACAGCTGGAAGGGGAGTTAGACACAAATTGTCATCTACAACACAGTTTCCGCTCAGCGAGCAAGTCCCGTCGTAGGTGTATGTAAGTTCATCGAGAAATGTGAACCTACAGTACGATCTTCTTCAAACTTGCAGGAGTGCTCTCGATTGACGACACGAGCATGCTGTACAAGTTTCATAAACTTCGTGCGGCTGGAAGCGGAGTTTGAAAATAATTGTCATCATCCGAATTTCCGCTCAGCGACCAAGTCCCTTCATAGCTGCATGTAAGTTCATCGAGAAATCTGAACCGACTGTACGATCATCTTCAAACTTGCAGGAGTGCTCTCGATTGGCGACACGAGCATTCTGTACAAGTTTCATAAACTTCGTACGGCTGGAAGGGGAGTTAGACACAAATTGTCATCTACAACGCATTACTGGATAGTTCCCGTTCAGCGACAAAGTCCCGTCGTAGCTGTATGTAAGTTCATCGAGAAATGTGAACCGACCGTATGATCTTCTTCAAACTTGTAGGAGTGGTCTCGAATGGCGACACGAGCATTCTGTACAAGTTTCATAAATTTCGAACGGCTGGAAGGGGAGTTAGACACAAATTGTCATCTACAACGCAGTTTCCGCTCAGCGACCAAGTCCCGTCGTAGCGGTATGTAAGTTCATCGAGAAATGTGAACCGACCGTATGATCTTCTTCAAACTTGTAGGAGTGGTCTCGAATGGCGACACGAGCATTCTGTACAAGTTTCATAAATTTCGAACGGCTGGAAGGGGAGTTAGACACAAATTGTCATCTACAACGCAGTTTCCGCTCAGCGACCAAGTCCCGTCGTAGCTGTATGTAAGTTCATCGAGAAATGCGAACCGACCGTACGATCTGCTTCAAACTTGCAGGAGTGCTCTCGATTGGCGACACGAGCATTCTCTACAAGTTTCATAAACTTCGTACGGCTGGAAGGGGAGTTAGACACAAACTGTTATCATCCGAATTTCCGCTCAGGGACCAAGTCCTTTCGTAGCTGCATGTAAGTTCATCGAGAAATCTGAACCGACCATACGATCATCTTCAAACTTGCAGGAGTGCTCTCGATTGGCGACACGAACATTCTGTACAAGTTTCATAAACTTCGTATGGCTGGAAGGGGAGTTAGACAAAAATTGTGATCTACAACGCAGTTTCCCTCAGCGACCAAGTCCCGTCGTAGCGGTATGTAAGTTCATCGAGAAATGCGGACCGACTGTACGATCATCTTCAAACTTGCAGAAGTGCTCTCGATTGGCGACACGAGCATTCTCTACAAGTTTCATAAACTTCGTACGCTGGAAGTGGAGTTAGACACAAATTGTCATCTACAACGCAGTTTCCGCTCAGCGACCAAGTCCCGTCGTAGCTGTATATAAGTTCATCGAAAAATGCGAACCGACCGTACGATCTTCTTCAACCTTGCAAGAGTGCTCTCGATTGGCGACACGAGCATTCTCTACAAGTTTCATAAACTTCGTACGGCTGGAAGGGGAGTTAGACACAAATTGTCATGTACAACGCAGTTTTCGCTAAGCGATCAAGTCCCGTCGTAGCTGTATGTAAGTTCATCGAGAAATGCGAACCGATCGTACGCTCTACGTCAAACTTGCAGGAGTGCTCTCGATTGACGACACGAGAATGCTGTACCAGTTTCATAAACTTCGTACGGCTGGAAGCGGAGTTTGAAAATAATTGTCATCATCCGAATTTCCGCTCAGCGACCAAGTAGCTTCATAGCTGCATGTAAGTTCATCGAGAAATCTGAACCGACTGTACGATCATCTTCAAACTTGCAGGAGTGCTCTCGATTGGCGCCACGAGCATTCTGTACAAGTTTCATAAACTTCGTACGGCTGGAAAGGGAGTTAGACACAAATTGTCATCTACAACGCATTACTGGATAGTTCCCGTTCAGCGACTAAGTCCCGTCGTAGCTGCATGTAAGTTCATCGAGAAATGCGAACCGACGGTACAATCTTCTTCAAACTTGCAGGAGTTCTCTCGATTGACGACACGAGCATTCTCTACAAGTTTCATAAACTTCGTACGGCTGGAAGGGGAGTTAGACACAAATTGTCATCTACAACGCAGTTTCCGCTCAGCGACCAAGTCCCGTCGTAGCTGTATGTAAGTTCATCGAGAAATGCGAACCGACAGACGATCTTCTTCAAACTTGCAGGAGTGCTCTCGATTGGCGACACGAGGATTCTCTACAAGTTTCGTAAACTTCGTACGGCTGGAAGGGGAGTTAGACACAAATTGTCATCATCCGAATTTCCGCTCAGCGACCAAGTCCCTTCGTTGCTGCATGTAAGTTGACCGAGAAATCTGAACCGACCATACGATCATCTTCAAACTTGCAGGAGTGCTCTCGATTGGCGACACGAGCATTCTGTACACGTTTCATAAACTTCGTACGGCTGGAAGGGGAGTTAGACACAAATTGTGATCTACAACGCAGTTTCCCTCAGCGACCAAGTCCCGTCGTAGCGGTATGTAAGTTCATCGAGAAATGCGGACCGACCGTACGATCATCTTCAAACTCTACAATCTACAACGCAGTTTCCCTCAGCGACCAAGTCCCGTCGTAGCGGTATGTAAGTTCATCGAGAAATGCGGACCGACCGTACGATCATCTTCAAACTTGCAGGAGTGCTCTCGATTGGCGACACGAGCATTCTCTACAAGTTTCATAAACTTCGTACGGCTGGAAGGGGAGTTAGACACAAATTGTCATCTACAACGCAGTTTCCGCTCAGCGACCAAGTCCCTTCGTAGCTGCATGTAAGCTCATCGAGAAATCTGAACCGACCGTACCATCATCTTCAAACTTGCAGGAGTGCTCTCGATTGGCGACACGAGCATTCTGTACAAGTTTCATAAACTTCGTACGGCTGGAAGGGGAGTTAGACACAAATTGTCATCTACAACGCATTACTGGATAGTTCCCGTTCAGCGACAAAGTCCCGTTGTAGCTGTATGTAAGTTCATCGAGAAATGCGAACCGACCGTACGATCTTCTTCAACCTTGCAACAGTGCTCTCGATTGGCGACACGATCATTCTCTACAAGTTTCATAAACTTCGTACGGCTGGAAGGGGAGTTAGACACAAATTGTCATGTACAACGCAGTTTCCGCTAAGCGATCAAGTCCCGTCGTAGCTGTATGTAAGTTCATCGAGAAATGCGAACCGTTCGTACGATCTACGTCAAACTTGTAGGAGTGCTCTCGATTGGCGACACGAGCATTCTGTACAAGTTTCAAAAACTTCGTACGGCTGGAAGGGGAGTTAGACACAAATTGTCATCTACAACGCAGTACTGGATAGTTCCCGTTCAGCGACTAAGTCCCGTCGTAGCTGTATGTAAGTTCATCGAAAAATGCGAACCGACCGTACGATCTTCTTCAACCTTGCAAGAGTGCTCTCGATTGGCGACACGAGCATTCTGTACAAATTTCATAAACTTCGTACGGCTGGAAGGGGAGTTAGAAACAAATTGTCATGTACAACGCAGTTTCCGCTAAGCGATCAAGTCCCGTCGTAGCTGTATGTAAGTTCATCGAGAAATGCGAACCGATCATACGATCTACGTCAAACTTGTAGGAGTGCTCTCGATTGGCGACACGAGCATTCTGTACAAGTTTCAAAAACTTCGTACGGCTGGAAGGGGAGTTAGACACAAATTGTCATCTACAACGCAGTACTGGATAGTTCCCGTTCAGCGACTAAGTCCCGTCGTAGCTGTATATAAGTTCATCGAAAAATGCGAACCGACCGTACGATCTTCTTCAACCTTGCAAGAGTGCTCTCGATTGGCGACACGAGCATTCTCTACAAGTTTCATAAACTTCGTACGGCTGGAAGGGGAGTTAGACACAAATTGTCATGTACAACGCAGTTTTCGCTAAGCGATCAAGTCCCGTCGTAGCTGTATGTAAGTTCATCGAGAAATGCGAACCGATCGTACGATCTACGTCAAACTTGCAGGAGTGCTCTCGATTGACGACACGAGCATGCTGTACCAGTTTCATAAACTTCGTACGGCTGGAAGCGGAGTTTGAAAATAATTGTCATCATCCGAATTTCCGCTCAGCGACCAAGTCCCTTCATAGCTGCATGTAAGTTCATCGAGAAATCTGAACCGACTGTACGATCATCTTCAAACTTGCAGGAGTGCTCTCGATTGGCGCCACGAGCATTCTGTACAAGTTTCATAAACTTCGTACGGCTGGAAAGGGAGTTAGACACAAATTGTCATCTACAACGCATTACTGGATAGTTCCCGTTCAGCGACTAAGTCCCGTCGTAGCTGCATGTAAGTTCATCGAGAAATGCGAACCGACGGTACAATCTTCTTCAACCTTGCAGGAGTGCTCTCGATTGGCGACACGAGCATTCTCTACAAGTTTCATAAACTTCGTACGGCTGGAAGGGGAGTTAGACACAAATTGTCATCTACAACGCAGTTTCCGTTCAGCGACCAAGTCCCGTCGTAGCTGTATGTAAGTTCATCGAGAAATGCGAACCGATCGTACGATCTACGTCAAACTTGCAGGAGTGCTCTCGATTGACGACACGAGTATGCTGTACAAGTTTCATAAACTTCGTACGGCTGGAAGCGGAGTTTGAAAAAAATTGTCATCATCCGAATTTCCGCTCAGCGACCAAGTCCCTTCATAGCTGCATGTAAGATAATCGAGAAATCTGAACCGACTGTACGATCATCTTCAAACTTGCAGGAGTGCTCTCGATTGGCGCCACGAGCATTCTGTACAAGTTTCATAAACTTCGTACGGCTGGAAAGGGAGTTAGACACAAATTGTCATCTACAACGCATTACTGGATAGTTCCCGTTCAGCGACTAAGTCCCGTCGTAGCTGCATGTAAGTTCATCGAGAAATGCGAACCGACGGTACAATCTTCTTCAAACTTGCAGGAGTGCTCTCGATTGGCGACACGAGCATTCTCTACAAGTTTCATAAACTTCGTACGGCTGGAAGGGGAGTTAGACACAAATTGTCATCTACAACGCAGTTTCCGTTCAGCGACCAAGTCCCGTCGTAGCTGTATGTAAGTTCATCGAGAAATGCGAACCGATCGTACGATCTACGTCAAACTTGCAGGAGTGCTCTCGATTGACGACACGAGTATGCTGTACAAGTTTCATAAACTTCGTACGGCTGGAAGCGGAGTTTGAAAAAAATTGTCATCATCCGAATTTCCGCTCAGCGACCAAGTCCCTTCATAGCTGCATGTAAGTTCATCGAGAAATCTGAACCGACCGTACGATCATCTTCAAACTTGCAGGAGTGCTCTCGATTGGTGACACGAGCATTCTGTACAAGTTTTATAAACTTCGTATGGCTGGAAGGGGAGTTAGACACAAATTGTCATTTACAACGCAGTACTGGATAGTTTCCGCTCAGCGACCAAGTCCCGTCGTAGCTGTATGTAAGTTCATCGAGAAATGCGAACCGATCGTACGATCTTCTTCAAACTTGCAGGAGTGCTCTCGATTGACGACCCGAAAATGCTGTACGAGTTTCATCAACTTCGTACGGCTGGAAGCGGATTTTGAAAAAAATTGTCATCATCCGAATTTCCGCTCAGCGACCAAGTCCCTTCGTAGCTGCATGTAAGTTCATCGAGAAATCTGAACCGACCGTACGATCATCTTCAAACTTGCAGGAGTGCTCTCGATTGGCGACACGAGCATTCTGTACAAGTTTCATAAACTTCGTACGGCTGGAAGGGGAGTTAGACACAAATTGTCATCTACAACGCAGTACTGGATAGTTCCCGTTCAGCGACTAAGTCCCGTCGTAGCTGTATGTAAGTTCATCGAGAAATGCGAACCGACCGTACGATCTTCTTCAAACTTGCAGGAGTGCTCTCGATCGGCGACACGAGCATTCTCTACAAGTTTCATAAACTTCGTACGGCTAGAAGGGGAGTTAGACACAAATTGTCATCTACAACGCAGTACTGGATAGTTCCCGTTCAGCGACAAAGTCCCGTCGTAGCTGTATGTAAGTTCATCGAGATATGTGAACCAACCGTACGATCTTCTTCAAACTTGCAGGAGTGCTCTCGAATGGCGACACGAGCATTCTCTACAAGTCTCATAAACTTCGTACGGCTGGAAGGGGAGTTAGACACAAATTGTCATCTACAACGCAGTACTGGATAGTTCCCGTTCAGCGACCAAGTCCCGTCGTAGCTGTACGTAAGTTCATCGAGAAATCTGAACCGACCGTACGATCTTCTTCAAACTTGCAGGAGTGCTCTCGCTTGACGACACGAGCATGTGGTACAAGTTTCATAAACTTCGTACTGCTGGAAGGGGAGTTAGACACAAATTGTCATCTACAACGCAGTTTCCGCTCAGCGACCAAGTCCCGTCGAAGCTGTATGTAAGTTCATCGAGAAATGCGAACCGACCGTACGATCTTGTTCAAACTTGCAGGAGTGCTCTCGATTGACGACACGAGCATGCTGTACAAATTTCATAAACTTCGTACGGCTGGAAGCGGAGTTTGAAAAACATTGTCATCATCCGAATTTCCGCTCAGCGACCAAGTCCCTTCGTAGCTGCATGTAAATTCATCGAGAAATCTGAACCGACCGTACGATCATCTTCAAACTTGCAGGAGTGCTCTCGATTGGCGACACGAGCATTCTGTACAAGTTTCATAATCTTCGTACGGCTGGAAGGGGAATTAGACACGAATTGTCATCTACAACGCAGTACTGGATAGTTCCCGTTCAGCGACAAAGTCCCGTCGTAGCTGCATGTAAGTTCATCGAGAAATCTGAACCGACCGTACGATCTTCTTCAAACTTGCAGGAGTGCTCTCGATTGGCGACACAAGCATTCTGTACAAGTGTCATAAACTTCTTCCGGCTGGAAGGGGAGTTAGACACAAATTGTCATCTACAACGCAGTTTCCCTCAGCGACCAAGTCCCGTTGTAGCGGTATGTAAGTTCATCGAGAAATGCGAACCGACCGTACGATCATCTTCAAACTTGCAGGAGTGCTCTCGATTGGCGACACGAGCATTCTCTACAAGTTTCATAAACTTCGTACGGCTGGAAGGGGAGTTAGACAAAAATTGTCATCTACAACGCAGTTTCCGCTCAGCGACCAAGTCCCGTCGTAGCTGTATGTAAGTTCATCGAGAAATGCGAACCGATCGTACGATCTTCTTCAAACTTGGAGGAGTGCTCTCGGTTGACGACACGAGCATGCTGTACAAGTTTCATAAACTTCGTACGGCTGGAAGCGAAGTGTGAAAAAAATTATCATTATCCGAATTTCCGCTCAGCGACCAAGTCCCTTCGTAGCTGCTTGTGAATTCATCGAGAAATCTGAACCGACCGTACGATCATCTTCAAACTTGCAGGAGTGCTCTCGATTGGCGACAAGAGCATTCTCTACAAGTTTCATAAACTTCGTACGGCTGGGAGGGGAATTAGACACAAATTGTCATCTACAACGCAGTACTGGATAGTTCCCGTTCAGCGACAAAGTCCCGTCGTAGCTGCATGTAAGTTCATCGAGAAATCTGAACCGACCGTACGATCTTCTTCAAACTTGCAGGAGTGCTCTCGATTGGCGACACAAGCATTCTGTACAAGTGTCATAAACTTCTTACGGCTGGAAGGGGAGTTAGACACAAATTGTCATCTACAACGCAGTTTCCCTCAGCGACCAAGTCCCGTTGTAGCGGTATGTAAGTTCATCGAGAAATGCGAACCGACCGTACGATCATCTTCAAACTTGCAGGAATGCTCCCGATTGGCGACACGAGCATTCTCTACAAGTTTCATAAACTTCTTACGGCTGGAAGGGGAGTTAGACACAAATTGTCATCTACAACGCAGTACTGGATAGTTCCCGTTCAACGACAAAGTCCCGTCGTAGCTGTATGTAAGTTTCTTCGAGAAATCTGAACCGACCGTATGATCTTCTTCAAACTTGTAGGAGTGGTCTCGAATGGCGACACGAGCATTCTGTACAAGTTTCATAAACTTCGAACGGCTGGAAGGGGAGTTAGACACAAATTGTCATCTACAAAGCAGTTTCCGCTCAGCGACCAAGTTCCGTCGTAGCTGTATGTAAGTTCATCGAGAAATGCGACCCGACCGTACGATCTTCTTCAAACTCGCAGGAGTGCTCTCGATTGGCGACACGAGCATTCTCTACAAGTTTCATAAACTTCGTACGGCTGGAAGGGGAGTTAGACACAAATTGTCATCATCCAAATTTCCGCTCAGCGACCAAGTCCCTTCGTAGCTGCATGTAAGTTCATCGAGAAATCTGAACCGACCGTACGATCATCTACAAACTTGCAGGAGTGCTCTCGATTAGCGACACGAGCATTCTGTACAAGTTTCATAAACTTCGTACGGCTGGAAGGGGAGTTAGACACAAATTGTCATCTACAACGCAGTACTGGATAGTTCCCGTTCAGCGACCAAGTCCCTTCGTAGCTGCATGTAAGTTCATCGAGAAATCTGAACCGACCGTACCATCATCTTGAAACTTGCAGGAGTGCTCTCGAATGGCGACACGAGCATTCTGTACAAGTTTCATAAACTTCGTACGGCTGGAAGGGGAGTTAGACAAAAATTGTCATCTACAACGCAGTTTCCGCTCAGCGACCAAGTCCCGTCGTAGCTGTATGTAAGTTCATCGAGAAATGCGAAACGATCGTACGATCTTCTTCAAACTTGGAGGAGTGCTCTCGGTTGACGACACGAGCATGCTGTACAAGTTTCATTAACTTCGTACGGCTGGAAGCGGAGTGTGAAAAAAATTATCATTATCCGAATTTCCGCTCAGCGACCAAGTCCTTCGTAGCTGCTTGTGAATTCATCGAGAAATCTGAACCGACCGTACGATCATCTTCAAACTTGCAGGAGTGCTCTCGATTGGCGACAAGAGCATTCTGTACAAGTTTCATAAACTTCGTACGGCTGGAAGGGGAGTTAGACAAAAATTGTCATCTACAACGCAGTACTGGATAGTTCCCGTTCAGCGACCAAGTCCGTTCGTAGCTGCATGTACATTCATCGAGAAATCTGAACCGACCGTACGATCATCTTCAAACTTGCAGGAGTGCTCTCGATTGGCGACACGAGCATTCTGTACAAGTTTCATAAACTTCGTACAGCTGGAAGGGGAATTAGACACGAATTGTCATCTACAACGCAGTACTGGATAGTTCCCGTTCAGCGACAAAGTCCCGTCGTAGCTGTATGTAAGTTCATCGAGAAATGTGAGCCGACCGTATGATGTTCTTCAAACTTGTAGGAGTGCTCTCGAATGGCGACACGAGCATTCTGTACGAGTTTCATAAACTTCGTACGGCTGGAAGGGGAGTTAGACACAAATTGTCATCTACAACGCAGTTTCCGCTCAGCGACCAAGTCCCGTCGTAGCTGTATGTAAGTTCATCGAGAAATCTGAACCGACCCTACGATCATCTTCAAACTTGCAGAAGTGCTGTCGATTGACGACCCGAGCATGCTGTAGAAGTTTCATAAACTTCGTACGGCTGGAAGCGGACTTTGAAAAAAATGGTCATTATCCGAATTTCCGCTCAACGACCAAGTCCCTTCGTAGCTGCATGTAAGTTCATCGAGAAATCTGAACCGACCGTACGATCATCTTCAAACGTCCAGGAGTGCTCTCGATTGGCGACACGAGCATTCTGTACAAGTTGCATAAACTTCGCACGGCTGGAAGGGGAGTTAGACACAAATTGTCATGTACAACGCAGTTTCCGCTCAGCGACCAAGTCCCTTCGTAGCTGCATGTAAGTTCATCGAGAAATGCGAACCGACCGTACGATCATCTTCAAACTTGCAGGAATGCTCTCGATTGGCGACACAAGCATTCTGTACAAGTGTCATAAACTTCTTACGGCTGGAAGGGGAGTTAGACACAAATTGTCACATACAACGCAGTTTCCCTCAGCGACCAAGTCCCGTTGTAGCGGTACGTAAGTTCATCGAGAAATGCGAACCGACCGTACGATCATCTTCAAACTTGCAGGAGTGCTCTCGATTGGCGACACGAGCATTCTCTACAAGTTTCATAAACTTCGTACAGCTGGAAGGGGAGTTAGACACAAATTGTCATCTACAACGCAGTACTGGATAGTTCCCGTACAGCGACTAAGTCCCGTCGTAGGTGTATGTAAGTTCATCGAGAAATGTGAACCGACCGTACGATCTTCTTCAAACTTGCAGGAGTGCTCTCGATTGGCGACACGAGCATTCTCTACAAGTTTCATAAACTTCGTACGGCTGGAAGGGGAGTTAGACACAAATTGTCATGTACAACGCAGTTTCCGCTCAGCGACCAAGTCCCTTCGTAGCTGCATGTAAGTTCATCGAGAAACCTGAACCGACCGTACGATCATCTTCAAACTGGCAGGAGTGCTCTCGATTGGCGACACGAGCATTCTCTACAAGTTTCACAAACTTCGTACGGCTGGAAGGGGAGTTAGACACAAATTGTCAGCTACAACGCAGTACTGGATAGTTCCCGTACAGCGACCAAGTCCCTTCGTAGCTGCATGTAAGTTCATCGAGAAATGTGAACCGACCGTACGATCTTCTTCAAATATGCAGGAGTGCTCTCGATTGACGACCCGAGCATGCTGTACAAGTTTCATAAACTTCGTACGGCTGGAAGCGGAGTTTGAAAAAAATTGTCATCATCCGAATTTCCGCTCAGCGACCAAGTCCCTTCGTAGCTGCATGTAAGTTCATCGAGAAATCTGACCCGACCGTACGATCATCTTCAAACTTGCAGGAGTGCTCTCGAATGGCGACACGAGCATTCTGAACAAGTTTCATAAACTTCGTTAGGCTGGAAGGGGAGTTAGACGCAAATTGTCATCTACAACGCAGTACTGGATAGTTCCCGTTCAGCGACCAAGTCCCGTCGTAGCTGTGTGTAAGTTCATCGAGAAATGCGAACCGATCGTACGATCTTCTTCAAACTTGCAGGAGTGCTCTCGATTGACTACACGAGCATGCTGTACAAGTTTCATAAACTTCGTACGGCTGGAAGCGGAGTTTGAAAAAAATTGTCATCATCCGAATTTCCGCTCAGCGACCAAGTCCCTTCGTAGCTGCATGTAAGTTCATCGAGAAATCTGACCCGACCGTACGATCATCTTCGGACTTGCAGGAGTGCTCTCGATTGGCGACACGAGCATTCTGAACAAGTTTCATAAACTTCGTACGGTTGGAAGCGGAGTTTGAAAAAAATGGTCATCATCCGAATTTCCGCTCAGTGTCCAAGTCCCTTCGTAGCTGCATGTAAGTTCATCGAGAAATCTGACCCGACCGTACGATCATCTTCCAACTTGCAGGAGTGCTCTCGAATGGCCACACGAGCATTCTGAACAAGTTTCATAAACTTCGTACGGCTGGAAGGGGAGTTAGACACAAATTGTCATCTACAACGCAGTACAGGATAGTTCCCGTTCAGCGACTAAGTCCCGTCGTAGCTGCATGTAAGTTCATCGAGAAATGTGAACCGACCGTACGATCTTCTTCAAACTTGCAGCGGTGCTCTCGATTGACTACACGAGCGTGCTGTACAAGTTTCATAAACTTCGTACGGCTGGAAGGGGAGTTAGACAAAAATTGTCATCTACAACGCAGTACTGGATAGTTCCCGTTCAACGACAAAGTCCCGTCGTAGCTGTATGTAAGTTCATCGAGAAATCTGAACCGACCGTATGATCTTCTTCAAACTTGTAGGAGTGGTCTCGAATGGCGACACGAGCATTCTGTACAAGTTTCATAAATTTCGAACGGCTGGAAGGGGAGTTAGACACAAATTGTCATCTACAAAGCAGTTTCCGCTCAGCGACCAAGTTTCGTCGTAGCTGTATGTAAGTTCATCGAGAAATGCGACCCGACCGTACGATCTTCTTCAAACTTGCAGGAGTGCTCTCGAATGGCCACACGAGCATTCTGAACAAGTTTCATAAACTTCGTACGGCTGGAAGGGGAGTTAGACAAAAATTGTCATCTACAACGCAGTACTGGATAGTTCACGTTCAACGACAAAGTCCCGTCGTAGCTGTATGTAAGTTCATCGAGAAATCTGAACCGACCGTATGATCTTCTTCAAACTTGTAGGAGTGGTCTCGAATGGCGACACGAGCATTCAGTACAAGTTTCATAAACTTCGAACGGCTGGAAGGGGAGTTAGACACAAATTGTCATCTACAAAGCAGTTTCCGCTCAGCGACCAAGTTCCGTCGTAGCTGTATGTAAGTTCATCGAGAAATGCGACCCGACCGTACGATCTTCTTCAAACTTGCAGGAGTGCTCTCGATTGGCGACACGAGCATTCTCTACAAGTTTCATAAACTTCGTACGGCTGGAAGGGGAGTTAGACACAAATTGTCATCATCCGAATTTCCGCTCAGCGACCAAGTCCCTTCGTAGCTGCATGTAAGTTCATCGAGAAATCTGAACCGACCGTACGATCATCTACAAACTTGCAGGAGTGCTCTCGATTAGCGACACGAGCATTCTGTACAAGTTTCATAAACTTCGTACGGCTGGAAGGGGAATTAGACACAAATTGTCATCTACAACGCAGTACTGGATAGTTCCCGTTCAGCGACAAAGTCCCGTCGTAGCTGTATGTAAGTTCATCGAGAAATCTGAACCGACCCTACGATCATCTTCAAACTTGCAGGAGTGCTGTCGATTGACGACACGAGCATGCTGTAGAAGTTTCATAAACTTCGTACGGCTGGAAGCGGAGTTTGAAAAACATTTTCATCATCCGAATTTCCGCTCAGCGACCAAGTCCCTTCGTAGCTGCATGTAAATTCATCGAGAAATCTGACCCGACCGTACGATCATCTTCAAACTTGCAGGAGTGCTCTCGATTGGCGACACGAGCATTCTGTACAAGTTTCATAAACTTCGTACGGCTGGAAGGGGAGTCAGACACAAATTGTCATCTACAACGCAGTACTGGATAGTTCCCGTTCAGCGACTAAGTCCCGTCGTAGCTGTATGTAAGTTCATCGAGAAATGCGAACCGATCGTACGATCTTTTTCAAACTTGCAGGAGTTCTCTCGATTGACGACACGAGCATGCTGTACAAGTTTCATAAACTTCGGACGGTTGGAAGCGGAGTTTGAAAAAAATGGTCATCATCCGAATTTCCGCTCAGTGTCCAAGTCCCTTCGTAGCTGCATGTAAGTTCATCGAGAAATCTGACCCGACCGTACGATCATCTTCCAACTTGCAGGAGTGCTCTCGAATGGCCACACGAGCATTCTGAACAAGTTTCATAAACTTCGTACGGCTGGAAGGGGAATTAGACACGAATTGTCATCACAACGCAGTTTCCGCTCAGCGACAAAGTCCCTTCGTAGCTGCATGTAAGTTCATCGAGAAATGCGAACCGACCGTACGATCATCTTCAAACTTGCAGGAATGCTCTCGATTGGCGACACAAGCATTTTGTACAAGTTACATAAACTTCGTACGGCTGGAAGGGGAGTTAGACGCAAATTGTCATCTACAACGCAGTACTGGATAGTTCCCGTTCAGCGACCAAGTCCCTTCGTAGCTGCATGTAAGTTCATCGAGAAATCTGAACCGACCGTACCATAATCTTGAAACTTGCAGGAGTGCTCTCGAATGGCGACACGAGCATTCTGTACAAGTTTCATAAACTTCGTACCACTGGAAGGGGAGTTAGACGCAAATTGTCATCTACAACGCAGTACTGGATAGTTCCCGTTCAGCGACCAAGTCCGTTCGTAGCTGCATGTACATTCATCGAGAAATCTGAACCGACCGTACGATCATCTTCAAACTTGCAGGAGTGCTCTCGATTCGCGACACGAGCATTCTGTACAAGTTTCATAAACTTCGTACGGCTGGAAGGGGAATTAGACACGAATTGTCATCTACAACGCAGTACTGGATAGTTCCCGTTCAGCGACAAAGTCCCGTCGTAGCTGTATGTAAGTTCATCGAGAAATGTGAGCCGACCGTATGATGTTCTTCAAACTTGTAGGAGTGCTCTCGAATGGCGACACGAGCATTCTGTACGAGTTTCATAAACTTCGTACGGCTGGAAGGGGAGTTAGACACAAATTGTCATCTACAACGCAGTTTCCGCTCAGCGACCAAGTCCCGTCGTAGCTGTATGTAAGTTCATCGAGAAATCTGAACCGACCCTACGATCATCTTCAAACTTGCAGGAGTGCTGTCGATTGACGACACGAGCATGCTGTAGAAGTTTCATAAACTTCGTACGGCTGGAAGCGGACTTTGAAAAAAATGGTCATCTTCCGAATTTCCGCTCAACGACCAAGTCCCTTCGTAGCTGCATGTAAGTTCATCGAGAAATCTGAACCGACCGTACGATCATCTTCAAACGTGCAGGAGTGCTCTCGATTGGCGACACGAGCATTCTGTACAAGTTTCATAAACTTCGTACGGCTGGAAGGGGAGTTGGACACAAATTGTCATGTACAACGCAGTTTCCGCTCAGCGACCAAGTCCCTTCTTAGCTGCATGTAAGTTCATCGAGAAATGCGAACCGACCGTACGATCATCTTCAAACTTGCAGGAATGCTCTCGATTGGCGACACAAGCATTCTGTACAAGTGTCATAAACTTCTTACGGCTGGAAGGGGAGTTAGACACAAATTGTCATCTACAACGCAGTTTCCCTCAGCGACCAAGTCCCGTTGTAGCGGTATGTAAGTTCATCGAGAAATGCGAACCGACCGTACGATCATCTTCAAACTTGCAGGAGTGCTCTCGATTGGCGACACGAGCATTCTCTACAAGTTTCATAAACTTCGTACAGCTGGAAGGGGAGTTAGACACAAATTGTCATCTACAACGCAGTACTGGATAGTTCCCGTACAGCGACGAAGTCCCGTCGTAGGTGAATGTAAGTTCATCGAGAAATGTGAACCGACCGTACGATCTTCTTCAAACTTGCAGGAGTGCTCTCGATTGGCGACACGAGCATTCTCTACAAGTTTCATAAACTTCGTACGGCTGGAAGGGGAGTTAGACACAAATTGTCATGTACAACGCAGTTTCCGCTCAGCGACCAAGTCCCTTCGTAGCTGCATGTAAGTTCATCGAGAAACCTGAACCGACCGTACGATCATCTTCAAACTTGCAGGAGTGCTCTCGATTGGCGACACGAGCATTCTCTACAAGTTTCACAAACTTCGTACGGCTGGAAGGGTAGTTAGACACAAATTGTCAGCTACAACGCAGTACTGGATAGTTCCCGTACAGCGACCAAGTCCCTTCGTAGCTGCATGTAAGTTCATCGAGAAATGTGAACCGACCGTACGATCTTCTTCAAACATGCAGGAGTGCTCTCGATTGACGACCCGAGCATGCTATACAAGTTTCATAAACTTCGTACGGCTGGAAGCGGAGTTTGAAAAAAATTGTCATCATCCGAATTTCCGCTCAGCGACCAAGTCCCTTCGTAGCTGCATGTAAGTTCATCGAGAAATCTGACCCGACCGTACGATCATCTTCAAACTTGCAGGAGTGCTCTCGAATGGCGACACGAGCATTCTGAACAAGTTTCATAAACTTCGTACGGCTGGAAGGGGAGTTAGACGCAAATTGTCATCTACAACGCAGTACTGGATAGTTCCCGTTCAGCGACCAAGTCCCGTCGTAACTGTGTGTAAGTTCATCGAGAAATGCGAACCGATCGTACGATCTTCTTCAAACTTGCAGGAGTGCTCTCGATTGACTACACGAGCATGCTGTACAAGTTTCATAAACTTCGTACGGCTGGAAGCGGAGTTTGAAAAAAATTGTCATCATCCGAATTTCCGCTCAGCGACCAAGTCCCTTCGTAGCTGCATGTAAGTTCATCGAGAAATCTGACCCGACCGTACGATCATCTTCGGACTTGCAGGAGTGCTCTCGATTGGCGACACGAGCATTCTGAACAAGTTTCATAAACTTCGTACGGCTGGAAGGGGAGTTAGACACAAGTTTTCATGTACAACACAGTTTCCGCTCAGCGACCAGGTCCCTTCGTAGCTGCATGTAAGTTCATGGAGAAATGCGAACCGACCGTACGATCTTGTTCAAACTTGCAGGAGTGCTCTCGATTGACGACACGAGCATGCTGTACAAATTTCATAAACTTCCTTCGGCTGGAAGCGGAGTTTGAAAAACATTGTCATCATCCGAATTTCCGCTCAGCGACCAAGTCCCTTCGTAGCTGCATGTAAATTCATCGAGAAATCTGACCCGACCGTACGATCATCTTCAAACTTGCAGGAGTGCTCTCGATTGGCGACACGAGCATTCTGTACAAGTTTCATAAACTTCGTACGGCTGGAAGGGGAGTCAGACACAAATTGTCATCTACAACGCAGTACTGGATAGTTCCCGTTCAGCGACTAAGTCCCGTCGTAGCTGTATGTAAGTACATCCAGAAATGCGAACCGATCGTACGATCTTTTTCAAACTTGCAGGAGTTCTCTCGATTGACGACACGAGCATGCTGTACAAGTTTCATAAACTTCGGACGGTTGGAAGCGGAGTTTGAAAAAAATGGTCATCATCCGAATTTCCGCTCAGTGTCCAAGTCCCTTCGTAGCTGCATGTAAGTTCATCGAGAAATCTGACCCGACCGTACGATCATCTTCCAACTTGCAGGAGTGCTCTCGAATGGCCACACGAGCATTCTGAACAAGTTTCATAAACTTCGTACGGCTGGAAGGGGAGTTAGACACAAATTGTCATCTACAACGCAGTACAGGATAGTTCCCGTTCAGCGACTAAGTCCCGTCGTAGCTGCATGTAAGTTCATCGAGAAATGTGAACCGACCGTACGATCTTCTTCAAACTTGCAGCGGTGCTCTCGATTGACTACACGAGCGTGCTGTACAAGTTTCATAAACTTCGTACGGCTGGAAGGGGAGTTAGACAAAAATTGTCATCTACAACGCAGTACTGGATAGTTCCCGTTCAACGACAAAGTCCCGTCGTAGCTGTATGTAAGTTCATCGAGAAATCTGAACCGACCGTATGATCTTCTTCAAACTTGTAGGAGTGGTCTCGAATGGCGACACGAGCATTCTGTACAAGTTTCATAAACTTCGAACGGCTGGAAGGGGAGTTAGACACAAATTGTCATCTACAAAGCAGTTTCCGCTCAGCGACCAAGTTTCGTCGTAGCTGTATGTAAGTTCATCGAGAAATGCGACCCGACCGTACGATCTTCTTCAAACTTGCAGGAGTGCTCTCGAATGGCCACACGAGCATTCTGAACAAGTTTCATAAACTTCGTACGGCTGGAAGGGGAGTTAGACAAAAATTGTCATCTACAACGCAGTACTGGATAGTTCACGTTCAACGACAAAGTCCCGTCGTAGCTGTATGTAAGTTCATCGAGAAATCTGAACCGACCGTATGATCTTCTTCAAACTTGTAGGAGTGGTCTCGAATGGCGACACGAGCATTCAGTACAAGTTTCATAAACTTCGAACGGCTGGAAGGGGAGTTAGACACAAATTGTCATCTACAAAGCAGTTTCCGCTCAGCGACCAAGTTCCGTCGTAGCTGTATGTAAGTTCATCGAGAAATGCGACCCGACCGTACGATCTTCTTCAAACTTGCAGGAGTGCTCTCGATTGGCGACACGAGCATTCTCTACAAGTTTCATAAACTTCGTACGGCTGGAAGGGGAGTTAGACACAAATTGTCATCATCCGAATTTCCGCTCAGCGACCAAGTCCCTTCGTAGCTGCATGTAAGTTCATCGAGAAATCTGAACCGACCGTACGATCATCTACAAACTTGCAGGAGTGCTCTCGATTAGCGACACGAACATTCTGTACAAGTTTCATAAACTTCGTACGGCTGGAAGGGGAATTAGACACAAATTGTCATCTACAACGCAGTACTGGATAGTTCCCGTTCAGCGACAAAGTCCCGTCGTAGCTGTATGTAAGTTCATCGAGAAATCTGAACCGACCCTACGATCATCTTCAAACTTGCAGGAGTGCTGTCGATTGACGACACGAGCATGCTGTAGAAGTTTCATAAACTTCGTACGGCTGGAAGCGGACTTTGAAAAAAATGGTCATCATCCGAATTTCCGCTCAACGACCAAGTCCCTTCGTAGCTGCATGTAAGTTCATCGAGAAATCTGAACCGACCGTACGATCATCTTCAAACGTGCAGGAGTGCTCTCGATTGGCGACACGAGCATTCTGTAGAAGTTTCATAAACTTCGTACGGCTGGAAGGGGAGTTAGACACAAATTGTCATGTACAACGCAGTTTCCGCTCAGCGACCAAGTCCCTTTTTAGCTGCATGTAAGTTCATCGAGAAATGCGAACCGACCGTACGATCATCTTCAAACTTGCAGGAGTTCTCTCGATTGACGACACGAGCATGCTGTACAAGTTTCATAAACTTCGGACGGTTGGAAGCGGAGTTTGAAAAAAATGGTCATCATCCGAATTTCCGCTCAGTGTCCAAGTCCCTTCGTAGCTGCATGTAAGTTCATCGAGAAATCTGACCCGACCGTACGATCATCTTCCAACTTGCAGGAGTGCTCTCGAATGGCCACACGAGCATTCTGAACAAGTTTCATAAACTTCGTACGGCTGGAAGGGGAGTTAGACACAAATTGTCATCTACAACGCAGTACAGGATAGTTCCCGTTCAGCGACTAAGTCCCGTCGTAGCTGCATGTAAGTTCATCGAGAAATGTGAACCGACCGTACGATCTTCTTCAAACTTGCAGCGGTGCTCTCGATTGACTACACGAGCGTGCTGTACAAGTTTCATAAACTTCGTACGGCTGGACGCGGAGTTTGAAAAAAATTGTCATCATCCGAATTTCCGCTCAACGACCAAGTCCCTTCGTAGCTGCATGTAAGCTCATCGAGAAATCTGAACCGACCGTACGATCATCTTCAAAATTGCAGGAGTGCTCTCGATTGGCGACACGAGCATTCTGTACAAGTTTCATAAACTTCGTACGGCTGGAAGGGGAGTTAGACACAAATTGTCATCTACAACGCAGTACTGGATAGTTCCCGTTCAACGACAAAGTCCCGTCGTAGCTGTATGTAAGTTCATCGAGAAATCTGAACCGACCGTATGATCTTCTTCAAACTTGTAGGAGTGGTCTCGAATGGCGACACGAGCATTCAGTACAAGTTTCATAAACTTCGAACGGCTGGAAGGGGAGTTAGACACAAATTGTCATCTACAAAGCAGTTTCCGCTCAGCGACCAAGTTCCGTCGTAGCTGTATGTAAGTTCATCGAGAAATGCGACCCGACCGTACGATCTTCTTCAAACTTGCAGGAGTGCTCTCGATTGGCGACACGAGCATTCTCTACAAGTTTCATAAATTTCGTACGGCTGGAAGGGGAGTTAGACACAAATTGTCATCATCCGAATTTCCGCTCAGCGACCAAGTCCCTTCGTAGCTGCATGTAAGTTCATCGAGAAATCTGAACCGACCGTACGATCATCTACAAACTTGCAGGAGTGCTCTCGATTAGCGACACGAACATTCTGTACAAGTTTCATAAACTTCGTACGGCTGGAAGGGGAATTAGACACAAATTGTCATCTACAACGCAGTACTGGATAGTTCCCGTTCAGCGACAAAGTCCCGTCGTAGCTGTATGTAAGTTCATCGAGACATCTGAACCGACCCTACGATCATCTTCAAACTTGCAGGAGTGCTGTCGATTGACGACACGAGCATGCTGTAGAAGTTTCATAAACTTCGTACGGCTGGAAGCGGACTTTGAAAAAAATGGTCATCATCCGAATTTCCGCTCAACGACCAAGTCCCTTCGTAGCTGCATGTAAGTTCATCGAGAAATCTGAACCGACCGTACGATCATCTTCAAACGTGCAGGAGTGCTCTCGATTGGCGACACGAGTATTCTGTACAAGTTTCATAAATTTCGTACGGCTGGAAGGGGAGTTAGACACAAATTGTCATGTACAACGCAGTTTCCGCTCAGCGACCAAGTCCCTTTTTAGCTGCATGTAAGTTCATCGAGAAATGCGAACCGACCGTACGATCATCTTCAAACTTGCAGGAATGCTCTCGATTGGCGACACAAGCATTCTGTACAAGTGTCATAAACTTCTTACGGCTGGAAGGGGAGTTAGACACAAATTGTCATGTACAACGCAGTTTCCCTCAGCGACCAAGTCCCGTTGTAGCGGTATGTAAGTTCATCGAGAAATGCGAACCGACCGTACGATCATCTTCAAACTTGCAGGAGTGCTCTCGATTGGCGACACGAGCATTCTCTACAAGTTTCATAAACTTCGTACAGCTGGAAGGGGAGTTAGACACAAATTGTCATCTACAACGCAGTACTGGATAGTTCCCGTACAGCGACTAAGTCCCGTCGTAGGTGTATGTAAGTTCATCGAGAAATGTGAACCGACCGTACGATCTTCTTCAAACTTGCAGGAGTGCTCTCGATTGGCGACACGAGCATTCTCTACAAGTTTCATAAACTTCGTACAGCTGGAAGGGGACTTAGACACAAATTGTCATGTACAACGCAGTTTCCGCTCAGCGACCAAGTCCCTTCGTAGCTGCATGTAAGTTCATCGAGAAACCTGAACCGACCGTACGATCATCTTCAAACTTGCAGGAGTGCTCTCGATTGGCGACACGAGCATTCTCTACAAGTTTCACAAACTTCGTACGGCTGGAAGGGGAGTTAGACACAAATTGTCAGCTACAACGCAGTACTGGATAGTTCCCGTACAGCGACCAAGTCCCTTCGTAGCTGCATGTAAGTTCATCGAGAAATGTGAACCGACCGTACGATCTTCTTCAAGCATGCAGGAGTGCTCTCGATTGACGACCCGAGCATGCTGTACAAGTTTCATAAACTTCGTACGGCTGGAAGCGGAGTTTGAAACAAATTGTCATCATCCGAATTTCCGCTCAGCGACCAAGTCCCTTCGTAGCTGCATGTAAGTTCATCGAGAAATCTGACCCGACCGTACGATCATCTTCAAACTTGCAGGAGTGCTCTCGAATGGCGACACGAGCATTCTGAACAAGTTTCATAAACTTCGTACGGCTTTAAGGGGAGTTAGACGCAAATTGTCATCTACAACGCAGTACTGGATAGTTCCCGTTCAGCGACCAAGTCCCGTCGTAGCTGTGTGTAAGTTCATCGAGAAATGCGAACCGATCGTACGATCTTCTTCAAACTTGCAGGAGTGCTCTCGATTGACTACACGAGCATGCTGTACAAGTTTCATAAACTTCGTACGGCTGGAAGCGGAGTTTGAAAAAAATTGTCATCATCCGAATTTCCGCTCAGCGACCAAGTCCCTTCGTAGCTGCATGTAAGTTCATCGAGAAATCTGACCCGACCGTACGATCATCTTCGGACTTGCAGGAGTGCTCTCGATTGGCGACACGAGCATTCTGAACAAGTTTCATAAACTTCGTACGGCTGGAAGGGGAGTTAGACACAAGTTTTCATGTACAACACAGTTTCCGCTCAGCGACCAGGTCCCTTCGTAGCTGCATGTAAGTTCATGGAGAAATGCGAACCGACCGTACGATCTTGTTCAAACTTGCAGGAGTGCTCTCGATTGACGACACGAGCATGCTGTACAAATTTCATAAACTTCCTTCGGCTGGAAGCGGAGTTTGAAAAACATTGTCATCATCCGAATTTCCGCTCAGCGACCAAGTCCCTTCGTAGCTGCATGTAAATTCATCGAGAAATCTGACCCGACCGTACGATCATCTTCAAACTTGCAGGAGTGCTCTCGATTGGCGACACGAGCATTCTGTACAAGTTTCATAAACTTCGTACGGCTGGAAGGGGAGTCAGACACAAATTGTCATCTACAACGCAGTACTGGATAGTTCCCGTTCAGCGACTAAGTCCCGTCGTAGCTGTATGTAAGTACATCCAGAAATGCGAACCGATCGTACGATCTTTTTCAAACTTGCAGGAGTTCTCTCGATTGACGACACGAGCATGCTGTACAAGTTTCATAAACTTCGGACGGTTGGAAGCGGAGTTTGAAAAAAATGGTCATCATCCGAATTTCCGCTCAGTGTCCAAGTCCCTTCGTAGCTGCATGTAAGTTCATCGAGAAATCTGACCCGACCGTACGATCATCTTCCAACTTGCAGGAGTGCTCTCGAATGGCCACACGAGCATTCTGAACAAGTTTCATAAACTTCGTACGGCTGGAAGGGGAGTTAGACACAAATTGTCATCTACAACGCAGTACAGGATAGTTCCCGTTCAGCGACTAAGTCCCGTCGTAGCTGCATGTAAGTTCATCGAGAAATGTGAACCGACCGTACGATCTTCTTCAAACTTGCAGCGGTGCTCTCGATTGACTACACGAGCGTGCTGTACAAGTTTCATAAACTTCGTACGGCTGGAAGGGGAGTTAGACAAAAATTGTCATCTACAACGCAGTACTGGATAGTTCCCGTTCAACGACAAAGTCCCGTCGTAGCTGTATGTAAGTTCATCGAGAAATCTGAACCGACCGTATGATCTTCTTCAAACTTGTAGGAGTGGTCTCGAATGGCGACACGAGCATTCTGTACAAGTTTCATAAACTTCGAACGGCTGGAAGGGGAGTTAGACACAAATTGTCATCTACAAAGCAGTTTCCGCTCAGCGACCAAGTTTCGTCGTAGCTGTATGTAAGTTCATCGAGAAATGCGACCCGACCGTACGATCTTCTTCAAACTTGCAGGAGTGCTCTCGAATGGCCACACGAGCATTCTGAACAAGTTTCATAAACTTCGTACGGCTGGAAGGGGAGTTAGACAAAAATTGTCATCTACAACGCAGTACTGGATAGTTCACGTTCAACGACAAAGTCCCGTCGTAGCTGTATGTAAGTTCATCGAGAAATCTGAACCGACCGTATGATCTTCTTCAAACTTGTAGGAGTGGTCTCGAATGGCGACACGAGCATTCAGTACAAGTTTCATAAACTTCGAACGGCTGGAAGGGGAGTTAGACACAAATTGTCATCTACAAAGCAGTTTCCGCTCAGCGACCAAGTTCCGTCGTAGCTGTATGTAAGTTCATCGAGAAATGCGACCCGACCGTACGATCTTCTTCAAACTTGCAGGAGTGCTCTCGATTGGCGACACGAGCATTCTCTACAAGTTTCATAAACTTCGTACGGCTGGAAGGGGAGTTAGACACAAATTGTCATCATCCGAATTTCCGCTCAGCGACCAAGTCCCTTCGTAGCTGCATGTAAGTTCATCGAGAAATCTGAACCGACCGTACGATCATCTACAAACTTGCAGGAGTGCTCTCGATTAGCGACACGAACATTCTGTACAAGTTTCATAAACTTCGTACGGCTGGAAGGGGAATTAGACACAAATTGTCATCTACAACGCAGTACTGGATAGTTCCCGTTCAGCGACAAAGTCCCGTCGTAGCTGTATGTAAGTTCATCGAGAAATCTGAACCGACCCTACGATCATCTTCAAACTTGCAGGAGTGCTGTCGATTGACGACACGAGCATGCTGTAGAAGTTTCATAAACTTCGTACGGCTGGAAGCGGACTTTGAAAAAAATGGTCATCATCCGAATTTCCGCTCAACGACCAAGTCCCTTCGTAGCTGCATGTAAGTTCATCGAGAAATCTGAACCGACCGTACGATCATCTTCAAACGTGCAGGAGTGCTCTCGATTGGCGACACGAGCATTCTGTAGAAGTTTCATAAACTTCGTACGGCTGGAAGGGGAGTTAGACACAAATTGTCATGTACAACGCAGTTTCCGCTCAGCGACCAAGTCCCTTTTTAGCTGCATGTAAGTTCATCGAGAAATGCGAACCGACCGTACGATCATCTTCAAACTTGCAGGAGTTCTCTCGATTGACGACACGAGCATGCTGTACAAGTTTCATAAACTTCGGACGGTTGGAAGCGGAGTTTGAAAAAAATGGTCATCATCCGAATTTCCGCTCAGTGTCCAAGTCCCTTCGTAGCTGCATGTAAGTTCATCGAGAAATCTGACCCGACCGTACGATCATCTTCCAACTTGCAGGAGTGCTCTCGAATGGCCACACGAGCATTCTGAACAAGTTTCATAAACTTCGTACGGCTGGAAGGGGAGTTAGACACAAATTGTCATCTACAACGCAGTACAGGATAGTTCCCGTTCAGCGACTAAGTCCCGTCGTAGCTGCATGTAAGTTCATCGAGAAATGTGAACCGACCGTACGATCTTCTTCAAACTTGCAGCGGTGCTCTCGATTGACTACACGAGCGTGCTGTACAAGTTTCATAAACTTCGTACGGCTGGACGCGGAGTTTGAAAAAAATTGTCATCATCCGAATTTCCGCTCAACGACCAAGTCCCTTCGTAGCTGCATGTAAGCTCATCGAGAAATCTGAACCGACCGTACGATCATCTTCAAAATTGCAGGAGTGCTCTCGATTGGCGACACGAGCATTCTGTACAAGTTTCATAAACTTCGTACGGCTGGAAGGGGAGTTAGACACAAATTGTCATCTACAACGCAGTACTGGATAGTTCCCGTTCAACGACAAAGTCCCGTCGTAGCTGTATGTAAGTTCATCGAGAAATCTGAACCGACCGTATGATCTTCTTCAAACTTGTAGGAGTGGTCTCGAATGGCGACACGAGCATTCAGTACAAGTTTCATAAACTTCGAACGGCTGGAAGGGGAGTTAGACACAAATTGTCATCTACAAAGCAGTTTCCGCTCAGCGACCAAGTTCCGTCGTAGCTGTATGTAAGTTCATCGAGAAATGCGACCCGACCGTACGATCTTCTTCAAACTTGCAGGAGTGCTCTCGATTGGCGACACGAGCATTCTCTACAAGTTTCATAAACTTCGTACGGCTGGAAGGGGAGTTAGACACAAATTGTCATCATCCGAATTTCCGCTCAGCGACCAAGTCCCTTCGTAGCTGCATGTAAGTTCATCGAGAAATCTGAACCGACCGTACGATCATCTACAAACTTGCAGGAGTGCTCTCGATTAGCGACACGAACATTCTGTACAAGTTTCATAAACTTCGTACGGCTGGAAGGGGAATTAGACACAAATTGTCATCTACAACGCAGTACTGGATAGTTCCCGTTCAGCGACAAAGTCCCGTCGTAGCTGTATGTAAGTTCATCGAGACATCTGAACCGACCCTACGATCATCTTCAAACTTGCAGGAGTGCTGTCGATTGACGACACGAGCATGCTGTAGAAGTTTCATAAACTTCGTACGGCTGGAAGCGGACTTTGAAAAAAATGGTCATCATCCGAATTTCCGCTCAACGACCAAGTCCCTTCGTAGCTGCATGTAAGTTCATCGAGAAATCTGAACCGACCGTACGATCATCTTCAAACGTGCAGGAGTGCTCTCGATTGGCGACACGAGTATTCTGTACAAGTTTCATAAATTTCGTACGGCTGGAAGGGGAGTTAGACACAAATTGTCATGTACAACGCAGTTTCCGCTCAGCGACCAAGTCCCTTTTTAGCTGCATGTAAGTTCATCGAGAAATGCGAACCGACCGTACGATCATCTTCAAACTTGCAGGAATGCTCTCGATTGGCGACACAAGCATTCTGTACAAGTGTCATAAACTTCTTACGGCTGGAAGGGGAGTTAGACACAAATTGTCATCTACAACGCAGTTTCCCTCAGCGACCAAGTCCCGTTGTAGCGGTATGTAAGTTCATCGAGAAATGCGAACCGACCGTACGATCATCTTCAAACTTGCAGGAGTGCTCTCGATTGGCGACACGAGCATTCTCTACAAGTTTCATAAACTTCGTACAGCTGGAAGGGGAGTTAGACACAAATTGTCATCTACAACGCAGTACTGGATAGTTCCCGTACAGCGACTAAGTCCCGTCGTAGGTGTATGTAAGTTCATCGAGAAATGTGAACCGACCGTACGATCTTCTTCAAACTTGCAGGAGTGCTCTCGATTGGCGACACGAGCATTCTCTACAAGTTTCATAAACTTCGTACAGCTGGAAGGGGACTTAGACACAAATTGTCATGTACAACGCAGTTTCCGCTCAGCGACCAAGTCCCTTCGTAGCTGCATGTAAGTTCATCGAGAAACCTGAACCGACCGTACGATCATCTTCAAACTTGCAGGAGTGCTCTCGATTGGCGACACGAGCATTCTCTACAAGTTTCACAAACTTCGTACGGCTGGAAGGGGAGTTAGACACAAATTGTCAGCTACAACGCAGTACTGGATAGTTCCCGTACAGCGACCAAGTCCCTTCGTAGCTGCATGTAAGTTCATCGAGAAATGTGAACCGACCGTACGATCTTCTTCAAGCATGCAGGAGTGCTCTCGATTGACGACCCGAGCATGCTGTACAAGTTTCATAAACTTCGTACGGCTGGAAGCGGAGTTTGAAACAAATTGTCATCATCCGAATTTCCGCTCAGCGACCAAGTCCCTTCGTAGCTGCATGTAAGTTCATCGAGAAATCTGACCCGACCGTACGATCATCTTCAAACTTGCAGGAGTGCTCTCGAATGGCGACACGAGCATTCTGAACAAGTTTCATAAACTTCGTACGGCTGGAAGGGGAGTTAGACGCAAATTGTCATCTACAACGCAGTACTGGATAGTTCCCGTTCAGCGACCAAGTCCCGTCGTAGCTGTGTGTAAGTTCATCGAGAAATGCGAACCGATCGTACGATCTTCTTCAAACTTGCAGGAGTGCTCTCGATTGACTACACGAGCATGCTGTACAAGTTTCATAAACTTCGTACGGCTGGAAGCGGAGTTTGAAAAAAATTGTCATCATCCGAATTTCCGCTCAGCGACCAAGTCCCTTCGTAGCTGCATGTAAGTTCATCGAGAAATCTGACCCGACCGTACGATCATCTTCGGACTTGCAGGAGTGCTCTCGATTGGCGACACGAGCATTCTGAACAAGTTTCATAAACTTCGTACGGCTGGAAGGGGAGTTAGACACAAGTTTTCATGTACAACACAGTTTCCGCTCAGCGACCAGGTCCCTTCGTAGCTGCATGTAAGTTCATGGAGAAATGCGAACCGACCGTACGATCTTGTTCAAACTTGCAGGAGTGCTCTCGATTGACGACACGAGCATGCTGTACAAATTTCATAAACTTCGTACGGCTGGAAGCGGAGTTTGAAAAACATTGTCATCATCCGAATTTCCGCTCAGCGACCAAGTCCCTTCGTAGCTGCATGTAAATTCATCGAGAAATCTGAACCGACCGTACGATCATCTTCAAACTTGCAGGAGTGCTCTCGATTGGCGACACGAGCATTCTGTACAAGTTTCATAAACTTCGTACGGCTGGAAGGGGAATTAGACACGAATTGTCATCTACAACGCAGTACTGGATAGTTCCTGTTCAGCGAAAAAGTCCCGTCGTAGCTGTATGTAAGTTCATCGAGAAATGTTAGCCGACCGTATGATCTTCTTCAAACTTGTAGGAGTGCTATCGAATGGCGACACGAGCATTCTGTATAAGTTTCATAAACTTCGTACGGCTGGAAGGGGAGTCAGCCACAAATTGTCATCTACAACGCAGTACTGGATAGTTCCCGTTCAGCGACTAAGTCCCGTCGTAGCTGTATGTAAGTTCATCGAGAAATGCGAACCGATCGTACGATCTTTTTCAAACTTGCAGGAGTTCTCTCGATTGACGACACGAGCATGCTGTACAAGTTTCATAAACTTCGGACGGTTGGAAGCGGAGTTTGAAAAAAATGGTCATCATCCGAATTTCCGCTCAGTGTCCAAGTCCCTTCGTAGCTGCATGTAAGTTCATCGAGAAATCTGACCCGACCGTACGATCATCTTCCAACTTGCAGGAGTGCTCTCGAATGGCCACACGAGCATTCTGAACAAGTTTCATAAACTTCGTACGGCTGGAAGGGGAGTTAGACACAAATTGTCATCTACAACGCAGTACAGGATAGTTCCCGTTCAGCGACTAAGTCCCGTCGTAGCTGCATGTAAGTTCATCGAGAAATGTGAACCGACCGTACGATCTTCTTCAAACTTGCAGCGGTGCTCTCGATTGACTACACGAGCGTGCTGTACAAGTTTCATAAACTTCGTACGGCTGGAAGGGGAGTTAGACAAAAATTGTCATCTACAACGCAGTACTGGATAGTTCCCGTTCAACGACAAAGTCCCGTCGTAGCTGTATGTAAGTTCATCGAGAAATCTGAACCGACCGTATGATCTTCTTCAAACTTGTAGGAGTGGTCTCGAATGGCGACACGAGCATTCTGTACAAGTTTCATAAACTTCGAACGGCTGGAAGGGGAGTTAGACACAAATTGTCATCTACAAAGCAGTTTCCGCTCAGCGACCAAGTTTCGTCGTAGCTGTATGTAAGTTCATCGAGAAATGCGACCCGACCGTACGATCTTCTTCAAACTTGCAGGAGTGCTCTCGAATGGCCACACGAGCATTCTGAACAAGTTTCATAAACTTCGTACGGCTGGAAGGGGAGTTAGACAAAAATTGTCATCTACAACGCAGTACTGGATAGTTCACGTTCAACGACAAAGTCCCGTCGTAGCTGTATGTAAGTTCATCGAGAAATCTGAACCGACCGTATGATCTTCTTCAAACTTGTAGGAGTGGTCTCGAATGGCGACACGAGCATTCAGTACAAGTTTCATAAACTTCGAACGGCTGGAAGGGGAGTTAGACACAAATTGTCATCTACAAAACAGTTTCCGCTCAGCGACCAAGTTCCGTCGTAGCTGTATGTAAGTTCATCGAGAAATGCGACCCGACCGTACGATCTTCTTCAAACTTGCAGGAGTGCTCTCGATTGGCGACACGAGCATTCTCTACAAGTTTCATAAACTTCGTACGACTGGAAGGGGAGTTAGACACAAATTGTCATCATCCGAATTTCCGCTCAGCGACCAAGTCCCTTCGTAGCTGCATGTAAGTTCATCGAGAAACCTGAACCGACCGTACGATCATCTTCAAACTTGCAGGAGTGCTCTCGATTGGCGACACGAGCATTCTCTACAAGTTTCACAAACTTCGTACGGCTGGAAGGGGAGTTAGACACAAATTGTCAGCTACAACGCAGTACTGGATAGTTCCCGTACAGCGACCAAGTCCCTTCGTAGCTGCATGTAAGTTCATCGAGAAATGTGAACCGACCGTACGATCTTCTTCAAACATGCAGGAGTGCTCTCGATTGACGACCCGAGCATGCTGTACAAGTTTCATAAACTTCGTACGGCTGGAAGCGGAGTTTGAAAAAAATTGTCATCATCCGAATTTCCGCTCAGCGACCAAGTCCCTTCGTAGCTGCATGTAAGTTCATCGAGAAATCTGACCCGACCGTACGATCATCTTCGGACTTGCAGGAGTGCTCTCGATTGGCGACACGAGCATTCTGAACAAGTTTCATAAACTTCGTACGGCTGGAAGGGGAGTTAGACACAAATTGTCATCTACAACGCAGTACAGGATAGTTCCCGTTCAGCGACTAAGTCCCGTCGTAGCTGCATGTAAGTTCATCGAGAAATGTGAACCGACCGTACGATCTTCTTCAAACTTGCAGCGGTGCTCTCGATTGACTACACGAGCGTGCTGTACAAGTTTCATAAACTTCGTACGGCTGGAAGGGGAGTTAGACAAAAATTGTCATCTACAACGCAGTACTGGATAGTTCCCGTTCAACGACAAAGTCCCGTCGTAGCTGTATGTAAGTTCATCGAGAAATCTGAACCGACCGTATGATCTTCTTCAAACTTGTAGGAGTGGTCTCGAATGGCGACACGAGCATTCTGTACAAGTTTCATAAACTTCGAACGGCTGGAAGGGGAGTTAGACACAAATTGTCATCTACAAAGCAGTTTCCGCTCAGCGACCAAGTTTCGTCGTAGCTGTATGTAAGTTCATCGAGAAATGCGACCCGACCGTACGATCTTCTTCAAACTTGCAGGAGTGCTCTCGAATGGCCACACGAGCATTCTGAACAAGTTTCATAAACTTCGTACGGCTGGAAGGGGAGTTAGACAAAAATTGTCATCTACAACGCAGTACTGGATAGTTCACGTTCAACGACAAAGTCCCGTCGTAGCTGTATGTAAGTTCATCGAGAAATCTGAACCGACCGTATGATCTTCTTCAAACTTGTAGGAGTGGTCTCGAATGGCGACACGAGCATTCAGTACAAGTTTCATAAACTTCGAACGGCTGGAAGGGGAGTTAGACACAAATTGTCATCTACAAAGCAGTTTCCGGTCAGCGACCAAGTTCCGTCGTAGCTGTATGTAAGTTCATCGAGAAATGCGACCCGACCGTACGATCTTCTTCAAACTTGCAGGAGTGCTCTCGATTGGCGACACGAGCATTCTCTACAAGTTTCATAAACTTCGTACGACTGGAAGGGGAGTTAGACACAAATTGTCATCATCCGAATTTCCGCTCAGCGACCAAGTCCCTTCGTAGCTGCATGTATGTTCATCGAGAAATCTGAACCGACCGTACGATCATCTACAAACTTGCAGGAGTGCTCTCGATTAGCGACACGAGCATTCTGTACAAGTTTCATAAACTTCGTACGGCTGGAAGGGGAATTAGACACAAATTGTCATCTACAACGCAGTACTGGATAGTTCCCGTTCAGCGACAAAGTCCCGTCGTAGCTGTATGTAAGTTCATCGAGAAATCTGAACCGACCCTACGATCATCTTCAAACTTGCAGGAGTGCTGTCGATTGACGACACGAGCATGCTGTAGAAGTTTCATAAACTTCGTACGGCTGGAAGCGGAGTTTGAAAAACATTGTCATCATCCGAATTTCCGCTCAGCGACCAAGTCCCTTCGTAGCTGCATGTAAATTCATCGAGAAATCTGACCCGACCGTACGATCATCTTCAAACTTGCAGGAGTGCTCTCGATTGGCGACACGAGCATTCTGTACAAGTTTCATAAACTTCGTACGGCTGGAAGGGGAGTCAGACACAAATTGTCATCTACAACGCAGTGCTGGATAGTTCCCGTTCAGCGACTAAGTCCCGTCGTAGCTGTATGTAAGTTCATCGAGAAATGCGAACCGATCGTACGATCTTTTTCAAACTTGCAGGAGTTCTCTCGATTGACGACACGAGCATGCTGTACAAGTTTCATAAACTTCGGACGGTTGGAAGCGGAGTTTGAAAAAAATGGTCATCATCCGAATTTCCGCTCAGTGTCCAAGTCCCTTCGTAGCTGCATGTAAGTTCATCGAGAAATCTGACCCGACCGTACGATCATCTTCCAACTTGCAGGAGTGCTCTCGAATGGCCACACGAGCATTCTGAACAAGTTTCATAAACTTCGTACGGCTGGAAGGGGAGTTAGACACAAATTGTCATCTACAACGCAGTACAGGATAGTTCCCGTTCAGCGACTAAGTCCCGTCGTAGCTGCATGTAAGTTCATCGAGAAATGTGAACCGACCGTACGATCTTCTTCAAACTTGCAGCGGTGCTCTCGATTGACTACACGAGCGTGCTGTACAAGTTTCATAAACTTCGTACGGCTGGACGCGGAGTTTGAAAAAAATTGTCATCATCCGAATTTCCGCTCAACGACCAAGTCCCTTCGTAGCTGCATGTAAGCTCATCGAGAAATCTGAACCGACCGTACGATCATCTTCAAAATTGCAGGAGTGCTCTCGATTGGCGACACGAGCATTCTGTACAAGTTTCATAAACTTCGTACGGCTGGAAGGGGAGTTAGACACAAATTGTCATCTACAACGCAGTACTGGATAGTTCCCGTTCAACGACAAAGTCCCGTCGTAGCTGTATGTAAGTTCATCGAGAAATCTGAACCGACCGTATGATCTTCTTCAAACTTGTAGGAGTGGTCTCGAATGGCGACACGAGCATTCTGTACAAGTTTCATAAACTTCGAACGGCTGGAAGGGGAGTTAGACACAAATTGTCATCTACGAAGCAGTTTCCGCTCAGCGACCAAGTTTCGTCGTAGCTGTATGTAAGTTCATCGAGAAATGCGACCCGACCGTACGATCTTCTTCAAACTTGCAGGAGTGCTCTCGAATGGCCACACGAGCATTCTGAACAAGTTTCATAAACTTCGTACGGCTGGAAGGGGAGTTAGACAAAAATTGTCATCTACAACGCAGTACTGGATAGTTCACGTTCAACGACAAAGTCCCGTCGTAGCTGTATGTAAGTTCATCGAGAAATCTGAACCGACCGTATGATCTTCTTCAAACTTGTAGGAGTGGTCTCGAATGGCGACACGAGCATTCAGTACAAGTTTCATAAACTTCGAACGGCTGGAAGGGGAGTTAGACACAAATTGTCATCTACAAAGCAGTTTCCGCTCAGCGACCAAGTTCCGTCGTAGCTGTATGTAAGTTCATCGAGAAATGCGACCCGACCGTACGATCTTCTTCAAACTTGCAGGAGTGCTCTCGATTGGCGACACGAGCATTCTCTACAAGTTTCATAAACTTCGTACGGCTGGAAGGGGAGTTAGACACAAATTGTCATCATCCGAATTTCCGCTCAGCGACCAAGTCCCTTCGTAGCTGCATGTAAGTTCATCGAGAAATCTGAACCGACCGTACGATCATCTACAAACTTGCAGGAGTGCTCTCGATTAGCGACACGAGCATTCTGTACAAGTTTCATAAACTTCGTACGGCTGGAAGGGGAATTAGACACAAATTGTCATCTACAACGCAGTACAGGATAGTTCCCGTTCAGCGACTAAGTCCCGTCGTAGCTGCATGTAAGTTCATCGAGAAATGTGAACCGACCGTACGATCTTCTTCAAACTTGCAGCGGTGCTCTCGATTGACTACACGAGCGTGCTGTACAAGTTTCATAAACTTCGTACGGCTGGACGCGGAGTTTGAAAAAAATTGTCATCATCCGAATTTCCGCTCAACGACCAAGTCCCTTCGTAGCTGCATGTAAGCTCATCGAGAAATCTGAACCGACCGTACGATCATCTTCAAAATTGCAGGAGTGCTCTCGATTGGCGACACGAGCATTCTGTACAAGTTTCATAAACTTCGTACGGCTGGAAGGGGAGTTAGACACAAATTGTCATCTACAACGCAGTACTGGATAGTTCCCGTTCAACGACAAAGTCCCGTCGTAGCTGTATGTAAGTTCATCGAGAAATCTGAACCGACCGTATGATCTTCTTCAAACTTGTAGGAGTGGTCTCGAATGGCGACACGAGCATTCTGTACAAGTTTCATAAACTTCGAACGGCTGGAAGGGGAGTTAGACACAAATTGTCATCTACGAAGCAGTTTCCGCTCAGCGACCAAGTTTCGTCGTAGCTGTATGTAAGTTCATCGAGAAATGCGACCCGACCGTACGATCTTCTTCAAACTTGCAGGAGTGCTCTCGAATGGCCACACGAGCATTCTGAACAAGTTTCATAAACTTCGTACGGCTGGAAGGGGAGTTAGACAAAAATTGTCATCTACAACGCAGTACTGGATAGTTCACGTTCAACGACAAAGTCCCGTCGTAGCTGTATGTAAGTTCATCGAGAAATCTGAACCGACCGTATGATCTTCTTCAAACTTGTAGGAGTGGTCTCGAATGGCGACACGAGCATTCAGTACAAGTTTCATAAACTTCGAACGGCTGGAAGGGGAGTTAGACACAAATTGTCATCTACAAAGCAGTTTCCGCTCAGCGACCAAGTTCCGTCGTAGCTGTATGTAAGTTCATCGAGAAATGCGACCCGACCGTACGATCTTCTTCAAACTTGCAGGAGTGCTCTCGATTGGCGACACGAGCATTCTCTACAAGTTTCATAAACTTCGTACGGCTGGAAGGGGAGTTAGACACAAATTGTCATCATCCGAATTTCCGCTCAGCGACCAAGTCCCTTCGTAGCTGCATGTAAGTTCATCGAGAAATCTGAACCGACCGTACGATCATCTACAAACTTGCAGGAGTGCTCTCGATTAGCGACACGAGCATTCTGTACAAGTTTCATAAACTTCGTACGGCTGGAAGGGGAATTAGACACAAATTGTCATCTACAACGCAGTACTGGATAGTTCCCGTTCAGCGACAAAGTCCCGTCGTAGCTGTATGTAAGTTCATCGAGAAATCTGAACCGACCCTACGATCATCTTCAAACTTGCAGGAGTGCTGTCGATTGACGACACGAGCATGCTGTAGAAGTTTCATAAACTTCGTACGGCTGGAAGCGGAGTTTGAAAAAAATGGTCATCATCCGTATTTCCGCTCAACGACCAAGTCCCTTCGCAGCTGCATGTAAGTTCATCGAGATATCTGAACCGACCGTACGATCATCTTCAAACTTGCAGGAGTGCTCTCGATTGGCGACACGAGCATTCTGTACAAGTTTCATAAACTTCGTACGGCTGGAAGGGGAGTTAGACACAAATTGTCATGTACAACGCAGTTTCCGCTCAGCGACAAAGTCCCTTCGTAGCTGCATGTAAGTTCATCGAGAAATGCGAACCGACCGTACGATCATCTTCAAACTTGCAGGAATGCTCTCGATTGGCGACACAAGCATTCTGTACAAGTTACATAAACTTCGTACGGCTGGAAGGGGAGTTAGACGCAAATTGTCATCTACAACGCAGTACTGGATAGTTCCCGTTCAGCGACCAAGTCCCTTCGTAGCTGCATGTAAGTTCATCGAGAAATCTGAACCGACCGTACCATAATCTTGAAACTTGCAGGAGTGCTCTCGAATGGTGACACGAGCATTCTGTACAAGTTTCATAAACTTCGTACCGCTGGAAGGGGAGTTAGACGCAAATTGTCATCTACAACGCAGTACTGGATAGTTCCCGTTCAGCGACCAAGTCCGTTCGTAGCTGCATGTACATTCATCGAGAAATCTGAACCGACCGTACGATCATCTTCAAACTTGCAGGAGTGCTCTCGATTGGCGACACGAGCATTCTGTACAAGTTTCATAAACTTCGTACGGCTGGAAGGGGAATTAGACACGAATTGTCATCTACAACGCAGTACTGGATAGTTCCCGTTCAACGACAAAGTCCCGTCGTAGCTGTATGTAAGTTCATCGAGAAGTCTGAACCGACCGTATGATCTTCTTCAAACTTGTAGGAGTGGTCTCGAATGGCGACACGAGCATTCTGTACAAGTTTCATAAACTTCGAACGGCTGGAAGGGGAGTTAGACACAAATTGTCATCTACGAAGCAGTTTCCGCTCAGCGACCAAGTTTCGTCGTAGCTGTATGTAAGTTCATCGAGAAATGCGACCCGACCGTACGATCTTCTTCAAACTTGCAGGAGTGCTCTCGAATGGCCACACGAGCATTCTGAACAAGTTTCATAAACTTCGTACGGCTGGAAGGGGAGTTAGACAAAAATTGTCATCTACAACGCAGTACTGGATAGTTCACGTTCAACGACAAAGTCCCGTCGTAGCTGTATGTAAGTTCATCGAGAAATCTGAACCGACCGTATGATCTTCTTCAAACTTGTAGGAGTGGTCTCGAATGGCGACACGAGCATTCAGTACAAGTTTCATAAACTTCGAACGGCTGGAAGGGGAGTTAGACACAAATTGTCATCTACAAAGCAGTTTCCGCTCAGCGACCAAGTTCCGTCGTAGCTGTATGTAAGTTCATCGAGAAATGCGACCCGACCGTACGATCTTCTTCAAACTTGCAGGAGTGCTCTCGATTGGCGACACGAGCATTCTCTACAAGTTTCATAAACTTCGTACGGCTGGAAGGGGAGTTAGACACAAATTGTCATCATCCGAATTTCCGCTCAGCGACCAAGTCCCTTCGTAGCTGCATGTAAGTTCATCGAGAAATCTGAACCGACCGTACGATCATCTACAAACTTGCAGGAGTGCTCTCGATTAGCGACACGAGCATTCTGTACAAGTTTCATAAACTTCGTACGGCTGGAAGGGGAATTAGACACAAATTGTCATCTACAACGCAGTACTGGATAGTTCCCGTTCAGCGACAAAGTCCCGTCGTAGCTGTATGTAAGTTCATCGAGAAATCTGAACCGACCCTACGATCATCTTCAAACTTGCAGGAGTGCTGTCGATTGACGACACGAGCATGCTGTAGAAGTTTCATAAACTTCGTACGGCTGGAAGCGGAGTTTGAAAAAAATGGTCATCATCCGTATTTCCGCTCAACGACCAAGTCCCTTCGCAGCTGCATGTAAGTTCATCGAGATATCTGAACCGACCGTACGATCATCTTCAAACTTGCAGGAGTGCTCTCGATTGGCGACACGAGCATTCTGTACAAGTTTCATAAACTTCGTACGGCTGGAAGGGGAGTTAGACACAAATTGTCATGTACAACGCAGTTTCCGCTCAGCGACAAAGTCCCTTCGTAGCTGCATGTAAGTTCATCGAGAAATGCGAACCGACCGTACGATCATCTTCAAACTTGCAGGAATGCTCTCGATTGGCGACACAAGCATTCTGTACAAGTTACATAAACTTCGTACGGCTGGAAGGGGAGTTAGACGCAAATTGTCATCTACAACGCAGTACTGGATAGTTCCCGTTCAGCGACCAAGTCCCTTCGTAGCTGCATGTAAGTTCATCGAGAAATCTGAACCGACCGTACCATAATCTTGAAACTTGCAGGAGTGCTCTCGAATGGTGACACGAGCATTCTGTACAAGTTTCATAAACTTCGTACCGCTGGAAGGGGAGTTAGACGCAAATTGTCATCTACAACGCAGTACTGGATAGTTCCCGTTCAGCGACCAAGTCCGTTCGTAGCTGCATGTACATTCATCGAGAAATCTGAACCGACCGTACGATCATCTTCAAACTTGCAGGAGTGCTCTCGATTGGCGACACGAGCATTCTGTACAAGTTTCATAAACTTCGTACGGCTGGAAGGGGAATTAGACACGAATTGTCATCTACAACGCAGTACTGGATAGTTCCCGTTCAGCGACAAAGTCCCGTCGTAGCTGTATGTAAGTTCATCGAGAAATGTGAGCCGACCGTATGATGTTCTTCAAACTTGTAGGAGTGCTCTCGAATGGCGACACGAGCATTCTGTACGAGTTTCATAAACTTCGTACGGCTGGAAGGGGAGTTAGACACAAATTGTCATCTACAACGCAGTTTCCGCTCAGCGACCAAGTCCCGTCGTAGCTGTATGTAAGTTCATCGAGAAATCTGAACCGACCCTACGATCATCTTCAAACTTGCAGGAGTGCTGTCGATTGACGACACGAGCATGCTGTAGAAGTTTCATAAACTTCGTACGGCTGGAAGCGGACTTTGAAAAAAATGGTCATCATCCGAATTTCCGCTCAACGACCAAGTCCCTTCGTAGCTGCATGTAAGTTCATCGAGAAATCTGAACCGACCGTACGATCATCTTCAAACGTGCAGGAGTGCTCTCGATTGGCGACACGAGCATTCTGTACAAGTTTCATAAACTTCGTACGGCTGGAAGGGGAGTTAGACACAAATTGTCATGTACAACGCAGTTTCCGCTCAGCGACCAAGTCCCTTTTTAGCTGCATGTAAGTTCATCGAGAAATGCGAACCGACCGTACGATCATCTTCAAACTTGCAGGAATGCTCTCGATTGGCGACACAAGCATTCTGTACAAGTGTCATAAACTTCTTACGGCTGGAAGGGGAGTTAGACACAAATTGTCATCTACAACGCAGTTTCCCTCAGCGACCAAGTCCCGTTGTAGCGGTATGTAAGTTCATCGAGAAATGCGAACCGACCGTACGATCATCTTCAGACTTGCAGGAGTGCTCTCGATTGGCGACACGAGCATTCTCTACAAGTTTCATAAACTTCGTACAGCTGGAAGGGGAGTTAGACACAAATTGTCATCTACAACGCAGTACTGGATAGTTCCCGTACAGCGACTAAGTCCCGTCGTAGGTGTATGTAAGTTCATCGAGAAATGTGAACCGACCGTACGATCTTCTTCAAACTTGCAGGAGTGCTCTCGATTGGCGACACGAGCATTCTCTACAAGTTTCATAAACTTCGTACAGCTGGAAGGGGAGTTAGACACAAATTGTCATGTACAACGCAGTTTCCGCTCAGCGACCAAGTCCCTTCGTAGCTGCATGTAAGTTCATCGAGAAACCTGAACCGACCGTACGATCATCTGCAAACTTGCAGGAGTGCTCTCGATTGGCGACACGAGCATTCTCTACAAGTTTCACAAACTTCGTACGGCTGGAAGGGGAGTTAGACACAAATTGTCAGCTACAACGCAGTACTGGATAGTTCCCGTACAGCGACCAAGTCCCTTCGTAGCTGCATGTAAGTTCATCGAGAAATGTGAACCGACCGTACGATCTTCTTCAAGCATGCAGGAGTGCTCTCGATTGACGACCCGAGCATGCTGTACAAGTTTCATAAACTTCGTACGGCTGGAAGCGGAGTTTGAAACAAATTGTCATCATCCGAATTTCCGCTCAGCGACCAAGTCCCTTCGTAGCTGCATGTAAGTTCATCGAGAAATCTGACCCGACCGTACGATCATCTTCAAACTTGCAGGAGTGCTCTCGAATGGCGACACGAGCATTCTGAACAAGTTTCATAAACTTCGTACGGCTGGAAGGGGAGTTAGACGCAAATTGTCATCTACAACGCAGTACTGGATAGTTCCCGTTCAGCGACCAAGTCCCGTCGTAGCTGTGTGTAAGTTCATCGAGAAATGCGAACCGATCGTACGATCTTCTTCAAACTTGCAGGAGTGCTCTCGATTGACTACACGAGCATGCTGTACAAGTTTCATAAACTTCGTACGGCTGGAAGCGGAGTTTGAAAAAAATTGTCATCATCCGAATTTCCGCTCAGCGACCAAGTCCCTTCGTAGCTGCATGTAAGTTCATCGAGAAATCTGACCCGACCGTACGATCATCTTCGGACTTGCAGGAGTGCTCTCGATTGGCGACACGAGCATTCTGAACAAGTTTCATAAACTTCGTACGGCTGGAAGGGGAGTTAGACACAAGTTTTCATGTACAACACAGTTTCCGCTCAGCGACCAGGTCCCTTCGTAGCTGCATGTAAGTTCATGGAGAAATGCGAACCGACCGTACGATCTTGTTCAAACTTGCAGGAGTGCTCTCGATTGACGACACGAGCATGCTGTACAAATTTCATAAACTTCGTACGGCTGGAAGCGGAGTTTGAAAAACATTGTCATCATCCGAATTTCCGCTCAGCGACCAAGTCCCTTCGTAGCTGCATGTAAATTCATCGAGAAATCTGAACCGACCGTACGATCATCTTCAAACTTGCAGGAGTGCTCTCGATTGGCGACACGAGCATTCTGTACAAGTTTCATAAACTTCGTACGGCTGGAAGGGGAATTAGACACGAATTGTCATCATCCGAATTTCCGCTCAGCGACCAAGTCCCTTCGTAGCTGCATGTAAGTTCATCGAGAAATCTGAACCGACCGTACGATCATCTACAAACTTGCAGGAGTGCTCTCGATTAGCGACACGAGCATTCTGTACAAGTTTCATAAACTTCGTACGGCTGGAAGGGGAATTAGACACAAATTGTCATCTACAACGCAGTACTGGATAGTTCCCGTTCAGCGACAAAGTCCCGTCGTAGCTGTATGTAAGTTCATCGAGAAATCTGAACCGACCCTACGATCATCTTCAAACTTGCAGGAGTGCTGTCGATTGACGACACGAGCATGCTGTAGAAGTTTCATAAACTTCGTACGGCTGGAAGCGGAGTTTGAAAAAAATGGTCATCATCCGTATTTCCGCTCAACGACCAAGTCCCTTCGCAGCTGCATGTAAGTTCATCGAGATATCTGAACCGACCGTACGATCATCTTCAAACTTGCAGGAGTGCTCTCGATTGGCGACACGAGCATTCTGTACAAGTTTCATAAACTTCGTACGGCTGGAAGGGGAGTTAGACACAAATTGTCATGTACAACGCAGTTTCCGCTCAGCGACAAAGTCCCTTCGTAGCTGCATGTAAGTTCATCGAGAAATGCGAACCGACCGTACGATCATCTTCAAACTTGCAGGAATGCTCTCGATTGGCGACACAAGCATTCTGTACAAGTTACATAAACTTCGTACGGCTGGAAGGGGAGTTAGACGCAAATTGTCATCTACAACGCAGTACTGGATAGTTCCCGTTCAGCGACCAAGTCCCTTCGTAGCTGCATGTAAGTTCATCGAGAAATCTGAACCGACCGTACCATAATCTTGAAACTTGCAGGAGTGCTCTCGAATGGTGACACGAGCATTCTGTACAAGTTTCATAAACTTCGTACCGCTGGAAGGGGAGTTAGACGCAAATTGTCATCTACAACGCAGTACTGGATAGTTCCCGTTCAGCGACCAAGTCCGTTCGTAGCTGCATGTACATTCATCGAGAAATCTGAACCGACCGTACGATCATCTTCAAACTTGCAGGAGTGCTCTCGATTGGCGACACGAGCATTGTGTACAAGTTTCATAAACTTCGTACGGCTGGAAGGGGAATTAGACACGAATTGTCATCTACAACGCAGTACTGGATAGTTCCCGTTCAACGACAAAGTCCCGTCGTAGCTGTATGTAAGTTCATCGAGAAGTCTGAACCGACCGTATGATCTTCTTCAAACTTGTAGGAGTGGTCTCGAATGGCGACACGAGCATTCTGTACAAGTTTCATAAACTTCGAACGGCTGGAAGGGGAGTTAGACACAAATTGTCATCTACGAAGCAGTTTCCGCTCAGCGACCAAGTTTCGTCGTAGCTGTATGTAAGTTCATCGAGAAATGCGACCCGACCGTACGATCTTCTTCAAACTTGCAGGAGTGCTCTCGAATGGCCACACGAGCATTCTGAACAAGTTTCATAAACTTCGTACGGCTGGAAGGGGAGTTAGACAAAAATTGTCATCTACAACGCAGTACTGGATAGTTCACGTTCAACGACAAAGTCCCGTCGTAGCTGTATGTAAGTTCATCGAGAAATCTGAACCGACCGTATGATCTTCTTCAAACTTGTAGGAGTGGTCTCGAATGGCGACACGAGCATTCAGTACAAGTTTCATAAACTTCGAACGGTTGGAAGGGGAGTTAGACACAAATTGTCATCTACAAAGCAGTTTCCGCTCAGCGACCAAGTTCCGTCGTAGCTGTATGTAAGTTCATCGAGAAATGCGACCCGACCGTACGATCTTCTTCAAACTTGCAGGAGTGCTCTCGATTGGCGACACGAGCATTCTCTACAAGTTTCATAAACTTCGTACGGCTGGAAGGGGAGTTAGACACAAATTGTCATCATCCGAATTTCCGCTCAGCGACCAAGTCCCTTCGTAGCTGCATGTAAGTTCATCGAGAAATCTGAACCGACCGTACGATCATCTACAAACTTGCAGGAGTGCTCTCGATTAGCGACACGAGCATTCTGTACAAGTTTCATAAACTTCGTACGGCTGGAAGGGGAATTAGACACAAATTGTCATCTACAACGCAGTACTGGATAGTTCCCGTTCAGCGACAAAGTCCCGTCGTAGCTGTATGTAAGTTCATCGAGAAATCTGAACCGACCCTACGATCATCTTCAAACTTGCAGGAGTGCTGTCGATTGACGACACGAGCATGCTGTAGAAGTTTCATAAACTTCGTACGGCTGGAAGCGGAGTTTGAAAAAAATGGTCATCATCCGTATTTCCGCTCAACGACCAAGTCCCTTCGCAGCTGCATGTAAGTTCATCGAGATATCTGAACCGACCGTACGATCATCTTCAAACTTGCAGGAGTGCTCTCGATTGGCGACACGAGCATTCTGTACAAGTTTCATAAACTTCGTACGGCTGGAAGGGGAGTTAGACACAAATTGTCATGTACAACGCAGTTTCCGCTCAGCGACAAAGTCCCTTCGTAGCTGCATGTAAGTTCATCGAGAAATGCGAACCGACCGTACGATCATCTTCAAACTTGCAGGAATGCTCTCGATTGGCGACACAAGCATTCTGTACAAGTTACATAAACTTCGTACGGCTGGAAGGGGAGTTAGACGCAAATTGTCATCTACAACGCAGTACTGGATAGTTCCCGTTCAGCGACCAAGTCCCTTCGTAGCTGCATGTAAGTTCATCGAGAAATCTGAACCGACCGTACCATAATCTTGAAACTTGCAGGAGTGCTCTCGAATGGTGACACGAGCATTCTGTACAAGTTTCATAAACTTCGTACCGCTGGAAGGGGAGTTAGACGCAAATTGTCATCTACAACGCAGTACTGGATAGTTCCCGTTCAGCGACCAAGTCCGTTCGTAGCTGCATGTACATTCATCGAGAAATCTGAACCGACCGTACGATCATCTTCAAACTTGCAGGAGTGCTCTCGATTGGCGACACGAGCATTCTGTACAAGTTTCATAAACTTCGTACGGCTGGAAGGGGAATTAGACACGAATTGTCATCTACAACGCAGTACTGGATAGTTCCCGTTCAGCGACAAAGTCCCGTCGTAGCTGTATGTAAGTTCATCGAGAAATGTGAGCCGACCGTATGATGTTCTTCAAACTTGTAGGAGTGCTCTCGAATGGCGACACGAGCATTCTGTACGAGTTTCATAAACTTCGTACGGCTGGAAGGGGAGTTAGACACAAATTGTCATCTACAACGCAGTTTCCGCTCAGCGACCAAGTCCCGTCGTAGCTGTATGTAAGTTCATCGAGAAATCTGAACCGACCCTACGATCATCTTCAAACTTGCAGGAGTGCTGTCGATTGACGACACGAGCATGCTGTAGAAGTTTCATAAACTTCGTACGGCTGGAAGCGGACTTTGAAAAAAATGGTCATCATCCGAATTTCCGCTCAACGACCAAGTCCCTTCGTAGCTGCATGTAAGTTCATCGAGAAATCTGAACCGACCGTACGATCATCTTCAAACGTGCAGGAGTGCTCTCGATTGGCGACACGAGCATTCTGTACAAGTTTCATAAACTTCGTACGGCTGGAAGGGGAGTTAGACACAAATTGTCATGTACAACGCAGTTTCCGCTCAGCGACCAAGTCCCTTTTTAGCTGCATGTAAGTTCATCGAGAAATGCGAACCGACCGTACGATCATCTTCAAACTTGCAGGAATGCTCTCGATTGGCGACACAAGCATTCTGTACAAGTGTCATAAACTTCTTACGGCTGGAAGGGGAGTTAGACACAAATTGTCATCTACAACGCAGTTTCCCTCAGCGACCAAGTCCCGTTGTAGCGGTATGTAAGTTCATCGAGAAATGCGAACCGACCGTACGATCATCTTCAGACTTGCAGGAGTGCTCTCGATTGGCGACACGAGCATTCTCTACAAGTTTCATAAACTTCGTACAGCTGGAAGGGGAGTTAGACACAAATTGTCATCTACAACGCAGTACTGGATAGTTCCCGTACAGCGACTAAGTCCCGTCGTAGGTGTATGTAAGTTCATCGAGAAATGTGAACCGACCGTACGATCTTCTTCAAACTTGCAGGAGTGCTCTCGATTGGCGACACGAGCATTCTCTACAAGTTTCATAAACTTCGTACAGCTGGAAGGGGAGTTAGACACAAATTGTCATGTACAACGCAGTTTCCGCTCAGCGACCAAGTCCCTTCGTAGCTGCATGTAAGTTCATCGAGAAACCTGAACCGACCGTACGATCATCTGCAAACTTGCAGGAGTGCTCTCGATTGGCGACACGAGCATTCTCTACAAGTTTCACAAACTTCGTACGGCTGGAAGGGGAGTTAGACACAAATTGTCAGCTACAACGCAGTACTGGATAGTTCCCGTACAGCGACCAAGTCCCTTCGTAGCTGCATGTAAGTTCATCGAGAAATGTGAACCGACCGTACGATCTTCTTCAAGCATGCAGGAGTGCTCTCGATTGACGACCCGAGCATGCTGTACAAGTTTCATAAACTTCGTACGGCTGGAAGCGGAGTTTGAAACAAATTGTCATCATCCGAATTTCCGCTCAGCGACCAAGTCCCTTCGTAGCTGCATGTAAGTTCATCGAGAAATCTGACCCGACCGTACGATCATCTTCAAACTTGCAGGAGTGCTCTCGAATGGCGACACGAGCATTCTGAACAAGTTTCATAAACTTCGTACGGCTGGAAGGGGAGTTAGACGCAAATTGTCATCTACAACGTAGTACTGGATAGTTCCCGTTCAGCGACCAAGTCCCGTCGTAGCTGTGTGTAAGTTCATCGAGAAATGCGAACCGATCGTACGATCTTCTTCAAACTTGCAGGAGTGCTCTCGATTGACTACACGAGCATGCTGTACAAGTTTCATAAACTTCGTACGGCTGGAAGCGGAGTTTGAAAAAAATTGTCATCATCCGAATTTCCGCTCAGCGACCAAGTCCCTTCGTAGCTGCATGTAAGTTCATCGAGAAATCTGACCCGACCGTACGATCATCTTCGGACTTGCAGGAGTGCTCTCGATTGGCGACACGAGCATTCTGAACAAGTTTCATAAACTTCGTACGGCTGGAAGGGGAGTTAGACACAAGTTTTCATGTACAACACAGTTTCCGCTCAGCGACCAGGTCCCTTCGTAGCTGCATGTAAGTTCATGGAGAAATGCGAACCGACCGTACGATCTTGTTCAAACTTGCAGGAGTGCTCTCGATTGACGACACGAGCATGCTGTACAAATTTCATAAACTTCGTACGGCTGGAAGCGGAGTTTGAAAAACATTGTCATCATCCGAATTTCCGCTCAGCGACCAAGTCCCTTCGTAGCTGCATGTAAATTCATCGAGAAATCTGAACCGACCGTACGATCATCTTCAAACTTGCAGGAGTGCTCTCGATTGGCGACACGAGCATTCTGTACAAGTTTCATAAACTTCGTACGGCTGGAAGGGGAATTAGACACGAATTGTCATCTACAACGCAGTACTGGATAGTTCCTGTTCAGCGAAAAAGTCCCGTCGTAGCTGTATGTAAGTTCATCGAGAAATGTTAGCCGACCGTATGATCTTCTTCAAACTTGTAGGAGTGCTATCGAATGGCGACACGAGCATTCTGTATAAGTTTCATAAACTTCGTACGGCTGGAAGGGGAGTTAGACACAAATTGTCATCTACAACGCAGTTTCCGCTCAGCGACCAAGTCCCGTCGTAGCTGTATGTAAGTTCATCGAGAAATGCGAACCGATCGTACAATCTTCTTCAAACTTGGAGGAGTGCTCTCGGTTGACGACAAGAGCATGCTGTACAAGTTTCATTAACTTCGTACGGCTGGAAGCGGAGTGTGAAAAAAATTATCATTATCCGAATTTCCGCTCAGCGACCAAGTCCCTTCGTAGCTGCTTGTGAATTCATCGAGAAATCTGAACCGACCGTACGATCATCTTCAAACTTGCAGGAGTGCTCTCGATTGGCGACAAGAGCATTCTCTACAAGTTTCATAAACTTCGTACGGCTGGAAGGGGAATTAGACACAAATTGTCATCTACAACGCAGTACTGGATAGTTCCCGTTCAGCGACCAAGTCCCTTCGTAGCTGCATGTAAGTTCATCGAGAAATCTGAACCGACCGTACCATCATCTTGAAACTTGCAGGAGTGCTCTCGAATGGCGACACGAGCATTCTGTACAAGTTTCATAAACTTCGTACCGCTGGAAGGGGAGTTAGACGCAAATTGTCATGTACAACGCAGTTTCCGCACAGCGACCAAGTCCCTTCGTAGCTGCATGTAAGTTCATCGAGAAATGCGAACCGACCGTACGATCATTTTCAAACTTGCAGGAATGCTCTCGATTGGCGACACAAGCATTCTGTACAAGTGTCATAAACTTCTTACGGCTGGAATGGGAGTTAGACACAAATTGTCATCTACAACGCAGTTTTCCTCAGCGACCAAGTCCCGTTGTAGCGGTATGTAAGTTCATCGAGAAATGCGAACCAACCGTACGATCATCTTCAAACTTGCAGGAGTGCTCTCGATTGGCGACACGAGCATTCTCTACAAGTTTCATAAACTTCGTACAGCTGGAAGGGGAGTTACACACAAATTGTCATCTACATCGCAGTACTGGATAGTTCCCGTACAGCGACTAAGTCCCGTCGTAGGTGTATGTAAGTTCATCGAGAAATGTGAACCGACCGTACGATCTTCTTCACACTTTGCAGGAGTGCTCTCGATTGGCGACAAGAGCATTCTGTACAAGTGTCATAAACTTCTTACGGCTGGAATGGGAGTTAGACACAAATTGTCATCTACAACGCAGTTTTCCTCAGCGACCAAGTCCCGTTGTAGCGGTATGTAAGTTCATCGAGAAATGCGAACCAACCGTACGATCATCTTCAAACTTGCAGGAGTGCTCTCGATTGGCGACACGAGCATTCTCTACAAGTTTCATAAACTTCGTACAGCTGGAAGGGGAGTTACACACAAATTGTCATCTACATCGCAGTACTGGATAGTTCCCGTACAGCGACTAAGTCCCGTCGTAGGTGTATGTAAGTTCATCGAGAAATGTGAACCGACCGTACGATCTTCTTCACACTTGCAGGAGTGCTCTCGATTGGCGACACGAGCATTCTCTACAAGTTTCATAAACTTCGTACGGCTGGAAGGGGAGTTAGACACAAATTGTCATGTACAACGCAGTTTCCGCTCAGCGACCAAGTCCCTTCGTAGCTGCATGTAAGTTCATCGAGAAACCTGAACCGACCGTACGATCATCTTCAAACTTGCAGGAGTGCTCTCGATTGGCGACACGAGCATTCTCTACAAGTTTCATAAACTTCGTACGGCTGGAAGGGGAGTTAGACACAAATTGTCATCTACAACGCAGTACTGGATAGTTCCCGTACAGCGACCAAGTCCCTTCGTAGCTGCATGTAAGTTCATCGAGAAATGTGAACCGACCGTACGATCTTCTTCAAACTTGCAGGAGTGCTCTCGATTGACGACCCGAGCATGCTGTACGAGTTTCATAAACTTCGTACGGCTGGAAGCGGAGTTTGAAAAAAATGGTCATCATCCGAATTTCCGCTCAGCGTCCAAGTCCCGTCGTAGCTGCGTGTAAGTTCATCGAGAAATGTGAACCGACCGTACGATCTTCTTCAAACTTGCAGGAGTGCTCTCGATTGACTACACGAGCATGCTGTACAAGTTTCATAAACTTCGTACGGCTGGACGCGGAGTTTGAAAAAAATTGTCATCATCCGAATTTCCGCTCAACGACCAAGTCCCTTCGTAGCTGCATGTAAGCTCATCGAGAAATCTGACCCGACCGTACGATCATCTTCAAACTTGCAGGAGTGCTCTCGAATGGCGACACGAGCATTCTGAACAAGTTTCATAAACTTCGTACGGCTGGACGCGGAGTTTGAAAAAAATTGTCATCATGCGAATTTCCGCTCAACGACCAAGTCCCTTCGCAGCTGCATGTAAGCTCATCGAGAAATCTGAACCGACCGTACGATCATCTTCAAAAGTGCAGGAGTGCTCTCGATTGGCGACACGAGCATTCTGTACAAGTTTCATAAACTTCGTACAGCTGGAAGGGGAGTTAGACACAAATTGTCATCTACAACGCAGTACTGGATAGTTCCCGTACAGCGACCAAGTCCCTTCGTAGCTGCATGTAAGTTCATCGAGAAATGTGAACCGACCGTACGATCTTCTTCAAACTTGCAGGAGTGCTCTCGATTGACGACCCGAGCATGCTGTACGAGTTTCATAAACTTCGTACGGCTGGAAGCGGAGTTTGAAAAAAATGGTCATCATCCGAATTTCCGCTCAGCGTCCAAGTCCCTTCGTAGCTGCATGTAAGTTCATCGAGATATCTGACCCGACCGTACGATCATCTTCAACCTTGCAGGAGTGCTCTCGAATGGCCACACGAGCATTCTGAACAAGTTTCATAAACTTCGTACGGCTGGAAGGGGAGTTAGACACAAATTGTCATCTACAACGCAGTACTGGATAGTTCCCGTTCAGCGACTAAGTCCCGTCGTAGCTGCATGTAAGTTCATCGAGAAATGTGAACCGACCGTACGATCTTCTTCAAACTTGCAGGAGTGCTCTCGATTGACTACACGAGAATGCTGTACAAGTTTCATAAACTTCGTACGGCTGGACGCGGAGTTTGAAAAAAATGGTCATCATCCGAATTTCCGCTCAACGACCAACTCCCTTCGTAGCTGCATGTAAGTTCATCGAGAAATCTGACCCGACCGTACGACCATCTTCAAACTTGCACGAGTGCTCTCGATTGGCGACAGGAGCATTCTGTACAAGTTTCATGAACTTCGTACGGCTGGAAGGGGAGTTAGACACAAATTGTCATGTACAACGCAGTTTCCGCTCAGCGACCAAGTCCCTTCGTAGCTGCATGTAAGTTCATCGAGAAATGTGAACCGACCGTACGATCTTCTTCAAACTTGCAGGAGTGCTGTCGATTGACGACCCGAGCATGCTGAACGAGTTTCATAAACTTCGTACGGCTGGAAGCGGAGTTTGAAAAAATGGTCATCATCCGAATTTCCGCTCAGCGTCCAAGTCCCTTCGTAGCTGCATGTAAGTTCATCGAGAAATCTGAACCGACCATACGATCATCGTCAAACTTGCAGGAGTGCTCTCGAATGGCCACACGAGCATTCTGAACAAGTTTCATAAACTTCGTACGGCTGGAAGGGGAGTTAGACACAAATTGTCATCTACAACGCAGTACTGGATAGTTCCCGTTCACCGACTAAGTCCCGTCGTAGCTGCATGTAAGTTCATCGAGAAATGTGAACCGACAGTACGATCTTCTTCAAACTTGCAGGAGTGCTCTCGATTGACTACACGAGCATGCTGTACAAGTTTCATAAACTTCGTACGGCTGGACGCTGAGTTTGAAAAAATTTGTCATCATCCGAATTTCCGCTCAACGACCAAGTCCCTTCGCAGCTGCATGTAAGTTCATCGAGAAATCTGACCCGACTGTACGATCATCTTCAAACTTGCAGGAGTGCTCTCGAATGGCGGCACGAGCATTCTGAACAAGTTTCATAAACTTCGTACAGCTGGACGCGGAGTTTGAAAAAAATTGTCATCATCCGAATTTCCGCTCAACGACCAAGTCCCTTCGCAGCTGCATGTAAGCTCATCGAGAAATCTGAACCGACCGTACGATCATCTTCAAAAGTGCAGGAGTGCTCTCGATTGGCGACACGAGCATTCTGTACAAGTTTCATAAACGTCGTACGGCTGGAAGGGGAGTTAGACACAAATTGTCATCTACAACGCAGTACTGGATAGTTCCCGTTCAACGACAAAGTCCCGTCGTAGCTGTATGTAAGTTCATCGAGAAATGTGAACCGACCGTATGATCTTCTTCAAACTTGTAGGATTGGTCTCGAATGGTGACACGAGCATTCTGTACAAGTTTCATAAACTTCGAACGGCTGGAAAGGGAGTTAGACACAAATTGTCATCTACAACGCAGTTTCCGCTCAGCGACCGAGTTCCGTCGTAGCTGTATGTAAGTTCATCGAGAAATGCAACCCGACAGTACGATCTTCTTCAAACTTGCAGGAGTGCTCTCGATTGGCGACACGAGCATTCTCTACAAGTTTCATAAACTTCGTACGGTTGGAAGGGGAGTTAGACACAAATTGTCATCATCCGAATTTCCGCTCAGCGACCAAATCCCTTCGTAGCTGCATGTAAGTTCATCGAGAAATCTGACCCGACCGTACGATCATCTACAAACTTGCAGGAGTGCTCTCGATTAGCGACACGAGCATTCTGTACAAGTTTCATAAACTTCGTACGGCTGGAAGGGGAGTTAGACACAAATTGTCATCTACAACGCAGTACTGGATAGGTCCCGTTCAGCGACCAAGTCCCTTCGTACCTGCATGTAAGTTCATCGAGAAATCTGAACCGATCGTACGATCTTCTTCAAACTTTGCAGGAGTGCTCTCGGTTGACGACACGAGCATGCTGTACAAGTTTCATAAACTTCGTACGGCTGGAAGCGGAGTGTGAAAAAAATTGTCATCATCCGAATTTCCGCTCAGCGACCAAGTCCCTTCGTAGCTGCTTGTGAGTTCATCGAGAAATCTGAACCGACCGTACGATCATCTTCAAACTTGCAGGAGTGCTCTCGATTGGCGACAAGAGCATTCTCTATAAGTTTCATAAACTTCGTACGGCTGGAAGGGGAATTAGACACATAATGTCATCTACAACGCAGTACTGGGTAGTTCCCGTTCAGTGACAAAGTCCCGTCGTAGCTGTAAGTAAGTTCATCGAGAAATCTGAACCGACCCTACGATCATCTTTAAACTTGCAGGAGTGCTGTCGATTGACGACACGAGCATGCTGTAGAAGTTTCATAAACTTCGTACGGCTGGAAGCGGAGTCTGAAAAAAAATGGTCATCATCCGAATTTCCGCTCAATGACCAAGTCCCTTCGTAGCTGCATGTAAGTTCATCGAGAAATGCGAACCGACCGTACGATCATCTTCAAACTTGCAGGAGTGCTCTCGATTGGCGACACAATCATTCTATACAAGTGTCATAAACTTCTTACGGCTGGAAGGGGAGTTAGACACAAATTGTCATCTACAACGCAGTTTCCCTCAGCGACCAAGTCCCGTCGTAGCGGTATGTAAGTTCATCGAGAAATGCGAACCGAACGTACGATCATCTTCAAACTTGCAGGAGTGCTCTCGATTGGCGACACGAGCATTCTCTACAAGTTTCATAAACTTCGTACAGCTGGAAGGGGAGTTAGACACAAATTGTCATCTACAACGCAGTTTCCGCTCAGCGAGCAAGTCCCGTCGTAGGTGTATGTAAGTTCATCGAGAAATGTGAACCGACAGTACGATTTTTCTTCAAACTTGCAGGAGTGCTCTCGATTGGCGACACGAGCATTCTCTACAAGTTTCATAAACTTCGTACGGCTGGAAGGGGAGTTAGACACAAATTGTCATCTACAACGCAGTACTGGATAGTTCCCGTACAGCGACCAAGTCCCTTCGTAGCTGCATGTAAGTTCATCGAGAAATGTGAACCGACCGTACGATCTTCTTCAAACTTGCAGGAGTGCTCTCGATTGACGACCCGAGCATGCTGTATGAGTTTCATAAACTTCGTACGGCTGGAAGCGGAATTTGAAAAAAATGGTCTTCATCCGAATTTCCGCTCAGCGACCTAGTCCCTTCGTAGGTGCATGTAAGTTCATCGAGAAATCTGAACCGACCGTACGATCATCTTCAAACTTGCAGGAGTGCTCTCGATTGGCGACACGAGCATTCTGTGCAAGTTTCATAAACTTCATACGGCTGGAAGGGGAGTTAGACACAAATTGTCATCTACAACGCAGTACTGGATAGTTCCCGTTCAGCGACTAAGTCCCGTCGTAGCTGTATGTAAGTTCATCGAGAAATGCGAACCGATCGTACGATCTTCTTCAAACTTGCAGGATTTCTCTCGATTGACGACACGAGCATGCTGTACAAGTTTCATAAACTTCGTACGGCTGGAAGCGGAGTTTGAAAAAAATGGTCATCATCCGAATTTCCGCTTAGCGTCCAAGTCCCTTCGTAGCTGCATGTAAGCTCATCGAGAAATCTGAACCGACCGTACGATCATCTTCAAAATTGCAGGAGTGCTCTCGATTGGCGACACGATCATTCTGTACAAGTTTCATAAACTTCGTACGGCTGGAAGGGGAGTTAGGCACAAATTGTCATCTACAACGCAGTACTGGATAGTTCCCGTTCAGCCACCAAGTCCCTTCGTAGCTGCATGTAAGTTCATCGAGAAATCTGAACCGACTGTTACGTTCCAGCGTAACTTTTTGATTTTCTTAATGAATTGCTTCTTTTGATTTCCTTATTCCGGCCTCCACCGGTCGCGACAATATTCATATTACGGCTCGCGCCATCGCGGCCGGCGCGCTGTTTGAGTATTAGCTTTAAAATCTTAATTATTTAATCTTGCCTCCAGGCCGCGTATGCGACAATACTTGTATTACGGCTTATGCCGTCGTGTACGTGGTACTGTCGAGCAGTAATTTTGTAGTGGAATTCCCTCACCGTGAAGTCGTGCTCGTCCCATAATATACGTATAAGTAGCGTTAAGGTAGACGTAAGTAGGTATAAGTGTGCGAGCGGTGTGAGTGTGTGTGTGCGTAGGCTAAGAAAGCGATGAGGTTCCGCGTAATAATTTTAGTTTCTCTCTCTCTCAAGATTAGATTATCATTTTCGTGGCAATAAGGCAATGCCCAGATATCAACCTAATTCTGTTCAAGCATATAAATCAGGAGCGTGCGCTACGAAAGTTTTGGACAGCTGAGTCAAGGCAATCATATATTATTTGCAATAAAACGGAATAATTAAAAGAGGATGATTGAGCAACCGAAAGTCTCTCGCTGAGCATCGAGCGAGCACAGTAACGCGATATTTGTACACTGAATCAACCGCTGATCGACCGTTTCCATGGTTAAGGTATGAAAAACTGGCCTAGAGCGGGCCCAGGAGCCGTCTCGCGACGGATTTCTCGGCGCAGTTGGCTGTAAAGTCGTGAGGTACGTGGTCGCTGTCCGAGGGTATCTTAGATATCCTTAATTTCTGAGCCTAATAGTGCATATTCTTTTGTAGTGTGTTTCCAAGGACTCAATTACCCTCGTTAAAGCTTTAGATTATAATTTCAATTATTGTTTAGAGATACAGACTCAGTTTTGGTTAAGTGAAAAGTGCGAAGGTGTGCGCGTACGTTCTGCACGTGGCCGACAAATTGCGTCGGACACGTTAGTTTTTAAGTTTCCTTTTTGATCTCACTTACATTATTCTTTTCTTTATCATTTAAACTCGAACAGAACGCGAAGGGTTGTTCCTCGCTCGTGTGGCGAATAGAGTCGGTGAATTATAAACGAATAAAAGCATTAACCGCCTGATTTGTCGACCCTTGTAAAGGGCTAGACCCCGGCTCAATTCAAGCTGAGCATAGGCAAATCTAGGAGGGACATAGTACTAAAGCAATATTTCGATTCGAAGGTATTATCATCGTTTTGCCATCAAATCCTTGAATTCCACCGACCTACGCCAGAGAAGGAGAGTTAAGAAGGAAAGAGCGAGAGAGCGAGAGTGAGAGAGAGAGAGAGAGAGAGGGATAGTTAAAGCGGAAGAGCGCGTGCGTACGCCGATTATATCCGATCGTAACCGAAGACCAGCGGCACGGTAAGAACCTCCAGTCGCGCTGTTCGACAACTTTGTAACCAAACCATATAGTCTGACCCTGCCCGCGTCCTGCACCACGGAGAGATCCGCCGGGTACGGTCGCTGACTGTGTGATTACAGTCCCGAAACGAAATGTCGATTGTTAAGCGTCTAAATATTAATTGTCGCGAATGCTATCGTATCATGTTGTGAATGGCGTTCGTATTAAGGCGCGTAATTGCCGCGCATTAGCATCAAACGTTTCTTAGTACTTCCAATAATGTTTACTGTCGTAGTGCTATACTTGCTAGTCAGATTCGGGATATATATATGTATATATCTTTTCTATTTTTCCTTATATCAATATTTTTCCGATTGAATATATATATATCTACTTTGTTCTCCCCTTATATTATTTTCTTAATTTCATCTATGTTGTGACGTCACACCTTATCTACCGTAGTGTTTCCGCGGAGCGAAAACATAACCTCACGCGAACGATTGGGGACCTGCACGGGTCTTACGGAGGAGCACGAATCCTATTAGTCCTGCATATAACTAAACGCGACATTAGTTTCTAATTTAACTTTTTTCCGTTTGGCTTATAAATTTAAACCAATAATCCCACTCTTCCAGGAAGGGATTAGAATACCTTGCAATATTGATCTTTAGTTGGATTACCGTTATTTATAATAATTAAATAGCGAAATTATTTAAGCGTTACGCCCGGTTGCACGGCAGGCCGCTCGCAGATTCACATCGACCATCTAGACAATTACAAAGTCGTGAAAAAGCCTCGCCCGGACGTAACAGACCGTATGATCATCTTCAAACTTGCAGGAGTGCTCTCGGTTGGCGACACGAGCATTCTGTACAAGTTTCATAAACGTCGTACGGCTGGAAGGGGAGTTAGTCACAAATTGTCATCTACAACGCAGTTTCCGCTCAGCGACCAAGTCCCGTCGTAGCTGTATGTAAGTTCATCGAGAAATGCGAACCGATCGTACGATCTTCTTCAAACTTGGAGCAGTGATCTCGGTTGACGACACGAGCATGCTGTACAAGTTTCATAAACTTCGTACGGCTGGAAGCGGAGTGTGAAAAAAATTGTCATCATCCGAATTTCCGCTCAGCGACCAAGTCCCTTCGTAGCTGCTTGTGAGTTGATCGAGAAATCTGAACCGACCGTACGATCATCTTCAAACTTGCAGGAGTGCCCTCGATTGGCGGCAAGAGCATTCTCTACAAGTTTCATAAACTTCGTACGGCTGGAAGGGGAATTAGACACAAATTGTCAACTACAACGCAGTACTGGATAGTTCCCGTTCAGTGACAAAGTTCCGTTGTAGCTGTATGTAAGTTCATCGAGAAATCTGAACCGACCCTACGATCATCTTCAAACTTGCAGGAGTGCTGTCGATTGACGACACGAGCATGCTGTAGAAGTTTCATAAACTTCGTACGGCTGGAAGCGGAGTTTGAAAAAAATTGTCATCATCCGAATTTCCGCTCAACGACCAAGTCCCTTCGTAGCTGCATGTAAGTTCATCGAGAAATCTGAACCGACCGTACGATCATCTTCAAACTTGCAGGAGTGCTCTCGATTGGCGACACGAGCATTCTGTACAAGTTTCATAAACTTCGTACGGCTGGAAGGGGAGTTAAACACAAATTGTCATGTACAACGCAGTTTCCGCTCAGCGACCAATTCCCTTCGTAGCTTGCTTGTAAGTTCATCGAGAAATGCGAACAGACCGTACGATCATCTTCAAACTTGCAGGAGTGCTCTCGATTGGCGACACGAGCATTCTCTACAAGTTTCATAAACTTCGTACAGCTGGAAGGGGAGTTAGACACAAATTGTCATCTACAAAGCAGTTTCCGCTCAGCGACCAAGTTCCGTTGTAGCTGTATGTAAGTTCATCGAGAAATGCGACCCGACCGTACGATCTTCTTCAAACTTGCAGGAGTGCTCTCGATTGGCGACACGAGCATTCTCTACAAGTTTCATAAACTTCGTACGGCTGGAAGGGGAGTTAGACACAAATTGTCATCATCCGAATTTCCGCTCAGCGACCAAGTCCCTTCGTAGCTGCATATAAGTTCATCGAGAAATGTGAACCGCCGTACGATCTTCTTCAAACTTGCAGGAGTGCTCTCGATTGGCGACACGAACATTCTCTACAAGTTTCATAAACTTCGTACGGCTGGAAGGGGAGTTAGACACAAATTGTCATCTACAACGCAGTACTGGATAGTTCCCGTTCAGCGACAAAGTCCCGTCGTAGCTGTATGTAAGTTCATCGAGAAATGTGAACCGACCGTACGATCTTCTTCAAACTTGCAGGAGTGCTCTCGATTGGCGACACGAGCATTCTGTACAAGTTTCATAAACGTCGTACGGCTGGAAGGGGAGTTAGTCACAAATTGTCATCTACAACGCAGTTTCCGCTCAGCGACCAAGTTCCGTCGTAGCTGTATGTAAGTTCATCGAGAAATGCGAACCGATCGTACGATCTTCTTCAAACTTGGAGCAGTGATCTCGGTTGACGACACGAGCATGCTGTACAAGTTTCATAAACTTCGTACGGCTGGAAGCGGAGTGTGAACAAAATTGTCATCATCCGAATATCCGCTCAGCGACCAAGTCCCTTCGTAGCTGCTTGTGAGTTCATCGAGAAATCTGAACCGACCGTACGATCATCTTCAAACTTGCAGGAGTGCTCTCGATTGGCGGCAAGAGCATTCTCTACAAGTTTCATAAACCTCGTACGGCTGGAAGGGGAGTTAGACACAAATTGTCATCTACAACGCAGTACTGGATAGTTCCCGTACAGCGACCAAGTCCCTTCGTAGCTGCATGTAAGTTCATCGAGAAATGTGAACCGACCGTACGATCTTCTTCAAACTTGCAGGAGTGCTCTCGATTGACGACCCGAGCATGCTGTACGAGTTTCATAAACTTCGTACGGCTGGAAGCGGAGTTTGAAAAAAATGGTCATCATCCGAATTTCCGCTCAGCGTCCAAGTCCCGTCGTAGCTGCATGTAAGTTCATCGAGAAATGTGAACCGACCGTACGATCTTCTTCAAACTTGCAGGAGTGCTCTCGATTGACTACACGAGCATGCTGTACAAGTTTCATAAACTTCGTACGGCTGGACGCGGAGTTTGAAAAAAATTGTCATCATCCGAATTTCCGCTCAACGACCAAGTCCCTTCGTAGCTGCATGTAAGCTCATCGAGAAATCTGACCCGACCGTACGATCATCTTCAAACTTGCAGGAGTGCTCTCGAATGGCGACACGAGCATTCTGAACAAGTTTCATAAACTTCGTACGGCTGGACGCGGAGTTTGAAAAAAATTGTCATCATGCGAATTTCCGCTCAACGACCAAGTCCCTTCGCAGCTGCATGTAAGCTCATCGAGAAATCTGAACCGACCGTACGATCATCTTCAAAAGTGCAGGAGTGCTCTCGATTGGCGACACGAGCATTCTGTACAAGTTTCATAAACTTCGTACAGCTGGAAGGGGAGTTAGACACAAATTGTCATCTACAACGCAGTACTGGATAGTTCCCGTACAGCGACCAAGTCCCTTCGTAGCTGCATGTAAGTTCATCGAGAAATGTGAACCGACCGTACGATCTTCTTCAAACTTGCAGGAGTGCTCTCGATTGATGCCCCGAGCATGCTGTACGAGTTTCATAAACTTCGTACGGCTGGAAGCGGAGTTTAAAAAAAATGGTCATCATCCGAATTTCCGCTCAGCGTCCAAGTCCCTTCGTAGCTGCATGTAAGTTCATCGAGATATCTGACCCGACCGTACGATCATCTTCAACCTTGCAGGAGTGCTCTCGAATGGCCACACGAGCATTCTGAACAAGTTTCATAAACTTCGTACGGCTGGAAGGGGAGTTAGACACAAATTGTCATCTACAACGCAGTACTGGATAGTTCCCGTTCAGCGACTAAGTCCCGTCGTAGCTGCATGTAAGTTCATCGAGAAATGTGAACCGACCGTACGATCTTCTTCAAACTTGCAGGAGTGCTCTCGATTGACTACACGAGAATGCTGTACAAGTTTCATAAACTTCGTACGGCTGGACGCGGAGTTTGAAAAAAATTGTCATCATCCGAATTTCCGCTCAACGACCAACTCCCTTCGTAGCTGCATGTAAGTTCATCGAGAAATCTGACCCGACCGTACGACCATCTTCAAACTTGCACGAGTGCTCTCGATTGGCGACACGAGCATTCTGTACAAGTTTCATGAACTTCGTACGGCTGGAAGGGGAGTTAGACACAAATTGTCATGTACAACGCAGTTTCCGCTCAGCGACCAAGTCCCTTCGTAGCTGCATGTAAGTTCATCGAGAAATGTGAACCGACCGTACGATCTTCTTCAAACTTGCAGGAGTGCTGTCGATTGACGACCCGAGCATGCTGAACGAGTTTCATAAACTTCGTACGGCTGGAAGCGGAGTTTGAAAAAATGGTCATCATCCGAATTTCCGCTCAGCGTCCAAGTCCCTTCGTAGCTGCATGTAAGTTCATCGAGAAATCTGAACCGACCATACGATCATCTTCAAACTTGCAGGAGTGCTCTCGAATGGCCACACGAGCATTCTGAACAAGTTTCATAAACTTCGTACGGCTGGAAGGGGAGTTAGACACAAATTGTCATCTACAACGCAGTACTGTATAGTTCCCGTTCACCGACTAAGTCCCGTCGTAGCTGCATGTAAGTTCATCGAGAAATGTGAACCGACAGTACGATCTTCTTCAAACTTGCAGGAGTGCTCTCGATTGACTACACGAGCATGCTGTACAAGTTTCATAAACTTCGTACGGCTGGACGCTGAGTTTGAAAAAATTTGTCATCATCCGAATTTCCGCTCAACGACCAAGTCCCTTCGCAGCTGCATGTAAGTTCATCGAGAAATCTGACCCGACTGTACGATCATCTTCAAACTTGCAGGAGTGCTCTCGAATGGCGACACGAGCATTCTGAACAAGTTTCATAAACTTCGTACAGCTGGACGCGGAGTTTGAAAAAAATTGTCATCATCCGAATTTCCGCTCAGCGACCTAGTCCCTTCGTAGGTGCATGTAAGTTCATCGAGAAATCTGAACCGACCGTACGATCATCTTCAAACTTGCAGGAGTGCTCTCGATTGGCGACACGAGCATTCTGTGCAAGTTTCATAAACTTCGTACGGCTGGAAGGGGAGTTAGACACAAATTGTCATGTACAACGCAGTTTCCGCTCAGCGACCAAGTCCCTTCGTAGCTGCATGTAAGTTCATCGAGAAATGCGAACCGACCGTACGATCATCTTCAAACTTGCAGGAGTGCTCTCGATTGGCGACACAATCATTCTATACAAGTGTCATAAACTTCTTACGGCTGGAAGGGGAGTTAGACACAAATTGTCATCTACAACGCAGTTTCCCTCAGCGACCAAGTCCCGTCGTAGCGGTATGTAAGTTCATCGAGAAATGCGAACCGAACGTACGATCATCTTCAAACTTGCAGGAGTGCTCTCGATTGGCGACACGAGCATTCTCTACAAGTTTCATAAACTTCGTACAGCTGGAAGGGGAGTTAGACACAAATTGTCATCTACAACGCAGTTTCCGCTCAGCGAGCAAGTCCCGTCGTAGGTGTATGTAAGTTCATCGAGAAATGTGAACCGACAGTACGATTTTTCTTCAAACTTGCAGGAGTGCTCTCGATTGGCGACACGAGCATTCTCTACAAGTTTCATAAACTTCGTACGGCTGGAAGGGGAGTTAGACACAAATTGTCATCTACAACGCAGTACTGGATAGTTCCCGTACAGCGACCAAGTCCCTTCGTAGCTGCATGTAAGTTCATCGAGAAATGTGAACCGACCGTACGATCTTCTTCAAACTTGCAGGAGTGCTCTCGATTGACGACCCGAGCATGCTGTATGAGTTTCATAAACTTCGTACGGCTGGAAGCGGAATTTGAAAAAAATGGTCATCATCCGAATTTCCGCTCAGCGACCTAGTCCCTTCGTAGGTGCATGTAAGTTCATCGAGAAATCTGAACCGACCGTACGATCATCTTCAAACTTGCAGGAGTGCTCTCGATTGGCGACACGAGCATTCTGTGCAAGTTTCATAAACTTCATACGGCTGGAAGGGGAGTTAGACACAAATTGTCATCTACAACGCAGTACTGGATAGTTCCCGTTCAGCGACTAAGTCCCGTCGTAGCTGTATGTAAGTTCATCGAGAAATGCGAACCGATCGTACGATCTTCTTGAATCTTGCAGGATTTCTCTCGATTGACGACACGAGCATGCTGTACAAGTTTCATAAACTTCGTACGGCTGGAAGCGGAGTTTGAAAAAAATGGTCATCATCCGAATTTCCGCTTAGCGTCCAAGTCCCTTCGTAGCTGCATGTAAGCTCATCGAGAAATCTGAACCGACCGTACGATCATCTTCAAAATTGCAGGAGTGCTCTCGATTGGCGACACGATCATTCTGTACAAGTTTCATAAACTTCGTACGGCTGGAAGGGGAGTTAGGCACAAATTGTCATCTACAACGCAGTACTGGATAGTTCCCGTTCAGCCACCAAGTCCCTTCGTAGCTGCATGTAAGTTCATCGAGAAATCTGAACCGACTGTTACGTTCCAGCGTAACTTTTTGATTTTCTTAATGAATTGCTTCTTTTGATTTCCTTATTCCGGCCTCCACCGGTCGCGACAATATTCATATTACGGCTCGCGCCATCGCGGCCGGCGCGCTGTTTGAGTATTAGCTTTAAAATCTTAATTATTTAATCTTGCCTCCAGGCCGCGTATGCGACAATACTTGTATTACGGCTTATGCCGTCGTGTACGTGGTACTGTCGAGCAGTAATTTTGTAGTGGAATTCCCTCACCGTGAAGTCGTGCTCGTCCCATAATATACGTATAAGTAGCGTTAAGGTAGACGTAAGTAGGTATAAGTGTGCGAGCGGTGTGAGTGTGTGTGTGCGTAGGCTAAGAAAGCGATGAGGTTCCGCGTAATAATTTTAGTTTCTCTCTCTCTCAAGATTAGATTATCATTTTCGTGGCAATAAGGCAATGCCCAGATATCAACCTAATTCTGTTCAAGCATATAAATCAGGAGCGTGCGCTACGAAAGTTTTGGACAGCTGAGTCAAGGCAATCATATATTATTTGCAATAAAACGGAATAATTAAAAGAGGATGATTGAGCAACCGAAAGTCTCTCGCTGAGCATCGAGCGAGCACAGTAACGCGATATTTGTACACTGAATCAACCGCTGATCGACCGTTTCCATGGTTAAGGTATGAAAAACTGGCCTAGAGCGGGCCCAGGAGCCGTCTCGCGACGGATTTCTCGGCGCAGTTGGCTGTAAAGTCGTGAGGTACGTGGTCGCTGTCCGAGGGTATCTTAGATATCCTTAATTTCTGAGCCTAATAGTGCATATTCTTTTGTAGTGTGTTTCCAAGGACTCAATTACCCTCGTTAAAGCTTTAGATTATAATTTCAATTATTGTTTAGAGATACAGACTCAGTTTTGGTTAAGTGAAAAGTGCGAAGGTGTGCGCGTACGTTCTGCACGTGGCCGACAAATTGCGTCGGACACGTTAGTTTTTAAGTTTCCTTTTTGATCTCACTTACATTATTCTTTTCTTTATCATTTAAACTCGAACAGAACGCGAAGGGTTGTTCCTCGCTCGTGTGGCGAATAGAGTCGGTGAATTATAAACGAATAAAAGCATTAACCGCCTGATTTGACGACCCTTGTAAAGGGCTAGACCCCGGCTCAATTCAAGCTGAGCATAGGCAAATCTAGGAGGGACATAGTACTAAAGCAATATTTCGATTCGAAGGTATTATCATCGTTTTGCCATCAAATCCTTGAATTCCACCGACCTACGCCAGAGAAGGAGAGTTAAGAAGGAAAGAGCGAGAGAGCGAGAGTGAGAGAGAGAGAGAGAGAGAGAGAGGGATAGTTAAAGCGGAAGAGCGCGTGCGTACGCCGATTATATCCGATCGTAACCGAAGACCAGCGGCACGGTAAGAACCTCCAGTCGCGCTGTTCGACAACTTTGTAACCAAACCATATAGTCTGACCCTGCCCGCGTCCTGCACCACGGAGAGATCCGCCGGGTACGGTCGCTGACTGTGTGATTACAGTCCCGAAACGAAATGTCGATTGTTAAGCGTCTAAATATTAATTGTCGCGAATGCTATCGTATCATGTTGTGAATGGCGTTCGTATTAAGGCGCGTAATTGCCGCGCATTAGCATCAAACGTTTCTTAGTACTTCCAATAATGTTTACTGTCGTAGTGCTATACTTGCTAGTCAGATTCGGGATATATATATGTATATATCTTTTCTATTTTTCCTTATATCAATATTTTTCCGATTGAATATATATATATCTACTTTGTTCTCCCCTTATATTATTTTCTTAATTTCATCTATGTTGTGACGTCACACCTTATCTACCGTAGTGTTTCCGCGGAGCGAAAACATAACCTCACGCGAACGATTGGGGACCTGCACGGGTCTTACGGAGGAGCACGAATCCTATTAGTCCTGCATATAACTAAACGCGACATTAGTTTCTAATTTAACTTTTTTCCGTTTGGCTTATAAATTTAAACCAATAATCCCACTCTTCCAGGAAGGGATTAGAATACCTTGCAATATTGATCTTTAGTTGGATTACCGTTATTTATAATAATTAAATAGCGAAATTATTTAAGCGTTACGCCCGGTTGCACGGCAGGCCGCTCGCAGATTCACATCGACCATCTAGACAATTACAAAGTCGTGAAAAAGCCTCGCCCGGACGTAACAGACCGTATGATCATCTTCAAACTTGCAGGAGTGCTCTCGGTTGGCGACACGAGCATTCTGTACAAGTTTCATAAACGTCGTACGGCTGGAAGGGGAGTTAGTCACAAATTGTCATCTACAACGCAGTTTCCGCTCAGCGACCAAGTCCCGTCGTAGCTGTATGTAAGTTCATCGAGAAATGCGAACCGATCGTACGATCTTCTTCAAACTTGGAGCAGTGATCTCGGTTGACGACACGAGCATGCTGTACAAGTTTCATAAACTTCGTACGGCTGGAAGCGGAGTGTGAAAAAAATTGTCATCATCCGAATTTCCGCTCAGCGACCAAGTCCCTTCGTAGCTGCTTGTGAGTTGATCGAGAAATCTGAACCGACCGTACGATCATCTTCAAACTTGCAGGAGTGCCCTCGATTGGCGGCAAGAGCATTCTCTACAAGTTTCATAAACTTCGTACGGCTGGAAGGGGAATTAGACACAAATTGTCAACTACAACGCAGTACTGGATAGTTCCCGTTCAGTGACAAAGTTCCGTTGTAGCTGTATGTAAGTTCATCGAGAAATCTGAACCGACCCTACGATCATCTTCAAACTTGCAGGAGTGCTGTCGATTGACGACACGAGCATGCTGTAGAAGTTTCATAAACTTCGTACGGCTGGAAGCGGAGTTTGAAAAAAATTGTCATCATCCGAATTTCCGCTCAACGACCAAGTCCCTTCGTAGCTGCATGTAAGTTCATCGAGAAATCTGAACCGACCGTACGATCATCTTCAAACTTGCAGGAGTGCTCTCGATTGGCGACACGAGCATTCTGTACAAGTTTCATAAACTTCGTACGGCTGGAAGGGGAGTTAGACACAAATTGTCATGTACAACGCAGTTTCCGCTCAGCGACCAAGTCCCTTCGTAGCTTGCTTGTAAGTTCATCGAGAAATGCGAACAGACCGTACGATCATCTTCAAACTTGCAGGAGTGCTCTCGATTGGCGACACGAGCATTCTCTACAAGTTTCATAAACTTCGTACAGCTGGAAGGGGAGTTAGACACAAATTGTCATCTACAAAGCAGTTTCCGCTCAGCGACCAAGTTCCGTTGTAGCTGTATGTAAGTTCATCGAGAAATGCGACCCGACCGTACGATCTTCTTCAAACTTGCAGGAGTGCTCTCGATTGGCGACACGAGCATTCTCTACATGTTTCATAAACTTCGTACGGCTGGAAGGGGAGTTAGACACAAATTGTCATCATCCGAATTTCCGCTCAGCGACCAAGTCCCTTCGTAGCTGCATGTAAGTTCATCGAGAAATCTGAACCGACCGTACGATCATCTTCAAACTTGCAGGAGTGCTCTCGATTGGCGACGCGAGCATTCTGTACAAGTTTCATAAACTTCGTACGGCTGGAAGGGGAGTTAGACACAAATTGTCATGTACAACGCAGTTTCCGCTCAGCGACCAATTCCCTTCGTAGCTTGCTTGTAAGTTCATCGAGAAATGCGAACAAACCGTACGATCATCTTCAAACTTGCAGGAGTGCTCTCGATTGGCGACACGAGCATTCTCTACAAGTTTCATAAACTTCGTACAGCTGCAAGGGGAGTTAGACACAAATTGTCATCTACAAAGCAGTTTCCGCTCAGCGACCAAGTTCCGTTGTAGCTGTATGTAAGTTCATCGAGAAATGCGACCCGACCGTACGATCTTCTTCAAACTTGCAGGAGTGCTCTCGATTGGCGACACGAGCATTCTCTACAAGTTTCATAAACTTCGTACGGCTGGAAGGGGAGTTAGACACAAATTGTCATCTACAACGCAGTACTGGATAGTTCCCGTTCAGCGACAAAGTCCCGTCGTAGCTGTATGTAAGTTCATCGAGAAATGTGAACCGACCGTACGATCTTCTTCAAACTTGCAGGAGTGCTCTCGATTGGCGACACGAGCATTCTGTACAAGTTTCATAAACGTCGTACGGCTGGAAGGGGAGTTAGTCACAAATTGTCATCTACAACGCAGTTTCCGCTCAGCGACCAAGTTCCGTCGTAGCTGTATGTAAGTTCATCGAGAAATGCGAACCGATCGTACGATCTTCTTCAAACTTGGAGCAGTGATCTCGGTTGACGACACGAGCATGCTGTACAAGTTTCATAAACTTCGTACGGCTGGAAGCGGAGTGTGAACAAAATTGTCATCATCCGAATATCCGCTCAGCGACCAAGTCCCTTCGTAGCTGCTTGTGAGTTCATCGAGAAATCTGAACCGACCGTACGATCATCTTCAAACTTGCAGGAGTGCTCTCGATTGGCGGCAAGAGCATTCTCTACAAGTTTCATAAACCTCGTACGGCTGGAAGGGGAATTAGACACAAATTGTCATCTACAACGCAGTACTGGATAGTTCCCGTTCAGCGACAAAGTCCCGTCGTAACTGTATGTAAGTTCATCGAGAACTGTGAGCCGACCGTATGATCTTCTTCAAACTTGTAGGAGTGCTCTCGATTGGCGACACGAGCATTCTGTACAAGTTTCATAAACTTCGTACGGCTGGAAGGGGAGTTAGACACAAATTGTCATCTACAACGCAGTACTGGATAGTTCCCGTTCAGCGACCAAGTCCTGTCGTAGCTGTATGTAAGTTCATCGAGAAATGCGAACCGATCGTACGATCTTCTTCAAACTTGCAGTAGTGCTCTCGATTGACGACCCGAGCATGCTGTGTGAGTTTCATAAACTTCGTATGGCTGGAAGCGGAGTTTGAAAAAAATTGTCATCATCCGAATTTCCGCTCAGCGACAATGTCCCGTCGTAGCTGCATGTAAGTTCATCAAGAAATCTGAACCGACCGTACGATCATCTTCAAACTTGCAGGAGTGCTCTCGATTGGCGACGCGAGCATTCTGTACAAGTTTCATAAACTTCGTACGGCTGGAAGGGGAGTTAGACACAAATTGTCATGTACAACGCAGTTTCCGCTCAGCGACCAATTCCCTTCGTAGCTTGCTTGTAAGTTCATCGAGAAATGCGAACAAACCGTACGATCATCTTCAAACTTGCAGGAGTGCTCTCGATTGGCGACACGAGCATTCTCTACAAGTTTCATAAACTTCGTACAGCTGCAAGGGGAGTTAGACACAAATTGTCATCTACAAAGCAGTTTCCGCTCAGCGACCAAGTTCCGTTGTAGCTGTATGTAAGTTCATCGAGAAATGCGACCCGACCGTACGATCTTCTTCAAACTTGCAGGAGTGCTCTCGATTGGCGACACGAGCATTCTCTACAAGTTTCATAAACTTCGTACGGCTGGAAGGGGAGTTAGACACAAATTGTCATCTACAACGCAGTACTGGATAGTTCCCGTTCAGCGACAAAGTCCCGTCGTAGCTGTATGTAAGTTCATCGAGAAATGTGAACCGACCGTACGATCTTCTTCAAACTTGCAGGAGTGCTCTCGATTGGCGACACGAGCATTCTGTACAAGTTTCATAAACGTCGTACGGCTGGAAGGGGAGTTAGTCACAAATTGTCATCTACAACGCAGTTTCCGCTCAGCGACCAAGTTCCGTCGTAGCTGTATGTAAGTTCATCGAGAAATGCGAACCGATCGTACGATCTTCTTCAAACTTGGAGCAGTGATCTCGGTTGACGACACGAGCATGCTGTACAAGTTTCATAAACTTCGTACGGCTGGAAGCGGAGTGTGAACAAAATTGTCATCATCCGAATATCCGCTCAGCGACCAAGTCCCTTCGTAGCTGCTTGTGAGTTCATCGAGAAATCTGAACCGACCGTACGATCATCTTCAAACTTGCAGGAGTGCTCTCGATTGGCGGCAAGAGCATTCTCTACAAGTTTCATAAACCTCGTACGGCTGGAAGGGGAATTAGACACAAATTGTCATCTACAACGCAGTACTGGATAGTTCCCGTTCAGCGACAAAGTCCCGTCGTAACTGTATGTAAGTTCATCGAGAACTGTGAGCCGACCGTATGATCTTCTTCAAACTTGTAGGAGTGCTCTCGATTGGCGACACGAGCATTCTGTACAAGTTTCATAAACTTCGTACGGCTGGAAGGGGAGTTAGACACAAATTGTCATCTACAACGCAGTACTGGATAGTTCCCGTTCAGCGACCAGGTCCCGTCGTAGCTGTGTGTAAGTTCATCGGGAAATGCGAACCGATTGTACGATCTTCTTCAAACTTGCAGGAGTGCTCTCGATTGACTACACGAGCATGCTGTACAAGTTTCATAAACTTCGTACGGCTGGAAGCGGAGTTTGAAAAAAATTGTCATCATCCGAATTTCCCCTCAGCGACCAAGTCCCTTCGTAGCTGCATGTAAGTTCATCGAGAAATCTGACCCGACCGTACGATCATCTTCAAACTTGCAGGAGTGCTCTCGAATGGCGACACGAGCATTCTGAACAAGTTTCATAAACTTCGTACGGCTGGAAGGGGAGTTAGACACAAGTTTTCATGTACAACGCAGTTTCCGCTCAGCGACCAGATCCCTTCGTAGCTGCATGTAAGTTCATCGAGAAATCTGAACCGACCAAACGATCATCTTCAAACTTGCAGGAGTGCTCTCGATTGGCGACACGAGCATTCTGTACAGTTTCATAAACTTCGTACGGCTGGAAGGGGAGTTAGACACAAATTGTCATCTACAACGCAGTACTGGATAGTTCCCGTTCAACGACAAAGTCCCGTCGTAGCTGTATGTAAGTTCATCGAGAAATCTGAACCGACCGTATGATCTTCTTCAAACTTGTAGGAGTGGTCTCGAATGGCGACACGAGCATTCTGTACAAGTTTCATAAACTTCGAACGGCTGGAAGGGGAGTTAGACACAAATTGTCATCTACAAAGCAGTTTCCGCTCAGCAACCAAGTTCCGTCGTAGCTGTATGTAAGTTCATCGAGAAATGCGACCCGACCGTACGATCTTCTTCAAACTTGCAGGAGTGCTCTCGATTGGCGACACGAGCATTCTCTACAAGTTTCATAAACTTCGTATGGCTGGAAGGGAAGTTAGACACAAATTGTCATCATCCGAATTTCCGCTCAGCGACCAAGTCCCTTCGTAGCTGCATGTAAGTTCATCGAGAAATCTGAACCGACCGTACGATCATCTACAAACTTGCAGGAGTGCTCTCGATTAGCGACACGAGCATTCTGTACAAGTTTCATAAACTTCGTACGGCTGGAAGGGGAGTTAGACAGAAATTGTCATCTACAACGCAGTACTGGATAGGTCCCGTTCAGCGACCAAGTCCCTTCGTAGCTGCATGTAAGTTCATCGAGAAATCTGAACCGACCGTACGATCATCTTCAAACTTGCAGGAGTGCTCTCGATTGGCGACACAATCATTCTATACAAGTGTCATAAACTTCTTACTGCTGGAAGGGGAGTTAGACACAAATTGTCATCTACAACGCAGTTTCCCTCAGCGACCAAGTCCCGTCGTAGCGGTATGTAAGTTCATCGAGAAATGCGAACCGAACGTACGATCATCTTCAAACTTGCAGGAGTGCTCTCGATTGGCGACACGAGCATTCTCTACAAGTTTCATAAACTTCGTACAGCTGGAAGGGGAGTTAGACACAAATTGTCATCTACAACGCAGTTTCCGCTCAGCGAGCAAGTCCCGTCGTAGGTGTATGTAAGTTCATCGAGAAATGTGAACCGACAGTACGATCTTCTTCAAACTTGCAGGAGTGCTCTCGATTGACGACCCGAGCATGCTGTATGAGTTTCATAAACTTCGTACGGCTGGAAGCGGAGTTTGAAAAAAATGGTCATCATCCGAATTTCCGCTCAGCGACCTAGTCCCTTCGTAGGTGCATGTAAGTTCATCGAGAAATCTGAACCGACCGTGCGATCATCTTCAAACTTGCAGGAGTGCTCTCGATTGGCGACACGAGCATTCTGTGCAAGTTTCATAAACTTCATACGGCTGGAAGGGGAGTTAGACACAAATTGTCATCTACAACGCAGTACTGGATAGTTCCCGTTCAGCGACTAAGTCCCGTCGTAGCTGTATGTAAGTTCATCGAGAAATGCGAACCGATCGTACGATCTTCTTCAAACTTGCAGGATTTCTCTCGATTGACGACACGAGCATGCTGTACAAGTTTCATAAACTTCGTACGGCTGGAAGCGGAGTTTGAAAAAAATGGTCATCATCCGAATTTCCGCTCAGCGTCCAAGTCCCTTCGTAGCTGCATGTAAGTTCATCGAGAAATCTGACCCGACCGTACGATCATCTTCAAACTTGCAGGAGTGCTCTCGAACGGCCACACGAGCATTCTGAACAAGTTTCATAAACTTCGTACGGCTGGAAGGGGAGTTAGACACAAATTGTCATCTACAACGCAGTACTGGATATTTCCCGTTCAGCGACTAAGTCCCGTCGTAGCTGCATGTAAGTTCATCGAGAAATGTGAACCGACCGTACGATCTTCTTCAAACTTGCAGGAGTGCTCTCGATTGACTACACGAGCGTGCTGTACAGGTTTCATAAACTTCGTACGGCTGATCGCGGAGTTTGAAAAAAATTGTCATCATCCGAATTTCCGCTCAACGACCAAGTCCCTTCGTAGCTGCATGTAAGCTCATCGAGAAATCTGAACCGACCGTACGATCATCTTCAAAATTGCAGGAGTGCTCTCGATTGGCGACACGATCATTCTGTACAAGTTTCATAAACTTCGTACGGCTGGAAGGGGAGTTAGACACAAATTGTCATCTACAACGCAGTACTGGATAGTTCCCGTTCAACGACAAAGTCCCTTCGTAGCTGCATGTAAGTTCATCGAGAAATGCGAACCGACCGTACGATCATCTTCAAACTTGCAGGAGTGCTCTCGATTGGCGACACAATCATTCTATACAAGTGTCATAAACTTCTTACGGCTGGAAGGGGAGTTAGACACAAATTGTCATCTACAACGCAGTTTCCCTCAGCGACCAAGTCCCGTCGTAGCGGTATGTAAGTTCATCGAGAAATGCGAACCGACCGTACGATCATCTTCAAACTTGCAGGAGTGCTCTCGATTGGCGACACGAGCATTCTCTACAAGTTTCATAAACTTCGTACAGCTGGAAGGGGAGTTAGACACAAATTGTCATCTACAACACAGTTTCCGCTCAGCGAGCAAGTCCCGTCGTAGGTGTATGTAAGTTCATCGAGAAATGTGAACCGACAGTACGATCTTCTTCAAACTTGCAGGAGTGCTCTCGATTGACGACCCGAGCATGCTGTATGAGTTTCATAAACTTCGTACGGCTGGAAGCGGAGTTTGAAAAAAATGGTCACCATCCGAATTTCCGCTCAGCGACCTAGTCCCTTCGTAGGTGCATGTAAGTTCATCGAGAAATCTGAACCGACCGTACGATCATCTTCAAACTTGCAGGAGTGCTCTCGATTGGCGACACGAGCATTCTGTGCAAGTTTCATAAACTTCATACGGCTGGAAGGGGAGTTAGACACAAATTGTCATCTACAACGCAGTACTGGATAGTTCCCGCTCAGCGACCAAGTCCCGTCGTAGCTGTATGTAAGTTCATCGAGAAATGCGAACCGACCGTACGGTCTTCTTTAACCTTCCAAGAGTGCTCTCGATTGGCGACACGAGCATTCTCTACAAGTTTCATAAACTTCGTACGGCTGGAAGGGGAGTTAGACACAAATTGTCATGTACAACGCAGTTTTCGCTAAGCGATCAAGTCCCGTCGTAGCTGTATGTAACTTCATCGAGAAATGCGAACCGATCGTACGATCTACGTCAAACTTGCAGGAGTGCTCTCGATTGACGACACGAGCATGCTGTACAAGTTTCATAAACTTCGTGCGGCTGGAAGCGGAGTTTGAAAATAATTGTCATCATCCGAATTTCCGCTCAGCGACCAAGTCCCTTCATAGCTGCATGTAAGTTCATCGAGAAATCTGAACCGACTGTACGATCATCTTCAAACTTGCAGGAGTGCTCTCGATTGACGACACGAGCATTCTCTACAAGTTTCATAAACTTCGTACGGCTGGAAGGGGAGTTAGACACAAATTGTCATCTACAACGCAGTTTCCGCTCAGCGACCAAGTCCCGTCGTAGCTGTATGTAAGTTCATCGAGAAATGCGAACCGACAGACGATCTTCTTCAAACTTGCAGGAGTGCTCTCGATTGGCGACACGAGGATTCTCTACAAGTTTCGTAAACTTCGTACGGCTGGAAGGGGAGTTAGACACAAATTGTCATCATCCGAATTTCCGCTCGACGACCAAGTCCCTTCGTTGCTGCATGTAAGTTCATCGAGAAATCTGAACCGACCATACGATCATCTTCAAACTTGCAGGAGTGCTCTCGATTGGCGACACGAGCATTCTGTACATGTTTCATAAACTTCGTACGGCTGGAAGGGGAGTTAGACACAAATTGTGATCTACAACGCAGTTTCCCTCAGCGACCAAGTCCCGTCGTAGCGGTATGTAAGTTCATCGAGAAATGCGGACCGACCGTACGATCATCTTCAAACTCTACAATCTACAACGCAGTTTCCCTCAGCTACCAAGTCCCGTCGTAGCGGTATGTAAGTTCATCGAGAAATGCGGACCGACCGTACGATCATCTTCAAACTTGCAGGAGTGCTCTCGATTGGCGACACGAGCATTCTCTACAAGTTTCATAAACTTCGTACGGCTGGAAGGGGAGTTAGACACAAATTGTCATCTACAACGCAGTTTCCGCTCAGCGACCAAGTCCCTTCGTAGCTGTATGTAAGTTCATCGAGAAATGCGAACCGACCGTACGATCTTCTTCAACCTTGCAAGAGTGCTCTCGATTGGCGACACGATCATTCTCTACAAGTTTCATAAACTTCGTACGGCTGGAAGGGGAGTTAGACACAAATTGTCATGTACAACGCAGTTTCCGCTAAGCGATCAAGTCCCGTCGTAGCTGTATGTAAGTTCATCGAGAAATGCGAACCGATCGTACGATCTACGTCAAACTTGTAGGAGTGCTCTCGATTGGCGACACGAGCATTCTGTACAAGTTTCAAAAACTTCGTACGGCTGGAAGGGGAGATAGACACAAATTGTCATCTACAACGCAGTACTGGATAGTTCCCGTTCAGCGACTAAGTCCCGTCGTAGCTGTATGTAAGTTCATCGAAAAATGCGAACCGACGGTAAGATCATCTTCAAACTTGCAGGAGTGCTCTCGATTGGCGACACGAGCATTCTGTACAAGTTTCATAAACTTCGTACGGCTGGAAGGGGAGTTAGACACAAATTGTCATCTACAACGCAGTACTGGATAGTTCCCGTTCAGGGACAAAGTCCCGTCGTAGCTGTATGCAAGCTCATCGAGAAATATGAACCGACCGTACCATCATCTTGAAACTTGCAGGAGTGCTCTCGAATGGCGACACGATCATTCTGTACAAGTTTCATAAACTTCGTACGGCTGGAAGGGGAGTTAGACAAAAATTGTCATCTACAACGCAGTTTCCGCTCAGCGACCAAGTCCCGTCGTAGCTGTATGTAAGTGCATTGAGAAATGCGAACCGACCGTACGATCTTCTTCAAACTTGCAGGAGTGCTCTCGATTGGCGACACGAGCATTCTCTACAAGTTTCATAAACTTCGTACGGCTGGATGGGGAGTTAGACACAAATTGTCATCTACAACGCAGTTTTCGCTCAGCGACCAAGTCCCGTCGTAGCTGTATGTAAGTTCATCGAGAAATGCGAACCGACAGACGATCTTCTTCAAACTTGCAGGAGTGCTCTCGATTGACGACACGAGCATGCTGTACAAGTTTCATAAACTTCGTACGGCTGGAAGCGGAGTATGAAAAAAATTGTCATCATCCGAATTTCCGCTCAGCGACCAAGTCCCTTTGTAGCTGCATGTAAGATCATCGAGAAATCTGAACCGACCGTACGCTCATCTTCAAACTTGCAGGAGTGCTCTCGATTGGCGACAGGAGCATTCTGTACAAATTTCTTAAACTTCGTACGGCTGGAAGGGGAGTTAGACACAAATTGTCATGTACAACGCAGTTTCCGCTAAGCGATCAAGTCCCGTCGTAGCTGTATGTAAGTTCATCGAGAAATGCGAACCGATCGTACGATCTACGTCAAACTTGTAGGAGTGCTCTCGATTGGCGACACGAGCATTCTGTACAAGTTTCAAAAACTTCGTACGGCTGGAAGGGGAGTTAGACACAAATTGTCATGTACAACGCAGTTTTCGCTAAGCGATCAAGTCCCGTCGTAGCTGTATGTAAGTTCATCGAGAAATGCGAACCGATCGTACGATCTACGTCAAACTTGCAGGAGTGCTCTCGATTGACGACACGAGCATGCTGTACCAGTTTCATAAACTTCGTACGGCTGGAAGCGGAGTTTGAAAATAATTGTCATCATCCGAATTTCCGCTCAGCGACCAAGTCCCTTCATAGCTGCATGTAAGTTCATCGAGAAATCTGAACCGACTGTACGATCATCTTCAAACTTGCAGGAGTGCTCTCGATTGGCGCCACGAGCATTCTGTACAAGTTTCATAAACTTCGTACGGCTGGAAAGGGAGTTAGACACAAATTGTCATCTACAACGCATTACTGGATAGTTCCCGTTCAGCGACTAAGTCCCGTCGTAGCTGCATGTAAGTTCATCGAGAAATGCGAACCGACGGTACAATCTTCTTCAAACTTGCAGGAGTGCTCTCGATTGGCGACACGAGCATTCTCTACAAGTTTCATAAACTTCGTACGGCTGGAAGGGGAGTTAGACACAAATTGTCATCTACAACGCAGTTTCCGCTCAGCGACCAAGTCCCGTCGTAGCTGTATGTAAATTCATCGAGAAATGCGAACCGATCGTACGATCTACGTCAAACTTGCAGGAGTGCTCTCGATTGACGACACGAGTATGCTGTACAAGTTTCATAAACTTCGTACGGCTGGAAGCGGAGTTTGAAAAAAATTGTCATCATCCGAATTTCCGCTCAGCGACCAAGTCCCTTCATAGCTGCATGTAAGTTCATCGAGAAATCTGAACCGACCGTACGATCATCTTCAAACTTGCAGGAGTGCTCTCGATTGGTGACACGAGCATTCTGTACAAGTTTTATAAACTTCGTATGGCTGGAAGGGGAGTTAGACACAAATTGTCATTTACAACGCAGTACTGGATAGTTTCCGCTCAGCGACCAAGTCCCGTCGTAGCTGTATGTAAGTTCATCGAGAAATGCGAACCGATCGTACGATCTTCTTCAAACTTGCAGGAGTGCTCTCGATTGACGACCCGAAAATGCTGTACGAGTTTCATCAACTTCGTACGGCTGGAAGCGGATTTTGAAAAAAATTGTCATCATCCGAATTTCCGCTCAGCGACCAAGTCCCTTCGTAGCTGCATGTAAGTTCATCGAGAAATCTGAACCGACCGTACGATCATCTTCAAACTTGCAGGAGTGCTCTCGATTGGCGACACGAGCATTCTGTACAAGTTTCATAAACTTCGTACGGCTGGAAGGGGAGGTAGACACAAATTGTCATCTACAACGCAGTACTGGATAGTTCCCGTTCAGCGACTAAATCCCGTCGTAGCTGTATGTAAGTTCATCGAGAAATGCGAACCGACCGTACGATCTTCTTCAACCTTGCAAGAGTGCTCTCGATTGGCGACACGAGCATTCTCTACAAGTTTCATAAACTTCGTACGGCTGGAAGGGGAGTTAGACACAAATTGTCATGTACAACGCAGTTTCCGCTAAGCGATCAAGTCCCGTCGTAGCTGTGTGTAAGTTCATCGAGAAATGCGAACCGATCGTACGATCTACGTCAAACTTGCAGGAGTGCTCTCGATTGACGACACGAGCATGCTGTACAAGTTTCATAAACTTGGTACGGCTGGAAGCGGAGTATGAAAAAAATTGTCATCATCCGAATTTCCGCTCAGCGACCAAGTCCCTTTGTAGCTGCATGTAAGATCATCGAGAAATCTGAACCGACCGTACGCTCATCTTCAAACTTGCAGGAGTGCTCTCGATTGGCGACAGGAGCATTCTCTACAAGTTTCATAAACTTCGTAAGGCTGGAAGGGGAGTTGGACACAAATTGTCATCTACAATGCAGTTTCCGCTCAGCGACCAAGTCCCGTCGTAGCTGTATGTAAGTTCATCGAGAAATGCGAACCGACCGACGATCTTCTTCAAACTTGCCGCAGTGCTCTCGATTGGCGACACGAGGATTCTCTACAAGTTTCATAAACTTCGTACGGCTGGAAGGGGAGTTAGATACAAATTTTCATCATCCGAATTTCCGCTCAGCGACCAAGTCCCTTCGTAGCTGCATGTAAGTTCATCGAGAAATCTGAACCGACCGTACGATCTTCTTCAAACTTGCAGGAGTGCTCTCGATTGACGACACGATTATGCTGTACAAGTTTCATAAACTTCGTACGGCTGGAAGGGGAGTTAGACACAAATTGTCATCTACAACGCAGTTTCCTCTCAGCGGCCAAGTCCCTTCGTAGTAGCATGTAAGTTCATCGAGAAATCTGAACCGACCGTACGATCATCTTCAAACTTTCAGGAGTGCTCTCGAATGGCGACACGAGCATTCTGTACAAGTTTCATAAACTTCGTACTGCTGGAAGGGGAGTTAGACACAAATTGTCATCTACAACGCAGTACTGGATAGTTCCCGTTCAACGACAAAGTCCCTTCGTAGCTGCATATAAGTTCATCGAGAAATCTGAACCGACCGTACGATCATCTTCAAACTTGTAGGAGTGCTCTCGATTGGCGACACGAGCATTCTGTACAAGTTTCATAAACTTCGTACGGCTGGAAGCGGAGATAGACACAAATTGTCATCTACAACGCAGTACTGGATAGAGTCCGCTCAGCGACCAAGTCCCGTCGTAGCTGTATGTAAGTTCATCGCGAAATGCGAACCGACCGTACGATCTTCTTCAACCTTGCAAGAGTGCTCTCGATTGGCGACACGAGCATTCTCTACAAGTTTCATAAGCTTCGTACGGCTGGAAGGGGAGTTGGACACAAATTGTCATGTACAACGCAGTTTCCGCTAAGCGATCAAGTCCCGTCGTAGCTGTATGTAAGTTCATCGAGAAATGCGAACCGATCGTACGATCTACGTCAAACTTGCAGGAGTGCTCTCGATTGACGACACGATCATGCTGTACAAGTTTCATAAACTTCGTACGGCTGGAAGCGGAGTTTGAAAAAAATTGTCATCGTCCGAATTTCCGCTCAGCGACCAAGTCCCTTCGTAGCTGCATGTAAGTTCATCGAGAAATCTGAACCGACCGTACCATCATCTTGAAACTTGCAGGAGTGCTCTCGATTGGCGACACGAGCATTCTGTACAAGTTTCATAAACTTCGTACGGCTGGAGGGGAGGTAGACACAAATTGTCATCTACAACGCAGTACTGGATTGTTCCCGTTCTGCGACAAAGTCCCGTCGTAGCTGTATGTAAGTTCATTCAGAAATGTGAACCGACTGTACGATCATCTTCAAACTTGCAGGAGTGCTCTCGATTGGCGACACGAGCATTCTTTACAAGTTTCATAAACTTCGTACGGCTGGAAGGGGAGTTAGACACAAATTGTCATCTACAACGCAGTACTGGATAGTTCCCGTTCAGCGACTAAGTCCCTTCGTTGCTGCATGTAAGTTCATCGAGAAATCTGAACCGACCGTACAATCTTCTTCAAACTTGCAGGAGTGCTCTCGATTGACGACACGAGCATGCTGTACAAGTTTCATAAACTTCGTACGGCTGGAAGCGGAGTTTGAAAAAAATTGTCATCATCTGAATTTCCACTCAGCGACCAAGTCCCTTCGTAGCTGCATGTAAGCTCATCGAGAAATCTGAACCGACCGTACCATCATCTTCAAACTTGCAGGAGTGCTCTCGATTGGCGACACGAGCATGCTGTACAAGTTTCATAAACTTCGTACGGCTGGAAGCGGAGAATGAAAAAAATTGTCATCATCCGAATTTCCGCTCAGCGACCAAGTCCCTTTGTAGCTGCATGTAAGATCATCGAGAAATCTGAACCGACCGTACGCTCATCTTCAAACTTGCAGGAGTGCTCTCGATTGGCGACAGGAGCATTCTGTACAAATTTCATAAACTTCGTACGGCTGGAAGGGGAGTTAGACACAAATTGTCATGTACAACGCAGTTTCCGCTAAGCGATCAAGTCCCGTCGTAGCTGTATGTAAGTTCATTCAGAAATGTGAACCGACTGTACGATCATCTTCAAACTTGCAGGAGTGCTCTCGATTGGCGACACGAGCATTCTTTACAAGTTTCATAAACTTCGTACGGCTGGAAGGGGAGATAGACACAAATTGTCATCTACAACGCACTTTCCGCTCAGCGGCCAAGTCCCTTCGTAGCTGCATATAAGTTCATCGAGAAATCTGAACCGACCGTACGATCATCTTCAAACTTGTAGGATTGCTCTCGATTGGCGACAAGAGCATTCTGTACAACTTTCATAACCTTCGTACGGCTGGAAGCGGAGTTAGACACAAATTGTCATCTACAACGCAGTACTGGATAGTTCCCGTTCAGGGACAAAGTCCCGTCGTAGCTGTATGCAAGATCATCGAGAAATGTGAACCGACCGTACCATCATCTTGAAACTTGCAGGAGTGCTCTCGAATGGCGACACGATCATTCTGTACAAGTTTCATAAACTTCGTACGGCTGGAAGGGGAGTTAGACAAAAATTGTCATCTACAACGCAGTTTCCGCTCAGCGACCAAGTCCCGTCGTAGCTGTATGTAAGTTCATTGAGAAATGCGAACCGACCGTAAAATCTTCTTCAAACTTGCAGGAGTGCTCTCGATTGGCGACACGAGCATTCTCTACAAGTTTCATAAACTTCGTACGGCTGGATGGGGAGTTAGACACAAATTGTCATCTACAACGCAGTTTCCGCTCAGCGACCAAGTCCCGTCGTAGCTGTCTGTAAGTTCATCGAGAAATCTGAACCGACCGTACGATCATCTTCAAACTTTCAGGAGTGCTCTCGAATGGCGACACGAGCATTCTGTACAAGTTTCATAAACTTCGTACTGCTGGAAGGGGAGTTAGACACAAATTGTCATCTACAACGCAGTACTGGATAGTTCCCGTTCAACGACAAAGTCCCTTCGTAGCTGCATATAAGTTCATCGAGAAATCTGAACCGACCGTACGATCATCTTCAAACTTGTAGGAGTGCTCTCGATTGGCGACACGAGCATTCTGTACAAGTTTCATAAACTTCGTACGGCTGGAAGCGGAGATAGACACAAATTGTCATCTACAACGCAGTACTGGATAGAGTCCGCTCAGCGACCAAGTCCCGTCGTAGCTGTATGTAAGTTCATCGCGAAATGCGAACCGACCGTACGATCTTCTTCAACCTTGCAAGAGTGCTCTCGATTGGCGACACGAGCATTCTCTACAAGTTTCATAAGCTTCGTACGGCTGGAAGGGGAGTTGGACACAAATTGTCATGTACAACGCAGTTTCCGCTAAGCGATCAAGTCCCGTCGTAGCTGTATGTAAGTTCATCGAGAAATGCGAACCGATCGTACGATCTACGTCAAACTTGCAGGAGTGCTCTCGATTGACGACACGATCATGCTGTACAAGTTTCATAAACTTCGTACGGCTGGAAGCGGAGTTTGAAAAAAATTGTCATCGTCCGAATTTCCGCTCAGCGACCAAGTCCCTTCGTAGCTGCATGTAAGTTCATCGAGAAATCTGAACCGACCGTACCATCATCTTGAAACTTGCAGGAGTGCTCTCGATTGGCGACACGAGCATTCTGTACAAGTTTCATAAACTTCGTACGGCTGGAGGGGAGGTAGACACAAATTGTCATCTACAACGCAGTACTGGATTGTTCCCGTTCTGCGACAAAGTCCCGTCGTAGCTGTATGTAAGTTCATTCAGAAATGTGAACCGACTGTACGATCATCTTCAAACTTGCAGGAGTGCTCTCGATTGGCGACACGAGCATTCTTTACAAGTTTCATAAACTTCGTACGGCTGGAAGGGGAGATAGACACAAATTGTCATCTACAACGCACTTTCCGCTCAGCGGCCAAGTCCCTTCGTAGCTGCATATAAGTTCATCGAGAAATCTGAACCGACCGTACGATCATCTTCAAACTTGTAGGATTGCTCTCGATTGGCGACAAGAGCATTCTGTACAACTTTCATAAACTTCGTACGGCTGGAAGCGGAGTTAGACACAAATTGTCATCTACAACGCAGTACTGGATAGTTCCCGTTCAGCGACTAAGTCCCGTCGTGGCTGCATGTAAGTTCATCGAGAAATTTGAACCGACCGTACGATCTTCTTCAAACTTGCAGGAGTGCTCTGGATTGACTACACGAGCATTCTGTACAAGTTTCATAAACTTCGTACGGCTGGAAGCGGAGTTAGACACAAATTGTCATCTACAACGCAGTACTGGATAGTTCCCGTTCAGCGACTAAGTCCCTTCGTAGCTGCATGTAAGCTCATCGAGAAATCTGAACCGACGGTAGGATCATCTTCAAACTTGCAGGAGTGCTCTCGATTGGCGACACGAGCATTCTGTACAAGTTTCATAAACTTCGTACGGCTGGAAGGGGAGTTAGACACAAATTGTCATCTACAACGCAGTACTGGATAGTTCCCGTTCAGGGACAAAGTCCCGTCGTAGCTGTATGCAAGATCATCGAGAAATGTGAACCGACCGTACCATCATCTTGAAACTTGCAGGAGTGCTCTCGAATGGCGACACGATCATTCTGTACAAGTTTCATAAACTTCGTACGGCTGGAAGGGGAGTTAGACAAAAATTGTCATCTACAACGCAGTTTCCGCTCAGCGACCAAGTCCCGTCGTAGCTGTATGTAAGTTCATTGAGAAATGCGAACCGACCGTAAAATCTTCTTCAAACTTGCAGGAGTGCTCTCGATTGGCGACACGAGCATTCTCTACAAGTTTCATAAACTTCGTACGGCTGGATGGGGAGTTAGACACAAATTGTCATCTACAACGCAGTTTCCGCTCAGCGACCAAGTCCCGTCGTAGCTGTCTGTAAGTTCATCGATAAATTCGAACCGACAGACGATCTTCTTCAAACTTGCAGGAGTGCTCTCGATTGGCGACACGAGGATTCTCTACAAGTTTCGTAAACTTCGTACGGCTGGAAGGGGAGTTAGACACAAATTGTCATCATCCGAATTTCCGCTCAGCGACCAAGTCCCTTCGTTGCTGCATGTAAGTTCATCGAGAAATCTGAACCGACCGTACAATCTTCTTCGAACTTGCAGGAGTGCTCTCGATTGACGACACGAGCATGCTGTACAAGTTTCATAAACTTCGTACGGCTGGAAGCGGAGTTTGAAAAAAATTGTCATCATCTGAATTTCCACTCAGCGACCAAGTCCCTTCGTAGCTGCATGTAAGCTCATCGAGAAATCTGAACCGACCGTACCATCATCTTCAAACTTGCAGGAGTGCTCTCGATTGGCGACACGAGCATGCTGTACAAGTTTCATAAACTTCGTACGGCTGGAAGCGGAGAATGAAAAAAATTGTCATCATCCGAATTTCCGCTCAGCGACCAAGTCCCTTTGTAGCTGCATGTAAGATCATCGAGAAATCTGAACCGACCGTACGCTCATCTTCAAACTTGCAGGAGTGCTCTCGATTGGCGACAGGAGCATTCTGTACAAATTTCATAAACTTCGTACGGCTGGAAGGGGAGTTAGACACAAATTGTCATGTACAACGCAGTTTCCGCTAAGCGATCAAGTCCCGTCGTAGCTGTATGTAAGTTCATTCAGAAATGCGAACCGACCGTAAAATCTTCTTCAAACTTGCAGGAGTGCTCTCGATTGGCGACACGAGCATTCTCTACAAGTTTCATAAACTTCGTACGGCTGGATGGGGAGTTAGACACAAATTGTCATCTACAACGCAGTTTCCGCTCAGCGACCAAGTCCCGTCGTAGCTGTCTGTAAGTTCATCGAGAAATCTGAACCGACCGTACGATCATCTTCAAACTTTCAGGAGTGCTCTCGAATGGCGACACGAGCATTCTGTACAAGTTTCATAAACTTCGTACTGCTGGAAGGGGAGTTAGACACAAATTGTCATCTACAACGCAGTACTGGATAGTTCCCGTTCAACGACAAAGTCCCTTCGTAGCTGCATATAAGTTCATCGAGAAATCTGAACCGACCGTACGATCATCTTCAAACTTGTAGGAGTGCTCTCGATTGGCGACACGAGCATTCTGTACAAGTTTCATAAACTTCGTACGGCTGGAAGCGGAGATAGACACAAATTGTCATCTACAACGCAGTACTGGATAGAGTCCGCTCAGCGACCAAGTCCCGTCGTAGCTGTATGTAAGTTCATCGCGAAATGCGAACCGACCGTACGATCTTCTTCAACCTTGCAAGAGTGCTCTCGATTGGCGACACGAGCATTCTCTACAAGTTTCATAAGCTTCGTACGGCTGGAAGGGGAGTTGGACACAAATTGTCATGTACAACGCAGTTTCCGCTAAGCGATCAAGTCCCGTCGTAGCTGTATGTAAGTTCATCGAGAAATGCGAACCGATCGTACGATCTACGTCAAACTTGCAGGAGTGCTCTCGATTGACGACACGATCATGCTGTACAAGTTTCATAAACTTCGTACGGCTGGAAGCGGAGTTTGAAAAAAATTGTCATCGTCCGAATTTCCGCTCAGCGACCAAGTCCCTTCGTAGCTGCATGTAAGTTCATCGAGAAATCTGAACCGACCGTACCATCATCTTGAAACTTGCAGGAGTGCTCTCGATTGGCGACACGAGCATTCTGTACAAGTTTCATAAACTTCGTACGGCTGGAGGGGAGGTAGACACAAATTGTCATCTACAACGCAGTACTGGATTGTTCCCGTTCTGCGACAAAGTCCCGTCGTAGCTGTATGTAAGTTCATTCAGAAATGTGAACCGACTGTACGATCATCTTCAAACTTGCAGGAGTGCTCTCGATTGGCGACACGAGCATTCTTTACAAGTTTCATAAACTTCGTACGGCTGGAAGGGGAGTTAGACACAAATTGTCATCTACAACGCAGTACTGGATAGTTCCCGTTCAGCGACTAAGTCCCTTCGTTGCTGCATGTAAGTTCATCGAGAAATCTGAACCGACCGTACAATCTTCTTCAAACTTGCAGGAGTGCTCTCGATTGACGACACGAGCATGCTGTACAAGTTTCATAAACTTCGTACGGCTGGAAGCGGAGTTTGAAAAAAATTGTCATCATCTGAATTTCCACTCAGCGACCAAGTCCCTTCGTAGCTGCATGTAAGCTCATCGAGAAATCTGAACCGACCGTACCATCATCTTCAAACTTGCAGGAGTGCTCTCGATTGGCGACACGAGCATGCTGTACAAGTTTCATAAACTTCGTACGGCTGGAAGCGGAGAATGAAAAAAATTGTCATCATCCGAATTTCCGCTCAGCGACCAAGTCCCTTTGTAGCTGCATGTAAGATCATCGAGAAATCTGAACCGACCGTACGCTCATCTTCAAACTTGCAGGAGTGCTCTCGATTGGCGACAGGAGCATTCTGTACAAATTTCATAAACTTCGTACGGCTGGAAGGGGAGTTAGACACAAATTGTCATGTACAACGCAGTTTCCGCTAAGCGATCAAGTCCCGTCGTAGCTGTATGTAAGTTCATTCAGAAATGTGAACCGACTGTACGATCATCTTCAAACTTGCAGGAGTGCTCTCGATTGGCGACACGAGCATTCTTTACAAGTTTCATAAACTTCGTACGGCTGGAAGGGGAGATAGACACAAATTGTCATCTACAACGCACTTTCCGCTCAGCGGCCAAGTCCCTTCGTAGCTGCATATAAGTTCATCGAGAAATCTGAACCGACCGTACGATCATCTTCAAACTTGTAGGATTGCTCTCGATTGGCGACAAGAGCATTCTGTACAACTTTCATAAACTTCGTACGGCTGGAAGCGGAGTTAGACACAAATTGTCATCTACAACGCAGTACTGGATAGTTCCCGTTCAGCGACTAAGTCCCGTCGTGGCTGCATGTAAGTTCATCGAGAAATTTGAACCGACCGTACGATCTTCTTCAAACTTGCAGGAGTGCTCTGGATTGACTACACGAGCATTCTGTACAAGTTTCATAAACTTCGTACGGCTGGAAGCGGAGTTAGACACAAATTGTCATCTACAACGCAGTACTGGATAGTTCCCGTTCAGCGACTAAGTCCCTTCGTAGCTGCATGTAAGCTCATCGAGAAATCTGAACCGACGGTAGGATCATCTTCAAACTTGCAGGAGTGCTCTCGATTGGCGACACGAGCATTCTGTACAAGTTTCATAAACTTCGTACGGCTGGAAGGGGAGTTAGACACAAATTGTCATCTACAACGCAGTACTGGATAGTTCCCGTTCAGGGACAAAGTCCCGTCGTAGCTGTATGCAAGATCATCGAGAAATGTGAACCGACCGTACCATCATCTTGAAACTTGCAGGAGTGCTCTCGAATGGCGACACGATCATTCTGTACAAGTTTCATAAACTTCGTACGGCTGGAAGGGGAGTTAGACAAAAATTGTCATCTACAACGCAGTTTCCGCTCAGCGACCAAGTCCCGTCGTAGCTGTATGTAAGTTCATTGAGAAATGCGAACCGACCGTAAAATCTTCTTCAAACTTGCAGGAGTGCTCTCGATTGGCGACACGAGCATTCTCTACAAGTTTCATAAACTTCGTACGGCTGGATGGGGAGTTAGACACAAATTGTCATCTACAACGCAGTTTCCGCTCAGCGACCAAGTCCCGTCGTAGCTGTCTGTAAGTTCATCGATAAATTCGAACCGACAGACGATCTTCTTCAAACTTGCAGGAGTGCTCTCGATTGGCGACACGAGGATTCTCTACAAGTTTCGTAAACTTCGTACGGCTGGAAGGGGAGTTAGACACAAATTGTCATCATCCGAATTTCCGCTCAGCGACCAAGTCCCTTCGTTGCTGCATGTAAGTTCATCGAGAAATCTGAACCGACCGTACAATCTTCTTCGAACTTGCAGGAGTGCTCTCGATTGACGACACGAGCATGCTGTACAAGTTTCATAAACTTCGTACGGCTGGAAGCGGAGTTTGAAAAAAATTGTCATCATCTGAATTTCCACTCAGCGACCAAGTCCCTTCGTAGCTGCATGTAAGCTCATCGAGAAATCTGAACCGACCGTACCATCATCTTCAAACTTGCAGGAGTGCTCTCGATTGGCGACACGAGCATGCTGTACAAGTTTCATAAACTTCGTACGGCTGGAAGCGGAGAATGAAAAAAATTGTCATCATCCGAATTTCCGCTCAGCGACCAAGTCCCTTTGTAGCTGCATGTAAGATCATCGAGAAATCTGAACCGACCGTACGCTCATCTTCAAACTTGCAGGAGTGCTCTCGATTGGCGACAGGAGCATTCTGTACAAATTTCATAAACTTCGTACGGCTGGAAGGGGAGTTAGACACAAATTGTCATGTACAACGCAGTTTCCGCTAAGCGATCAAGTCCCGTCGTAGCTGTATGTAAGTTCATTCAGAAATGTGAACCGCCTGTACGATCATCTTCAAACTTGCAGGAGTGCTCTCGATTGGCGACACGAGCATTCTTTACAAGTTTCATAAACTTCGTACGGCTGGAAGGGGAGATAGACACAAATTGTCATCTACAACGCACTTTCCGCTCAGCGGCCAAGTCCCTTCGTAGCTGCATATAAGTTCATCGAGAAATCTGAACCGACCGTACGATCATCTTCAAACTTGTAGGATTGCTCTCGATTGGCGACAAGAGCATTCTGTACAACTTTCATAAACTTCGTACGGCTGGAAGCGGAGTTAGACACAAATTGTCATCTACAACGCAGTACTGGATAGTTCCCGTTCAGCGACTAAGTCCCGTCGTGGCTGCATGTAAGTTCATCGAGAAATTTGAACCGACCGTACGATCTTCTTCAAACTTGCAGGAGTGCTCTGGATTGACTACACGAGCATTCTGTACAAGTTTCATAAACTTCGTACGGCTGGAAGCGGAGTTAGACACAAATTGTCATCTACAACGCAGTACTGGATAGTTCCCGTTCAGCGACTAAGTCCCTTCGTAGCTGCATGTAAGCTCATCGAGAAATCTGAACCGACGGTAGGATCATCTTCAAACTTGCAGGAGTGCTCTCGATTGGCGACACGAGCATTCTGTACAAGTTTCATAAACTTCGTACGGCTGGAAGGGGAGTTAGACACAAATTGTCATCTACAACGCAGTACTGGATAGTTCCCGTTCAGGGACAAAGTCCCGTCGTAGCTGTATGCAAGATCATCGAGAAATGTGAACCGACCGTACCATCATCTTGAAACTTGCAGGAGTGCTCTCGAATGGCGACACGATCATTCTGTACAAGTTTCATAAACTTCGTACGGCTGGAAGGGGAGTTAGACAAAAATTGTCATCTACAACGCAGTTTCAGCTCAGCGACCAAGTCCCGTCGTAGCTGTATGTAAGTTCATTGAGAAATGCGAACCGACCGTAAAATCTTCTTCAAACTTGCAGGAGTGCTCTCGATTGGCGACACGAGCATTCTCTACAAGTTTCATAAACTTCGTACGGCTGGATGGGGAGTTAGACACAAATTGTCATCTACAACGCAGTTTCCGCTCAGCGACCAAGTCCCGTCGTAGCTGTCTGTAAGTTCATCGATAAATGCGAACCGACAGACGATCTTCTTCAAACTTGCAGGAGTGCTCTCGATTGGCGACACGAGGATTCTCTACAAGTTTCGTAAACTTCGTACGGCTGGAAGGGGAGTTAGACACAAATTGTCATCATCCGAATTTCCGCTCAGCGACCAAGTCCCTTCGTTGCTGCATGTAAGTTCATCGAGAAATCTGAACCGACCGTACAATCTTCTTCGAACTTGCAGGAGTGCTCTCGATTGACGACACGAGCATGCTGTACAAGTTTCATAAACTTCGTACGGCTGGAAGCGGAGTTTGAAAAAAATTGTCATCATCTGAATTTACCCTCAGCGACCAAGTCCCTTCGTAGCTGCATGTAAGTTCATCGAGAAATCTGAACCGACCGTACGATCTTCTTCAAACTTGCAGGAGTGCTCTCGATTGACGACACGATTATGCTGTACAAGTTTCATAAACTTCGTACGGCTGGAAGGGGAGTTAGACACAAATTGTCATCTACAACGCAGTTTCCTCTCAGCGGCCAAGTCCCTTCGTAGTAGCATGTAAGTTCATCGAGAAATCTGAACCGACCGTACGATCATCTTCAAACTTTCAGGAGTGCTCTCGAATGGCGACACGAGCATTCTGTACAAGTTTCATAAACTTCGTACTGCTGGAAGGGGAGTTAGACACAAATTGTCATCTACAACGCAGTACTGGATAGTTCCCGTTCAACGACAAAGTCCCTTCGTAGCTGCATATAAGTTCATCGTGAAATCTGAACCGACCGTACGATCATCTTCAAACTTGTAGGAGTGCTCTCGATTGGCGACACGAGCATTCTGTACAAGTTTCATAAACTTCGTACGGCTGGAAGCGGAGATAGACACAAATTGTCATCTACAACGCAGTACTGGATAGAGTCCGCTCAGCGACCAAGTCCCGTCGTAGCTGTATGTAAGTTCATCGCGAAATGCGAACCGACCGTACGATCTTCTTCAACCTTGCAAGAGTGCTCTCGATTGGCGACACGAGCATTCTCTACAAGTTTCATAAGCTTCGTACGGCTGGAAGGGGAGTTGGACACAAATTGTCATGTACAACGCAGTTTCCGCTAAGCGATCAAGTCCCGTCGTAGCTGTATGTAAGTTCATCGAGAAATGCGAACCGATCGTACGATCTACGTCAAACTTGCAGGAGTGCTCTCGATTGACGACACGATCATGCTGAACAAGTTTCATAAACTTCGTACGGCTGGAAGCGGAGTTTGAAAAAAATTGTCATCGTCCGAATTTCCGCTCAGCGACCAAGTCCCTTCGTAGCTGCATGTAAGTTCATCGAGAAATCTGAACCGACCGTACGATCTTCTTCAAACTTGCAGGAGTGCTCTGGATTGACTACACGAGCATTCTGTAAAAGTTTCATAAACTTCGTACGGCTGGAAGCGGAGTTAGACACAAATTGTCATCTACAACGCAGTACTGGATAGTTCCCGTTCAGCGACTAAGTCCCTTCGTAGCTGCATGTAAGCTCATCGAGAAATCTGAACCGACGGTAGGATCATCTTCAAACTTGCAGGAGTGCTCTCGATTGGCGACACGAGCATTCTGTACAAGTTTCATAAACTTCGTACGGCTGGAAGGGGAGTTAGACACAAATTGTCATCTACAACGCAGTACTGGATAGTTCCCGTTCAGGGACAAAGTCCCGTCGTAGCTGTATGCAAGCTCATCGAGAAATGTGAACCGACCGTACCATCATCTTGAAACTTGCAGGAGTGCTCTCGAATGGCGACACGATCATTCTGTACAAGTTTCATAAACTTCGTACGGCTGGAAGGGGAGTTAGACAAAAATTGTCATCTACAACGCAGTTTCCGCTCAGCGACCAAGTCCCGTCGTAGCTGTATGTAAGTTCATTGAGAAATGCGAACCGACCGTACGATCTTCTTCAAACTTGCAGGAGTGCTCTCGATTGGCGACACGAGCATTCTCTACAAGTTTCATAAACTTCGTACGGCTGGAAGCGGAGTATGAAAAAAATTGTCATCATCCGAATTTCCGCTCAGCGACCAAGTCCCTTTGTAGCTGCATGTAAGATCATCGAGAAATCTGAACCGACCGTACGCTCATCTTCAAACTTGCAGGAGTGCTCTCGATTGGCGACAGGAGCATTCTCTACAAGTTTCATAAACTTCGTAAGGCTGGAAGGGGAGTTGGACAAAAATTGTCATCTACAATGCAGTTTCCGCTCAGCGACCAAGTCCCGTCGTAGCTGTATGTAAGTTCATCGACAAATGCGAACCGACCGACGATCTTCTTCAAACTTGCAGCAGTGCTCTCGATTGGCGACACGAGGATTCTCTACAAGTTTCATAAACTTCGTACGGCTGGAAGGGGAGTTAGACACAAATTGTCATCTACAACGCAGTACTGGATAGTTCCCGTTCAGCGACAAAGTCCCGTCGTAGCTCTATGTAAGTTCATCGAGAAATGCGAACCGACCGACGATCTTCTTCAAACTTGCAGCAGTGCTCTCGATTGGCGACACGAGGATTCTCTACAAGTTTCACAAACTTCGTACGGCTGGAAGGGGAGTTTGACACAAATTGTCATCTACAACGCAGTACTGGATAGTTCCCGTTCAGCGACAAAGTCCCGTCGTAGCTGTATGCAAGTTCATCGAGAAATGTGAACCGACCGTACGCTCATCTTCAATCTTGCAGGAGTGCTCTCGATTGGCGACACGAGCATGCTGTACAAGTTTCATCAACTTCGTGCGGCTGGAAGCGGAGTTTGAAAAAAATTGTCATCATCCGAATTTCCGCTCAGCGACCAAGTCCCTTTGTAGCTGCATGTAAGATAATCGAGAAATCTGAACCGACCGTACGCTCATCTTCAAACTTGCAGGAGTGCTCTCGATTGGCGACAGGAGCATTCTCTACAAGTTTCATAAACTTCGTACGGCTGGAAGGGGAGTTGGACACAAATTGTCATCTACAATGCAGTTTCCACTCAGCGACCAAGTCCCGTCGTAGCTGTATGTAAGTTCATCGAGAAATGCGAACCGACCGACGATCTTCTTCAAACTTGCAGCAGTGCTCTCGATTGGCGACACGAGGATTCTCTACAAGTTTCATAAACTTCGTACGGCTGGAAGGGGAGTTAGACACAAATTGTCATCATCCGAATTTCCGCTCAGCGACCAAGTCCCTTCGTAGCTGCATGTAAGTTCATCGAGAAATCTGAACCGACCATACGATCATCTTCAAACTTGCAGGAGTGCTCTCGATTAGCGACACGAGCATTCTGTACAAGTTTCATAAACTTCGTACGGCTGGAAGGGGAGTTAGACACAAATTGTGATCTACAACGCAGTTTCCCTCAGCGACCAATTCCCGTCGTAGCGGTATGTAAGTTCATCGAAAAATGCGGACCGACCGTACGATCATCTTCAAACTTGCAGGAGTGCTCTCGATTGGCGACACGAGCATTCTCTACAAGTTTCATAAACTTCGTACGGCTGGAAGGGGAGTTTGACAAAAACTGTCATCATCCGAATTTACGTTCAGCGACCAAGTACCTTCGTAGCTGCAAGTAAGTTCATCGAGAAATCTGAACCGACCGTACGCTCATCTTCAAACTTGCAGGTGTACTCTCGTTTGACGACAGGAGCATTTCCTACAAGTTTCATAAACTTCGTACGGCTGGAAAAGGAGTTAGACACAAATTGTCATCTACAACGCAGTACTGGATAGTTCCCGTTCAGCGACTAAGTCCCGTCGTAGCTGCATGTAAGTTCATCGAGAAATGCGAACCGACCGTACAATCTTCTTCAAACTTGCAGGAGTGCCCTCGATTGACGACACGAGCATGCTGTACAAGTTTCATAAACTTCGTACGGCTGGAAGCGGAGTATGAAAAAAATTGTCATCATCCGAATTTCCGCTCAGCGACCAAGTCCCTTTGTAGCTGCATGTAAGATCATCGAGAAATCTGAACCGACCGTACGCTCATCTTCAAACTTGCAGGAGTGCTCTCGATTGGCGACAGGAGCATTCTCTACAAGTTTCATAAACTTCGTAAGGCTGGAAGGGGAGTTGGACAAAAATTGTCATCTACAATGCAGTTTCCGCTCAGCGACCAAGTCCCGTCGTAGCTGTATGTAAGTTCATCGACAAATGCGAACCGACCGACGATCTTCTTCAAACTTGCAGCAGTGCTCTCGATTGGCGACACGAGGATTCTCTACAAGTTTCATAAACTTCGTACGGCTGGAAGGGGAGTTAGACACAAATTGTCATCTACAACGCAGTACTGGATAGTTCCCGTTCAGCGACAAAGTCCCGTCGTAGCTCTATGTAAGTTCATCGAGAAATGCGAACCGACCGACGATCTTCTTCAAACTTGCAGCAGTGCTCTCGATTGGCGACACGAGGATTCTCTACAAGTTTCACAAACTTCGTACGGCTGGAAGGGGAGTTTGACACAAATTGTCATCTACAACGCAGTACTGGATAGTTCCCGTTCAGCGACAAAGTCCCGTCGTAGCTGTATGCAAGTTCATCGAGAAATGTGAACCGACCGTACGCTCATCTTCAATCTTGCAGGAGTGCTCTCGATTGGCGACACGAGCATGCTGTACAAGTTTCATCAACTTCGTGCGGCTGGAAGCGGAGTTTGAAAAAAATTGTCATCATCCGAATTTCCGCTCAGCGACCAAGTCCCTTTGTAGCTGCATGTAAGATAATCGAGAAATCTGAACCGACCGACGATCTTCTTCAAACTTGCAGCAGTGCTCTCGATTGGCGACACGAGGATTCTCTACAAGTTTCATAAACTTCGTACGGCTGGAAGGGGAGTTAGACACAAATTGTCATCATCCGAATTTCCGCTCAGCGACCAAGTCCCTTCGTAGCTGCATGTAAGTTCATCGAGAAATCTGAACCGACCATACGATCATCTTCAAACTTGCAGGAGTGCTCTCGATTAGCGACACGAGCATTCTGTACAAGTTTCATAAACTTCGTACGGCTGGAAGGGGAGTTAGACACAAATTGTGATCTACAACGCAGTTTCCCTCAGCGACCAATTCCCGTCGTAGCGGTATGTAAGTTCATCGAAAAATGCGGACCGACCGTACGATCATCTTCAAACTTGCAGGAGTGCTCTCGATTGGCGACACGAGCATTCTCTACAAGTTTCATAAACTTCGTACGGCTGGAAGGGGAGTTTGACAAAAACTGTCATCATCCGAATTTACGTTCAGCGACCAAGTACCTTCGTAGCTGCAAGTAAGTTCATCGAGAAATCTGAACCGACCGTACGCTCATCTTCAAACTTGCAGGTGTACTCTCGTTTGACGACAGGAGCATTTCCTACAAGTTTCATAAACTTCGTACGGCTGGAAAAGGAGTTAGACACAAATTGTCATCTACAACGCAGTACTGGATAGTTCCCGTTCAGCGACTAAGTCCCGTCGTAGCTGCATGTAAGTTCATCGAGAAATGCGAACCGACCGTACAATCTTCTTCAAACTTGCAGGAGTGCCCTCGATTGACGACACGAGCATGCTGTACAAGTTTCATAAACTTCGTACGGCTGGAAGCGGAGTATGAAAAAAATTGTCATCATCCGAATTTCCGCTCAGCGACCAAGTCCCTTTGTAGCTGCATGTAAGATCATCGAGATTTGTGAACCGACCGTTCGATCTTCTTCAAACTTGCAGGAGTGCTCCCGGTTGACGACACGAGCATGCTGTACAAGTTTCATAAACTTCGTACGGCTGGAAGGGGAGTTAGACACAAATTGTCATCTACAACGCAGTTTCCCTCAGCGACAAAGTCCCGTCGTAGCGGTATGTAAGTTCATCGAGAAATGCGGACCGACCGTACGATCATCTTCAAACTTGCAGAAGTGCTCTCGATTGGCGACACGAGCATTCTCTACAAGTTGCATAAACTTCGTACGGCTGGAAGGGGAGTTAGACACAAATTGTCATCTACAACGCAGTTTCCGCTCAGCGACCAAGTCCCTTCGTAGCTGTATGAAAGTTCATCGAGAAATGCGAACCGACCGTACAATCTTCTTCAAACTTGCAGGAGCGCTCTCGATTGACGACACGAGCATGCTGTACAAGTTTCATAAACTTCGTACGGCTGGAAGCGAAGTATGAAAAAAATTGTCATCATCCGAATTTCCGCTCAGCGACCAAGTCCCTTTGTAGCTGCATGTAAGATCATCGAGAAATCTGAACCGACCGTACGCTCATCTTCAATCTTGCAGGATTGCTCTCGATTGGCGACACGAGCATTCTCTACAAGTTTCATAAACATCGTACGGCTGGAAAAGGAGTTAGACACAAATTGTCATCTACAACGCAGTACTGGATAGTTCCCGTTCAGCGACTAAGTCCCGTCGTAGGTGTATGTAAGTTCATCGAGAAATGTCAACCGACCGTACGATCTTCTTCAAACTTGCAGGAGTGCTCTCGATTGACGACACGAGCATTCTCTACAAGTTTCATAAACTTCGTACGGCTGGAAGGGGAGTTAGACACAAATTGTCATCTACAACGCAGTGTCAGCTCAGCGACCAAGTCCCGTCGTAGCCGTATGTAAGTTCATCGAGAAATGCGAACCGACCGACGATCTTCTTCAAACTTGCAGGAGTGTTCTCGATCGGCGACACGAGCATTCTCTACAAGTTTCATAAACTTCGTACGGCTGGAATGGGAGTTTGACAAAAACTGTCATCATCCGAATTTCCGCTCAGCGACCCAGTTCCTTCGTAGCTGTATGTAAGTTCATCGAGAAATGCGAACCGACCGTACGATCTTCTTCAAACTTGCAGGAGTGCTCTCGATTGGCGACACGAGCATTCTCTACAAGTTTCATAAACTTCGTACGGCTGGAAGGCGAGTTTGACAAAAACTGTCATGGTCAATTGTATCTCAGACATCCGCGAGTGTTTCGCGTCGAAAACGTGGTCCCCGTCTGTTTTAGACGCTATAAACGCGAATGACACTTGATTCGCACGAATCCGTTGAGAAATGGCCGAGATACGCCGTGTTACACTTCCGGACGATGAAATCTTGCTAGTTTTCACGTTTTGCAAGCGAAAGGCACGATGCACCGCGTTTCGTTCAATTCGTTCAAGAACTCTCGTATCTCGGACATCGGCGAGTGTTTCGCGTCGAAAACGTGGTCCCCGTCTGTCTTAGACGCTAAACACGCGTATGACACTTGATTCGCACGAATCCGTTGAGAAATCGCCGAGATACGCCGTGTTGCACTTCCGGACGATGAATTCGTTCAAGAACTCTCGTATCTCGGACATCCGCGAGTGTTTCGCGTCGAAAACGTGGTCCCCGTCTGTTTTAGACGCTAAAAACGCGTATGACACTTGATTCGCACGAATCCGTTGAGAAATGGCCTTGATACGCCGTGTTACACTTCCGGACGATGAAATATTGCTGGTTCTCACGTTTTGGAAGCGACACGCACGATGCACCGCGTTTCGTTCAATTCGTTCAAGAACTCTCGTATCTCGGACATCCGCGAGTGTTTCGCGTCGAAAACGTGGTCCCCGTCTGTTTTAGACGCTAAAAACGCGTATGACACTTGATTCGCACGAATCCGTTGAGAAATGGCCTTGATACGCCGTGTTACACTTCCGGACGATGAATTCGTTCAATTCGTACAAGAACTTTCGTATCTCGGACATCCGCGAGTGTTTCGCGTCGAAAACGTGGTCCCCGTCTGTTTTAGACGCTAAAAACGCGTATGACACTTGATTCGCACGAATCCGTTGAGGAATGGCCGAGATACGCCGTGTTACACTTCCGGACGATGAAATCTTGCTAGTTCTCACGTTTTGCAAGCGAAACGCACGATGCACCGCGTTACGTTCAATTACTTCGAGAACTCTCGTATCTCGGACACCCGCGAGTGTTCCGCGTCGAAAACGTGGTGCACGTCTGTTTTAGACGCTAAAAACGCGTATGACACTTGATTCGCACGAATCCGTAGAGAAATGGCCGAGATACGCCGTGTTACACTTCCGGACGATGAATTCGTTCAATTCGTTCAAGAACTCTCGTATCTCGGACATCCGCGAATGTTCCGCGTCGAAAACGTGGTCCCCGTGTGTTTTAGAGGCTAAAACCGCGTATGACACTTCATTCGCACGAATCCGTTTAGAAATGGCCGAGATACGCCGTGTTACACTTCCGGACGATGAAATCTTGCTAGTTCTCACGTTTGCAAGCGAAACGCACGATGCACCGCGTTTCGTTCAATTCGTTCAAGAACTCTCGTATCTCGGACATCCGCGAGTGTTTCGCGTCGAAAACGTGGTCCCCGTCTGTTTTAGACGCTAAAAACGCGTATGACACTTGATTCGCACGAATCCGTTGAGAAATGGCCGAGATTCGCCGTGTTACACTTCCAGACGATGAAATCTTGCTAGTTCTCACGTTTTGGAAGCGACACGCACGATGCACCGCGTTTCGTTCAATTCGTTCAAGAACTCTCGTATCTCGGACATCCGCGAGTGTTTCGCGTCGAAAACGTGGTCCCCGTCTGTTTTAGACGCTAAAAACGCGTATGACACTTGATTCGCACGAATCCGTTGAGAAATGGCCTTGATACGCCGTGTTACACTTCCGGACGATGAATTCGTTCAATTCGTACAAGAACTTTCGTATCTCGGACATCCGCGAGTGTTTCGCGTCGAAAACGTGGTCCCCGTCTGTTTTAGACGCTAAAAACGCGTATGACACTTGATTCGCACGAATCCGTAGAGAAATGGCCGAGATACGCCGTGTTACACTTCCGGACGATGAATTCGTTCAATTCGTTCAAGAACTCTCGTATCTCGGACATCCGCGAGTGTTCCGCGTCGAAAACGTGGTCCCCGTGTGTTTTAGAGGCTAAAACCGCGTATGACACTTGATTCGCACGAATCCGTTTAGAAATGGCCGAGATACGCCGTGTTACACTTCCGGACGATGAAATCTTGCTAGTTCTCACGTTTGCAAGCGAAACGCACGATGCACCGCGTTTCGTTCAATTCGTTCAAGAACTCTCGTATCTCAGACATCCGCGAGTGTTTCGCCGTCGAAAACGTGGTCCCCGTCTGTTTTAGACGCTATAAACGCGAATGACACTTGATTCGCACGAATCCGTTGAGAAATGGCCGAGATACGCCGTGTTACACTTCCGGACGATGAATTCGTTCAATTCGTACAAGAACTTTCGTATCTCGGACATCCGCGAGTGTTTCGCGTCGAAAACGTGGTCCCCGTCTGTTTTAGACGCTAAAAACGCGTATGACACTTGATTCGCACGAATCCGTTGAGAAACGGCCGAGATACGCCGTGTTGCACTTCCGGACGATGAATTCGTTCAAGAACTCTCGTATCTCGGACATCCGCGAGTGTTTCGCGTCGAAAACGTGGTCCCCGTCTGTTTTAGACGCTAAAAACGCGTATGACACTTGATTCGCACGAATCCGTTGAGAAATGGCCTTGATACGCCGTGTTACACTTCCGGACGATGAATTCGTTCAATTCGTACAAGAACTTTCGTATCTCGGACATCCGCGAGTGTTTCGCGTCGAAAACGTGGTCCCCGTTTGTTTTAGACGCTAAAAACGCGTATGACACTTGATAAGCACGAATTCGTTGTGAAATGGCCGAGATACGCCGTGTTACACTTCCAGACGATGAAATCTTGCTAGTTCTCATGTTTTGCAAGCAAAACGCACGATGCACCGCGTTTCGTTCAATTCGTACAACAACACTCGTAACTCGAACATCCGCGAGTGTTTCGCGTCGAAAACGTGGTCCCCGTCTGTTTTAGACGCTAAAAACGCGTATGACACTTGATTCGCACGAATCCGTTGAGAAATGGCCGAGATTCGCCGTGTTACACTTCCAGACGATGAAATCTTGCTAGTTCTCACGTTTTGGAAGCGACACGCACGATGCACCGCGTTTCGTTCAATTCGTTCAAGAACTCTCGTATCTCGGACATCCGCGAGTGTTTCGCGTCGAAAACGTGGTCCCCGTCTGTTTTAGACGCTAAAAACGCGTATGACACTTGATTCGCACGAATCCGTTGAGAAATGGCCTTGATACGCCGTGTTACACTTCCGGACGATGAATTCGTTCAATTCGTACAAGAACTTTCGTATCTCGGACATCCGCGAGTCTTTCGCGTCGAAAACGTGGTCCCCGTCTGTTTTAGACGCTAAAAACGCGTATGACACTTGATTCGCACGAATCCGTAGAGAAATGGCCGAGATACGCCGTGTTACACTTCCGGACGATGAATTCGTTCAATTCGTTCAAGAACTCTCGTATCTCGGACATCCGCGAGTGTTCCGCGTCGAAAACGTGGTCCCCGTGTGTTTTAGAGGCTAAAACCGCGTATGACACTTGATTCGCACGAATCCGTTTAGAAATGGCCGAGATACGCCGTGTTACACTTCCGGACGATGAAATCTTGCTAGTTCTCACGTTTGCAAGCGAAACGCACGATGCACCGCGTTTCGTTCAATTCGTTCAAGAACTCTCGTATCTCAGACATCCGCGAGTGTTTCGCCGTCGAAAACGTGGTCCCCGTCTGTTTTAGACGCTATAAACGCGAATGACACTTGATTCGCACGAATCCGTTGAGAAATGGCCGAGATACGCCGTGTTACACTTCCGGACGATGAAATCTTGCTAGTTTTCACGTTTTGCAAGCGAAAGGCACGATGCACCGCGTTTCGTTCAATTCGTTCAAGAACTCTCGTATCTCGGACATCGGCGAGTGTTTCGCGTCGAAAACGTGGTCCCCGTCTGTCTTAGACGCTAAACACGCGTATGACACTTGATTCGCACGAATCCGTTGAGAAATCGCCGAGATACGCCGTGTTGCACTTCCGGACGATGAATTCGTTCAAGAACTCTCGTATCTCGGACATCCGCGAGTGTTTCGCGTCGAAAACGTGGTCCCCGTCTGTTTTAGACGCTAAAAACGCGTATGACACTTGATTCGCACGAATCCGTTGAGAAATGGCCTTGATACGCCGTGTTACACTTCCGGACGATGAAATATTGCTGGTTCTCACGTTTTGGAAGCGACACGCACGATGCACCGCGTTTCGTTCAATTCGTTCAAGAACTCTCGTATCTCGGACATCCGCGAGTGTTTCGCGTCGAAAACGTGGTCCCCGTCTGTTTTAGACGCTAAAAACGCGTATGACACTTGATTCGCACGAATCCGTTGAGAAATGGCCTTGATACGCCGTGTTACACTTCCGGACGATGAATTCGTTCAATTCGTACAAGAACTTTCGTATCTCGGACATCCGCGAGTGTTTCGCGTCGAAAACGTGGTCCCCGTCTGTTTTAGACGCTAAAAACGCGTATGACACTTGATTCGCACGAATCCGTTGAGGAATGGCCGAGATACGCCGTGTTACACTTCCGGACGATGAATTCGTTCAATTCGTTCAAGAACTCTCGTATCTCGGACATCCGCGAATGTTCCGCGTCGAAAACGTGGTCCCCGTGTGTTTTAGAGGCTAAAACCGCGTATGACACTTCATTCGCACGAATCCGTTTAGAAATGGCCGAGATACGCCGTGTTACACTTCCGGACGATGAAATCTTGCTAGTTCTCACGTTTGCAAGCGAAACGCACGATGCACCGCGTTTCGTTCAATTCGTTCAAGAACTCTCGTATCTCGGACATCCGCGAGTGTTTCGCGTCGAAAACGTGGTCCCCGTCTGTTTTAGACGCTAAAAACGCGTATGACACTTGATTCGCACGAATCCGTTGAGAAATGGCCGAGATTCGCCGTGTTACACTTCCAGACGATGAAATCTTGCTAGTTCTCACGTTTTGGAAGCGACACGCACGATGCACCGCGTTTCGTTCAATTCGTTCAAGAACTCTCGTATCTCGGACATCCGCGAGTGTTTCGCGTCGAAAACGTGGTCCCCGTCTGTTTTAGACGCTAAAAACGCGTATGACACTTGATTCGCACGAATCCGTTGAGAAATGGCCTTGATACGCCGTGTTACACTTCCGGACGATGAATTCGTTCAATTCGTACAAGAACTTTCGTATCTCGGACATCCGCGAGTGTTTCGCGTCGAAAACGTGGTCCCCGTCTGTTTTAGACGCTAAAAACGCGTATGACACTTGATTCGCACGAATCCGTAGAGAAATGGCCGAGATACGCCGTGTTACACTTCCGGACGATGAATTCGTTCAATTCGTTCAAGAACTCTCGTATCTCGGACATCCGCGAGTGTTCCGCGTCGAAAACGTGGTCTCCGTGTGTTTTAGAGGCTAAAACCGCGTATGACACTTGATTCGCACGAATCCGTTTAGAAATGGCCGAGATACGCCGTGTTACACTTCCGGACGATGAAATCTTGCTAGTTCTCACGTTTGCAAGCGAAACGCACGATGCACCGCGTTTCGTTCAATTCGTTCAAGAACTCTCGTATCTCAGACATCCGCGAGTGTTTCGCCGTCGAAAACGTGGTCCCCGTCTGTTTTAGACGCTATAAACGCGAATGACACTTGATTCGCACGAATCCGTTGAGAAATGGCCGAGATACGCCGTGTTACACTTCCGGACGATGAATTCGTTCAATTCGTACAAGAACTTTCGTATCTCGGACATCCGCGAGTGTTTCGCGTCGAAAACGTGGTCCCCGTCTGTTTTAGACGCTAAAAACGCGTATGACACTTGATTCGCACGAATCCGTTGAGAAATGGCCGAGATACGCCGTGTTGCACTTCCGGACGATGAATTCGTTCAAGAACTCTCGTATCTCGGACATCCGCGAGTGTTTCGCGTCGAAAACGTGGTCCCCGTCTGTTTTAGACGCTAAAAACGCGTATGACACTTGATTCGCACGAATCCGTTGAGAAATGGCCTTGATACGCCGTGTTACACTTCCGGACGATGAATTCGTTCAATTCGTACAAGAACTTTCGTATCTCGGACATCCGCGAGTGTTTCGCGTCGAAAACGTGGTCCCCGTTTGTTTTAGACGCTAAAAACGCGTATGACACTTGATAAGCACGAATTCGTTGTGAAATGGCCGAGATACGCCGTGTTACACTTCCAGACGATGAAATCTTGCTAGTTCTCATGTTTTGCAAGCAAAACGCACGATGCACCGCGTTTCGTTCAATTCGTTCAACAACACTCGTAACTCGAACATCCGCGAGTGTTTCGCGTCGAAAACGTGGTCCCCGTCTGTTTTAGACGCTAAAAACGCGTATGACACTTGATTCGCACGAATCCGTTGAGAAATGGCCGAGATTCGCCGTGTTACACTTCCAGACGATGAAATCTTGCTAGTTCTCACGTTTTGGAAGCGACACGCACGATGCACCGCGTTTCGTTCAATTCGTTCAAGAACTCTCGTATCTCGGACATCCGCGAGTGTTTCGCGTCGAAAACGTGGTCCCCGTCTGTTTTAGACGCTAAAAACGCGTATGACACTTGATTCGCACGAATCCGTTGAGAAATGGCCTTGATACGCCGTGTTACACTTCCGGACGATGAATTCGTTCAATTCGTACAAGAACTTTCGTATCTCGGACATCCGCGAGTGTTTCGCGTCGAAAACGTGGTCCCCGTCTGTTTTAGACGCTAAAAACGCGTATGACACTTGATTCGCACGAATCCGTAGAGAAATGGCCGAGATACGCCGTGTTACACTTCCGGACGATGAATTCGTTCAATTCGTTCAAGAACTCTCGTATCTCGGACATCCGCGAGTGTTCCGCGTCGAAAACGTGGTCCCCGTGTGTTTTAGAGGCTAAAACCGCGTATGACACTTGATTCGCACGAATCCGTTTAGAAATGGCCGAGATACGCCGTGTTACACTTCCGGACGATGAAATCTTGCTAGTTCTCACGTTTGCAAGCGAAACGCACGATGCACCGCGTTTCGTTCAATTCGTTCAAGAACTCTCGTATCTCAGACATCCGCGAGTGTTTCGCCGTCGAAAACGTGGTCCCCGTCTGTTTTAGACGCTATAAACGCGAATGACACTTGATTCGCACGAATCCGTTGAGAAATGGCCGAGATACGCCGTGTTACACTTCCGGACGATAAAATCTTGCTGGTTTTCACGTTTTGCAAGCGAAACGCACGATGCACCGCGTTTCGTTCAATTACTTCGAGAACTCTCGTATCTCGGACACCCGCGAGTGTTCCGCGTCGAAAACGTGGTGCACGTCTGTTTTAGACGCTAAAAACGCGTATGACACTTGATTCGCACGAATCCGTAGAGAAATGTCCGAGATACGCCGTGTTACACTTCCGGACGATGAATTCGTTCAATTCGTTCAAGAACTCTCGTATCTCGGACATCCGCGAGTGTTCCGCGTCGAAAACGTGGTCCCCGTGTGTTTTAGAGGCTAAAACCGCGTATGACACTTGATTCGCACGAATCCGTTGAGAAATGGCCGAGATACGCCGTGTTGCACTTCCGGACGATGAATTCGTTCAAGAACTCTCGTATCTCGGATATCCGCGAGTGTTTCGCGTCGAAAACGTGGTCCCCGTCTGTTTTAGACGCTAAAAACGCGTATGACACTTGATTCGCACGAATCCGTTGAGAAATGGCCTTGATACGCCGTGTTACACTTCCGGACGATGAATTCGTTCAATTCGTACAAGAACTTTCGTATCTCGGACATCCGCGAGTGTTTCGCGTCGAAAACGTGGTCCCCGTTTGTTTTAGACGCTAAAAACGCGTATGACACTTGATAAGCACGAATTCGTTGTGAAATGGCCGAGATACGCCGTGTTACACTTCCAGACGATGAAATCTTGCTAGTTCTCATGTTTTGCAAGCAAAACGCACGATGCACCGCGTTTCGTTCAATTCGTTCAACAACACTCGTAACTCGAACATCCGCGAGTGTTTCGCGTCGAAAACGTGGTCCCCGTCTGTTTTAGACGCTAAAAACGCGTATGACACTTGATTCGCACGAATCCGTTGAGAAATGGCCGAGATACGTCGTGTTACACTTCCGGACGATGAATTCGATCAATTCGTTCAAAAACTCTCGTATCTTGGACATCCGCGAGTGTTTCGCGTCGAAAACGTGGTCCCCGTCTGTTTTAGACGCTAAAAACGCGTATGACACTTGATTCGCACGAATCCGTAGAGAAATGTCCGAGATACGCCGTGTTACACTTCCGGACGATGAATTCGTTCAATTCGTTCAAGAACTCTCGTATCTCGGACATCCGCGAGTGTTCCGCGTCGAAAACGTGGTCCCCGTGTGTTTTAGAGGCTAAAAACGCGTATGACACTTGATTCGCACGAATCCGTTGAGAAATGGCCGAGATACGCCGTGTTACACTTCCGGACGATGAATAAGTTCAATTCGTTCAAGAACTCTCGTATCTCGGACATCCGCGAGTGTTTCGTGTCGAAAACGTGGTCCCCGTCTGTTTTAGACGCTAGAAACGCGTATGACACTTGATAAGCACGAATTCGTTGAGAAATGGCCGAGATACGCCGTGTTACACTTCCGGACGATGAAATCTTGCTAGTTCTCACGTTTTGCAAGCGGAACGCACGATGCACCGCGTTTCGTTCAATTCGTTCAAGAACTCTCGAATCTCGGACATCCGCGAGTGTTTCGCGTCGAAAACGTGGTCCCCGTCTGTTTTAGATGCTAAAAACGCGTATGACACTTGATTCGCACGAATCCGTAGAGAAATGGCCGAGATACGCCGTGTTACACTTCCGGACGATGAAATCTTGCTAGTTCTCACGTTTGCAAGCGAAACGCACGATGCACCGCGTTTCGTTCAATTCGTTCAAGAACTCTCGTATCTCGGACATCCGCGAGTGTTTCGCGTCGAAAACGTGGTCCCCGTCTGTTTCAGACGCTATAAACGCGTATGACACTTGATTCGCACGAAGCCGTTGAGAAATGGCCGAGATACGCCGTGTTACACTTCCGGACGATGAAATCTTGCTAGTTTCCACGTTTTGCAAGCGAAAGGCACGATGCACCGCGTTTCGTTCAATTCGTTCAAGAACTCTCGTATCTCGAACATCCGCGAGTGTTTCGCGTCGAAAACGTGGTCCCCGTCTGTTTTAGACGCTAAAAACGCGTATGACACTTGATTCGCACGAATCCGTTGAGAAATGGCCGAGATACGCCGTGTTACACTTCCGGACGATGAATTCATTCAATTCGTTCAAGAACTCTCGTATCTCGGACATCCGCGAGTGTTTCGCGTCGAAACCGTGGTCCCCGTCTGTTTTAGACGCTAGAAACGCGTATGACACTTGATAAGCACGAATTCGTTGAGAAATGGCCGAGATACGCCGTGTTACACTTCCGGACGATGAAATCTTGCTAGTTCTCACGTTTTGCAAGCGGAACGCACGATGCACCGCGTTTCGTTCAATTCGTTCAAGAACTCTCGTATCTCGGACATCCGCGAGTGTTTCGCGTCGAAAACGTGGTCCCCGTCTGTTTTAGACGCTAAAAACGCGTATGACACTTGATTCGCACGAATCCGTAGAGAAATGGCCGAGATACGCCGTGTTACACTTCCGGACGATGAAATCTTGCTAGTTCTCACGTTTGCAAGCGAAACGCACGATGCACCGCGTTTCGTTCAATTCGTTCAAGAACTCTCGTATCTCGGACATCCGCGAGTGTTTCGCGTCGAAAACGTGGTCCCCGTCTGTTTTAGACGCTAAAAACGCGTATGGCACTTGATTCGCACGAATCCGTTGAGAAATGGCCGAGATACGCCGTGTTGCACTTCCGGACGATGAATTCGTTCAAGAACTCTCGTATCTCGAACATCCGCGAGTGTTTCGCGTCGAAAACGTGGTCCCCGTCTGTTTTAGACGCTAAAAACGCGTATGACACTTGATTCGCACGAATCCGTTGAGAAATGGCCTTGATACGCCGTGTTACACTTCCGGACGATGAATTCGTTCAATTCGTACAAGAACTTTCGTATCTCGGACATCCGCGAGTGTTTCGCGTCGAAAACGTGGTCCCCGTCTGTTTTAGACGCTAAAAACGCGTATGACACTTGATTCGCACGAATCCGTTGAGAAATGGCCGAGATACGCCGTGTTACACTTCCGGACGATGAATTCATTCAATTCGTTCAAGAACTCTCGTATCTCGGACATCCGCGAGTGTTTCGTGTCGAAAACGTGGTCCCCGTCTGTTTTAGACGCTAGAAACGCGTATGATACTTGATAAGCACGAATACGTTGAGAAATGGCCGAGATACGCCGTGTTACACTTCCGGACGATGAAATCTTGCTAGTTCTCATGTTTTGCAAGCAAAACGCACGATGCACCGCGTTTCGTTCAGTTCGTTCAACAACACTCGTATCTCGGACATCCGCGAGTGTTTCGCGTCGAAAACGTGGTCCCCGTCTGTTTTAGACGCTAAAAACGCGTATGACACTTGATTCGCACGAATCCGTAGAGAAATGGCCGAGATACGCCGTGTTACACTTCCGGTCGATGAATTCGTTCAATTCGTTCAAGAACTCTCGTATCTCGGACATCCGCGAGTGTTCCGCGTCGAAAACGTGGTCCCCGTCTGTTTTAGAGGCTAAAACCGCGTATGACACTTGATTCGCACGAATCCGTAGAGAAATGGCCGAGATACGCCGTGTTACACTTCCGGACGATGAAATCTTGCTAGTTCTCACGTTTGCAAGCAAAACGCACGATGCACCGCGTTTCGTTCAATTCGTTCAAGATATCTCGTATCTCGGACATCCATGAGTGTTTCGCGTCGAAAACATGGTCACCGTCTGTTTTAGACGCTAAAAACGCGTATGACACTTGATTCGCACGAATCCGTTGAGAAATGGCCGAGATACGCCGTGTTACACTTGCGGACGATGAATTCATTCAATTCGTTCAAGAACTCTCGTATCTCGGACATCCGCGAGTGTTTCGCGTCGAAAACGTGGTCCCCGTCTGTTTTAGACGCTATAAACGCGTATGACACTTGATTCGCACGAATCCGTTGAGAAATGGCCGAGATACGCCGTGTTACACTTCCGGACGATGAAATCTTGCTAGTTTTCACGTTTTGCAAGCGAAAGGCACGATGCACCGCGTTTCGTTCAATTCGTTTAAGAACTCTCGTATCTCGAACATCCGCGAGTGTTTCGCGTCGAAAACGTGGTCCCCGTCTGTTTTAGACGCTAAAAACGCGTATGACACTTGATTCGCACGAAGCCGTTGAGAAATGGCCGAGATACGCCGTGTTACACTTCCAGACGATGAAATCTTGCTAGTTCTCACGTTTTGGAAGCGACACGCACGATGCACCGCGTTTCGTTCAATTCGTACAAGAACTCTCGTATCTCGGACATCCATGAGTGTTTCGCGTCGAAAACGTAGTCGCCGTCTGTTTTAGACGCTAAAAACGTGTAGGACACTTGATTCGCACGAATCCGTTGAGAAATGGCCGAGATACGCCGTGTTGCACTTCCGGACGATGAATTCGTTCAAGAACTCTCGTATCTCGAACATCCGCGAGTGTTTCGCGTCGAAAACGTGGTCCCCGTCTGTTTTAGACGCTAAAAACGCGTATGACACTTGATTCGCACGAATCCGTTGAGAAATGGCCTTGATACGCCGTGTTACACTTCCGGACGATGAATTCGTTCAATTCGTACAAGAACTTTCGTATCTCGGACATCCGCGAGTGTTTCGCGTCGAAAACGTGGTCCCCGTCTGTTTTAGACGCTAAAAACGCGTATGACACTTGATTCGCACGAATCCGTTGAGAAATGGCCGAGATACGCCGTGTTACACTTCCGGACGATGAATTCATTCAATTCGTTCAAGAACTCTCGTATCTCGGACATCCGCGAGTGTTTCGTGTCGAAAACGTGGTCCCCGTCTGTTTTAGACGCTAGAAACGCGTATGATACTTGATAAGCACGAATACGTTGAGAAATGGCCGAGATACGCCGTGTTACACTTCCGGACGATGAAATCTTGCTAGTTCTCATGTTTTGCAAGCAAAACGCACGATGCACCGCGTTTCGTTCAGTTCGTTCAACAACACTCGTATCTCGGACATCCGCGAGTGTTTCGCGTCGAAAACGTGGTCCCCGTCTGTTTTAGACGCTAAAAACGCGTATGACACTTGATTCGCACGAATCCGTAGAGAAATGGCCGAGATACGCCGTGTTACACTTCCGGTCGATGAATTCGTTCAATTCGTTCAAGAACTCTCGTATCTCGGACATCCGCGAGTGTTCCGCGTCGAAAACGTGGTCCCCGTCTGTTTTAGAGGCTAAAACCGCGTATGACACTTGATTCGCACGAATCCGTAGAGAAATGGCCGAGATACGCCGTGTTACACTTCCGGACGATGAAATCTTGCTAGTTCTCACGTTTGCAAGCAAAACGCACGATGCACCGCGTTTCGTTCAATTCGTTCAAGATATCTCGTATCTCGGACATCCATGAGTGTTTCGCGTCGAAAACATGGTCACCGTCTGTTTTAGACGCTAAAAACGCGTATGACACTTGATTCGCACGAATCCGTTGAGAAATGGCCGAGATACGCCGTGTTACACTTGCGGACGATGAATTCATTCAATTCGTTCAAGAACTCTCGTATCTCGGACATCCGCGAGTGTTTCGCGTCGAAAACGTGGTCCCCGTCTGTTTTAGACGCTATAAACGCGTATGACACTTGATTCGCACGAATCCGTTGAGAAATGGCCGAGATACGCCGTGTTACACTTCCGGACGATGAAATCTTGCTAGTTTTCACGTTTTGCAAGCGAAAGGCACGATGCACCGCGTTTCGTTCAATTCGTTTAAGAACTCTCGTTTCTCGAACATCCGCGAGTGTTTCGCGCCGAAAACGTGGTCCCCGTCTGTTTTAGACGCTAAAAACGCGTATGACACTTGATTCGCACGAAGCCGTTGAGAAATGGCCGAGATACGCCGTGTTACACTTCCAGACGATGAAATCTTGCTAGTTCTCACGTTTTGGAAGCGACACGCACGATGCACCGCGTTTCGTTCAATTCGTACAAGAACTCTCGTATCTCGGACATCCATGAGTGTTTCGCGTCGAAAACGTAGTCGCCGTCTGTTTTAGACGCTAAAAACGTGTAGGACACTTGATTCGCACGAATCCGTTGAGAAATGGCCGAGATACGCCGTGTTGCACTTCCGGACGATGAATTCGTTCAAGAACTCTCGTATCTCGAACATCCGCGAGTGTTTCGCGTCGAAAACGTGGTCCCCGTCTGTTTTAGACGCTAAAAACGCGTATGACACTTGATTCGCACGAATTCGTTGAGAAATGGCCTTGATACGCCGTGTTACACTTCCGGACGATGAATTCGTTCAATTCGTTCAAGAACTTTCGTATCTCGGACATCCGCGAGTGTTTCGCGTCGAAAACGTGGTCCCCGTCTGTTTTAGACGCTAAAAACGCGTATGACACTTGATTCGCACGAATCCGCTGAGAAATGGCCGAGATACGCCGTGTTACACTTCCGGACGATGAAATCTTGCTAGTTCTCACGTTTGCAAGCGAAACGCACGATGCACCGCGTTTCGTTCAATTCGTTCAAGATATCTCGTATCTCGGACATCCATGAGTGTTTCGCGTCGAAAACATGGTCACCGTCTGTTTTAGACGCTAAAAACGTGGATGACACTTGATTCGCACGAATCCGTTGAGAAATGGCCGAGATACGCCGTGTTACACTTCCGGACGATGAAATCTTGCTAGTTTTCACGTTTTGCAAGCGAAAGGCACGATGCACCGCGTTTCGTTAAATTCGTTCAAGAACTCTCGTATCTCGGACATCCGCGAGTGTTTCGCGTCGAAAACGTGGTCCCCGTCTGTTTTAGACGCTATAAACGCGTATGACACTTGATTCGCACGAATCCGTTGAGAAATGGCCGAAATAGGCCGTGTTACACTTCCGGACGATGAATTCATTCAATTCGTTCAAGAACTCTCGTATCTCGGACATCCGCGAGTATTTCGCGTCGAAAACGTGGTGCCCGTCTGTTTTAGACGCTAAAACCGCGTATGACACTTGATTCGCACGAATCGGTTGAGAAATGGCCGAGATACGCCGTGTTACACTTCCGGACGATGAATTCGTTCAATTCGTACAAGAACTTTCGTATCTCGGACATCCGCGAGTGTTTCGCGTCGAAAACGTGGTCCCCGTCTGTTTTAGACGCTAAAAACGCGTATGACACTTGATTCGCACGAATCCGTTGAGAAATGGCCGAGATAGGCCGTGTTACACTTCCGGACGATGAATTCATTCAATTCGTTCAAGAACTCTCGTATCTCGGACATCCGCGAGTATTTCGCGTCGAAAACGTGGTCACCGTCTGTTTTAGACCCTAAAAACGCGTATGACACTTGATTCGCACGATCCGTTGAGAAATGGCCGAGATACGCCGTGTTACACTTCCGGACGATGAATAAGTTCAATTCGATCAAGAACTCTCGTATCTCGGACATCCGCGAGTGTTCGTGTCGAAAACGTGGTCCCCGTCTGTTTTGGACGCTAAAAACGTGTATGACACTTGATTCGCACGAATCCGTTGAGAAATGGCCGAGATACGCCGTGTTACACTTCCGGACGATGAAATCTTGCTAGTTTTCACGTTTTGCAAGGAAAGGCACGATGCACCGAGTTTCGTTCAATTCGTTCAGAACTCTCGTATCTCGACATCCGCGAGTGTTTCGCGTCGAAAACGTGGTCCCCGTCTGTTTTAGACGCTAAAAACGCGTATGACACTTGATTCACACGAATCCGTTGAGAAATGGCCGAGATACGCCTTGTTACACTTCCGGACGATGAAATCTTGCTAGTTCTCACGTTTTGGAAGCGACACGCACGATGCACCGCGTTTCGTTCAAGTCGTTCAAGAACTCTCGTATCTCGGACATCCGCGAGTGTTTCCCGTCGAAAACGTGGTCCCCGTCTGTTTTAGACGCTAAAAACGCGTATGACACTTGATTCGCACGAATCCGTTGAGAAATGGCCGAGATACGCCGTGTTACACTTCCAGACGATGAAATCTTGCTAGTTCTCACGTTTTGGAAGCGACACGCACGATGCACCGCGTTTCGTTCAAGTCGTTCAAGAACTCTCGTATCTCGGACATCCGCGAGTGTTTCGCGTCGAAAACGTGGTCCCCGTCTGTTTTAGACGCTATAAACGCGTATGACACTTGATTCGCACGAATCCGTTGAGAAATGGCCGAGATACGCCGTGTTACACTTCCGGACGATGAAATCTTGCTAGTTTCACGTTTTGCAAGCGAAAGGCACGATGCACCGCGTTTCGTTCAATTCGTTTAAGAACTCTCGTATCTCGAACATCCGCGAGTGTTTCGCGTCGAAAACGTGGTCCCCGTCTGTTTAGACGCTAAAACGCGTATGACACTTGATTCGCACGAAGCCGTTGAGAAATGGCCGAGATACGCCGTGTTACACTTCCAGACGATGAAATCTTGCTAGTTCTCACGTTTTGAAGCGACACGCACGATGCACCGCGTGTCGTTCAATTCGTACAAGAACACTCGTATCTCGGACATCCATGAGTGTTTCGCGTCGAAAACGTAGTCGCCGTCTGTTTTAGACGCTAAAAACGTGTAGGACACTTGATTCGCACGAATCCGTTGAGAAATGGCCGAGATACGCCGTGTTGCACTTCCGGACGATGAATTCGTTCAAGAACTCTCGTATCTCGAACACCCGCAAGTGTTTCGCGTCGAAAACGTGGTCCCCGTCTGTTTTAGACGCTAAAAACGCGTATGACACTTGATTCGCACGAATTCGTTGAGAAATGGCCTTGATACGCCGTGTTACACTTCCGGACGATGAATTCGTTCAATTCGTACAAGAACTTTCGTATCTCGGACATCCGCGAGTGTTTCGCGTCGAAAACGTGGTCCCCGTCTGTTTTAGACGCTAAAAACGCGTATGACACTTGATTCGCACGAATCCGTTGAGAAATGGCCGAGATACGCCGTGTTACACTTCCGGACGATGAATTCATTCAATTCGTTCAAGAACTCTCGTATCTCGGACATCCGCGAGTGTTTCGTGTCGAAAACGTGGTCCCCGTCTGTTTTAGACGCTAGAAACGCGTATGATACTTGATAAGCACGAATACGTTGAGAAATGGCCGAGATACGCCGTGTTACACTTCCGGACGATGAAATCTTGCTAGTTCTCATGTTTTGCAAGCAAAACGCACGATGCACCGCGTTTCGTTCAGTTCGTTCAACAACACTCGTATCTCGGACATCCGCGAGTGTTTCGCGTCGAAAACGTGGTCCCCGTCTGTTTTAGACGCTAAAAACGCGTATGACACTTGATTCGCACGAATCCGTAGAGAAATGGCCGAGATACGCCGTGTTACACTTCCGGACGATGAATTCGTTCAATTCGTTCAAGAACTCTCGTATCTCGGACATCCGCGAGTGTTCCGCGTCGAAAACGTGGTCCCCGTCTGTTTTAGAGGCTAAAACCGCGTATGACACTTGATTCGCACGAATCCGTAGAGAAATGGCCGAGATACGCCGTGTTACACTTCCGGACGATGAAATCTTGCTAGTTCTCACGTTTGCAAGCGAAACGCACGATGCACCGCGTTTCGTTCAATTCGTTCAAGATATCTCGTATCTCGGACATCCATGAGTGTTTCGCGTCGAAAACATGGTCACCGTCTGTTTTAGACGCTAAAAACGTGGATGACACTTGATTCGCACGAATCCGTTGAGAAATGGCCGAGATACGCCGTGTTACACTTCCGGACGATGAAATCTTGCTAGTTTTCACGTTTTGCAAGCGAAAGGCACGATGCACCGCGTTTCGTTCAATTCGTTCAAGAACTCTCGTATCTCGGACATCCGCGAGTGTTTCGCGTCGAAAACGTGGTCCCCGTCTGTTTTAGACGCTAAAAACGCGTATGACACTTGATTCACACGAATCCGTTGAGAAATGGCCGAGATACGCCGTGTTACACATCCGGACGATGAAATCTTGCTAGTTCTCACGTTTTGGAAGCGACACGCACGATGCACCGCGTTTCGTTCAAGTCGTTCAAGAACTCTCGTATCTCGGACATCCGCGAGTGTTTCGCGTCGAAAACGTGGTCCCCGTCTGTTTTAGACGCTAAAAACGCGAATGACACTTGATTCGCACGAATCCGTTGAGAAATGGCCGAGATACGCCGGTTGCACTTCCGGACGATGAATTCGTTTAATTTGTTCAAGAACTCTCGTATCTCGGACATCCGCGAGTGTTTCGCGTCGTAAACGTGGTCCCCGTATGTTTTAGACGCTAAAAACGCGTATGACACTTGATTCGCACGAATCGGTTGAGAAATGGCCGAGATACGCCGTGTTACACTTCCGGACGATGAATTCGTTCAATTCGTACAAGAACTTTCGTATCTCGGACATCCGCTAGTGTTTCGCGTCGAAAACGTGGTCCCCGTCTGTTTTAGACGCTAAAAACGCGTATGACACTTGATTCGCACGAATCCGTTGAGAAATGGCCGAGATAGGCCGTGTTACACGTCCGGACGATGAATTCATTCAATTCGTTCAAGAACTCTCGTATCTCGGACATCCGCGAGTATTTCGCGTCGAAAACGTGGTCCCCGTCTGTTTTAGACCCTAAAAACGCGTATGACACTTGATTCGCACGAATCCGTTGAGAAATGGCCGAGATACGCCGTGTTACACTTCCGGACGATGAATTCGTTCAATTCGTACAAGAACTTTCGTCTCTCGGACATCCGCGAGTGTTTCGCGTCGAAAACGTGGTCCCCGTATGTTTTAGACGCTAAAAACGCGTATGACACTTGATTCGCACGAATCGGTTGAGAAATGGTCGAGATACGCCGTGTTACACTTCCGGACGATGAATTCGTTCAATTCGTACAAGAACTTTCGTATCTCGGACATCCGCGAGTGTTTCGCGTCGAAAACGTGGTCCCCGTCTGTTTTATACGCTAAAAACGCGTATGACACTTGATTCGCACGAATCCGTTGAGAAATGGCCGAGATAGGCCGTGTTACACTTCCGGACGATGAATTCATTCAATTCGTTCAAGAACTCTCGTATCTCGGACATCCGCGAGTATTTCGCGTCGAAAACGTGGTCCCCGTCTGTTTTAGACGCTAAAACCGCGTATGACACTTGATTCGCACGAATCGGTTGAGAAATGGCCGAGATACGCCGTGTTACACTTCCGGACGATGAATTCGTTCAATTCGTACAAGAACTTTCGTATCTCGGACATCCGCGAGTGTTTCGCGTCGAAAACGTGGTCCCCGACTGTTTTAGACGCTAAAAACGCGTATGACACTTGATTCGCACGAATCCGTTGAGAAATGGCCGAGATAGGCCGTGTTACACTTCCGGACGATGAATTCATTCAATTCGTTCAAGAACTCTCGTATCTCGGACATCCGCGAGTATTTCGCGTCGAAAACGTGGTCACCGTCTGTTTTAGACCCTAAAAACGCGTATGACACTTGATTCGCACGAATCCGTTGAGAAATGGCCGAGATACGCCGTGTTACACTTCCGGACGATGAATAAGCTCAATTCGATCAAGAACTCTCGTATCTCGGACATCCGCGAGTGTTTCGTGTCGAAAACGTGGTCCCCGTCTGTTTTGGACGCTAAAAACGTGTATGACACTTGATTCGCACGAATCCGTTGAGAAATGGCCGAGATACGCCGTGTTACACTTCCGGACGATGAAATCTTGCTAGTTTTCACGTTTTGCAAGGGAAAGGCACGATGCACCGAGTTTCGTTCAATTCGTTCAAGAACTCTCGTATCTCGGACATCCGCGAGTGTTTCGCGTCGAAAACGTGGTCCCCGTCTGTTTTAGACGCTAAAAACGCGTATGACACTTGATTCACACGAATCCGTTGAGAAATGGCCGAGATACGCCTTGTTACACTTCCGGACGATGAAATCTTGCTAGTTCTCACGTTTTGGAAGCGACACGCACGATGCACCGCGTTTCGTTCAAGTCGTTCAAGAACACTCGTATCTCGGACATCCGCGAGTGTTTCGCGTCGAAAACGTGGTCCCCGTCTGTTTTAGACGCTAAAAACGCGTATGACACTTGATTCGCACGAATCCGTTGAGAAATGGCCTTGATACGCCGTGTTACACTTCCGGACGATGAATTCGTTCAATTCGTACAAGAACTTTCGTATCTCGGACATCCGCGAGTATTCGCGTCGAAAACGTGGTCCCCGTCTGTTTTAGACGCTAAAAACGCGTATGACACTTGAATCGCACGAATCCGTTGAGAAATGGCCGAGATACGCCGTGTTACACTTCCGGACGATGAATTCGTTCAATTCGTACAAGAACTTTCGTATCTCGGACATCCGCGAGTGTTTCGCGTCGAAAACGTGGTCCCCGTCTGTTTTAGACGCTAAAAACGCGTATGACACTTGATTCGCACGAATCCGTTGAGAAATGGCCGAGATACGCCGTGTTACACTTCCGGACGATGAAATCTTGCTAGTTCTCACGTTTTGGAAGCGACACGCACGATGCACCGCGTTTCGTTCAAGTCGTTCAAGAACTCTCGTATCTCGGACATCCGCGAGTGTTTCGCGTCGAAAACGTGGTCCCCGTCTGTTTTAGACGCTAAAAACGCGTATGACACTTGATTCGCACGAATCCGTTGAGAAATGGCCGAGATAAGCCGTGTTACACTTCAGACGATGAAATCTTGCTAGTTCTCACGTTTTGGAAGCGACACGCACGATGCACCGCGTTTCGTTCAAGTCGTTCAAGAACTCTCGTATCTCGGACATCCGCGAGTGTTTCGCGTCGAAAACGTGGTCCCCGTCTGTTTTAGACGCTAAAAACGCGTATGACACTTGATTCACACGAATCCGTTGAGAAATGGCCGAGATACGCCGTGTTACACTTCCGGACGATGAAATCTTGCTAGTTCTCACGTTTTGGAAGCGACACGCACGATGCACCGCGTTTCGTTCAAGTCGTTCAAGAACTCTCGTATCTCGGACATCCGCGAGTGTTTCGCGTCGAAAACGTGGTCCCCGTCTGTTTTAGACGCTAAAAACGCGAATGACACTTGATTCGCACGAATCCGTTGAGAAATGGCCGAGATACGCCGGTTGCACTTCCGGACGATGAATTCGTTTAATTTGTTCAAGAACTCTCGTATCTCGGACATCCGCGAGTGTTTCGCGTCGTAAACGTGGTCCCCGTATGTTTTAGACGCTAAAAACGCGTATGACACTTGATTCGCACGAATCGGTTGAGAAATGGCCGAGATACGCCGTGTTACACTTCCGGACGATGAATTCGTTCAATTCGTACAAGAACTTTCGTATCTCGGACATCCGCTAGTGTTTCGCGTCGAAAACGTGGTCCCCGTCTGTTTTAGACGCTAAAAACGCGTATGACACTTGATTCGCACGAATCCGTTGAGAAATGGCCGAGATAGGCCGTGTTACACGTCCGGACGATGAATTCATTCAATTCGTTCAAGAACTCTCGTATCTCGGACATCCGCGAGTATTTCGCGTCGAAAACGTGGTCCCCGTCTGTTTTAGACCCTAAAAACGCGTATGACACTTGATTCGCACGAATCCGTTGAGAAATGGCCGAGATACGCCGTGTTACACTTCCGGACGATGAATTCGTTCAATTCGTACAAGAACTTTCGTCTCTCGGACATCCGCGAGTGTTTCGCGTCGAAAACGTGGTCCCCGTATGTTTTAGACGCTAAAAACGCGTATGACACTTGATTCGCACGAATCGGTTGAGAAATGGTCGAGATACGCCGTGTTACACTTCCGGACGATGAATTCGTTCAATTCGTACAAGAACTTTCGTATCTCGGACATCCGCGAGTGTTTCGCGTCGAAAACGTGGTCCCCGTCTGTTTTATACGCTAAAAACGCGTATGACACTTGATTCGCACGAATCCGTTGAGAAATGGCCGAGATAGGCCGTGTTACACTTCCGGACGATGAATTCATTCAATTCGTTCAAGAACTCTCGTATCTCGGACATCCGCGAGTATTTCGCGTCGAAAACGTCGTCCCCGTCTGTTTTAGACGCTAAAACCGCGTATGACACTTGATTCGCACGAATCGGTTGAGAAATGGCCGAGATACGCCGTGTTACACTTCCGGACGATGAATTCGTTCAATTCGTAAAAGAACTTTCGTATCTCGGACATCCGCGAGTGTTTCGCGTCGAAAACGTGGTCCCCGTCTGTTTTAGACGCTAAAAACGCGTATGACACTTGATTCGCACGAATCCGTTGAGAAATGGCCGAGATAGGCCGTGTTACACTTCCGGACGATGAATTCATTCAATTCGTTCAAGAACTCTCGTATCTCGGACATCCGCGAGTATTTCGCGTCGAAAACGTGGTCCCCGTCTGTTTTAGACCCTAAAAACGCGTATGACACTTGATTCGCACGAATCCGTTGAGAAATGGCCGAGATACGCCGTGTTACACTTCCGGACGATGAATAAGTTCAATTCGATCAAGAACTCTCGTATCTCGGACATCCGCGAGTGTTTCGTGTCGAAAACGTGGTCCCCGTCTGTTTTGGACGCTAAAAACGTGTATGACACTTGATTCGCACGAATCCGTTGAGAAATGGCCGAGATACGCCGTGTTACACTTCCGGACGATGAAATCTTGCTAGTTCTCACGTTTTGGAAGCGACACGCACGATGCACCGCGTTTCGTTCAAGTCGTTCAAGAACTCTCGTATCTCGGACATCCGCGAGTGTTTCGCGTCGAAAACGTGGTCCCCGTCTGTTTTAGACGCTAAAAACGCGTATGACACTTGATTCGCACGAATCCGTTGAGAAATGGCCGAGATACGCCGTGTTACACTTCCAGACGATGAAATCTTGCTAGTTCTCACGTTTTGGAAGTGACACGCACGATGCACCGCGTTTCGTTCAATTCGTTCAAGAACTCTCGTATCTCGGACATCCGCGAGTGTTTCGCGTCGAAAACGTTGTCCCCGTCTGTTTTAGACGCTAAAAACGTGTATGACACTTGATTCGCACGAATCCGTCGAGAAATGGCCGAGATACGCCGTGTTGCACTTCCGGACGATGAATTCATTCAAGAACTCTCGTATCTCGGACATCCGCGAGTGTTTCGCGTCGAAAACGTGGTCCCCGTCTGTTTTAGACGCTAAAAACGCGTATGACACTTGATTCGCACGAATCCGTTGAGAAATGGCCTTGATACGCCGTGTTACACTTCCGGACGATGAATTCGTTCAATTCGTACAAGAACTTTCGTATCTCGGACATCCGCGAGTATTTCGCGTCGAAAACGTGGTCCCCGTCTGTTTTGGACGCTAAAAACGCGTATGACACTTGAATCGCACGAATCCGTTGAGAAATGGCCGAGATACGCCGTGTTACACTTCCGGACGATGAATTCGTTCAATTCGTACAAGAACTTTCGTATCTCGGACATCCGCGAGTGTTTCGCGTCGAAAACGTGGTCCCCGTCTGTTTTAGACGCTAAAAACGCGTATGACACTTGATTCGCACGAATCCGTTGAGAAATGGCCGAGATACGCCGTGTTACACTTCCGGACGATGAATTCATTCAATTCGTTCAAGAACTCTCGTATCTCGGACATCCGCGAGTGTTTCGTATCGAAAACGTGGTCCCCGTCTGTTTTAGACGCTAGAAACGCGTATGATACTTGATAAGCACGAATACGTTGAGAAATGGCCGAGATACGCCGTGTTACACTTCCGGACGATGAAATCTTGCTAGTTCTCATGTTTTGCAAGCAAAACGCACGATGCACCGCGTTTCGTTCAGTTCGTTCAACAACACTCGTATCTCGGACATCCGCGAGTGCTTCGCGTCGAAAACGTGGTCCCCGTCTGTTTTAGACGCTAAAAACGCGTATGACACTTGATTCGCACGAATCCGTAGAGAAATGGCCGAGATACGCCGTGTTACACTTCCGGACGATGAATTCGTTCAATTCGTTCAAGAACTCTCGTATCTCGGACATCCGCGAGTGTTCCGCGTCGAAAACGAGGTCCCCGTCTGTTTTAGAGGCTAAAACCGCGTATGACACTTGATTCGCACGAATCCGTAGAGAAATGGCCGAGATACGCCGTGTTACACTTCCGGACGATGAAATCTTGCTAGTTCTCACGTTTGCAAGCGAAACGCACGATGCACCGCGTTTCGTTCAATTCGTTCAAGATATCTCGTATCTCGGACATCCATGAGTGTTTCGCGTCGAAAACGTGGTCACCGTCTGTTTTAGACGCTAAAAACGTGTATGACACTTGATTCGCACGAATCCGTTGAGAAATGGCCGAGATACGCCGTGTTACACTTCCGGACGATGAAATCTTGCTAGTTTTCACGTTTTGCAAGCGAAAGGCACGATGCACCGCGTTTCGTTCAATTCGTTCAAGAACTCTCGTATCTCCGGACATCCGCGAGTGTTTCGCGTCGAAAACGTTGTCCCCGTCTGTTTTAGACGCTAAAAACGTGTATGACACTTGATTCGCACGAATCCGTTGAGAAATGGCCGAGATACGCCGTGTTGCACTTCCGGACGATGAATTCGTTCAAGAACTCTCGTATCTCGGACATCCGCGAGTGTTTCGCGTCGAAAACGTGGTCCCCGTCTGTTTTAGACGCTAAAAACGCGTATGACACTTGATTCGCACGAATACGTTGAGAAATGGCCTTGATACGCCGTGTTACACTTCCGGACGATGAATTCGTTCAATTCGTACAAGAACTTTCGTATCTCGGACATCCGCGAGTATTTCGCGTCGAAAACGTGGTCCCCGTCTGTTTTAGACGCTAAAAACGCGTATGACACTTGATTCGCACGAATCCGTTGAGAAATGGCCGAGATACGCCGTGTTACACTTCCGGACGATGAATTCGTTCAATTCGTACAAGAACTTTCGTATCTCGGACATCCGCGAGTGTTTCGCGTCGAAAACGTGGTCCCCGTCTGTTTTAGACGCTAAAAACGCGTATGACACTTGATTCGCACGAATCCGTTGAGAAATGGCCGAGATACGCCGTGTTACACTTCCGGACGATGAATTCATTCAATTCGTTCAAGAACTCTCGTATCTCGGACATCCGCGAGTGTTTCGTGTCGAAAACGTGGTCCCCGTCTGTTTTAGACGCTAGAAACGCGTATGATACTTGATAAGCACGAATACGTTGAGAAATGGCCGAGATACGCCGTGTTACACTTCCGGACGATGAAATCTTGCTAGTTCTCATGTTTTGCAAGCAAAACGCACGATGCACCGCGTTTCGTTCAGTTCGTTCAACAACACTCGTATCTCGGACATCCGCGAGTGCTTCGCGTCGAAAACGTGGTCCCCGTCTGTTTTAGACGCTAAAAACGCGTATGACACTTGATTCGCACGAATCCGTAGAGAAATGGCCGAGATACGCCGTGTTACACTTCCGGACGATGAATTCGTTCAATTCGTTCAAGAACTCTCGTATCTCGGACATCCGCGAGTGTTCCGCGTCGAAAACGAGGTCCCCGTCTGTTTTAGAGGCTAAAACCGCGTATGACACTTGATTCGCACGAATCCGTAGAGAAATGGCCGAGATACGCCGTGTTACACTTCCGGACGATGAAATCTTGCTAGTTCTCACGTTTGCAAGCGAAACGCACGATGCACCGCGTTTCGTTCAATTCGTTCAAGATATCTCGTATCTCGGACATCCATGAGTGTTTCGCGTCGAAAACGTGGTCACCGTCTGTTTTAGACGCTAAAAACGTGTATGACACTTGATTCGCACGAATCCGTTGAGAAATGGCCGAGATACGCCGTGTTACACTTCCGGACGATGAAATCTTGCTAGTTTTCACGTTTTGCAAGCGAAAGGCACGATGCACCGCGTTTCGTTCAATTCGTTCAAGAACTCTCGTATCTCGGACATCCGCGAGTGTTTCGCGTCGAAAACGTGGTCCCCGTCTGTTTTAGACGCTAAAAACGCGTATGACACTTGATTCACACGAATCCGTTGAGAAATGGCCGAGATACGCCGTGTTACACATCCGGACGATGAAATCTTGCTAGTTCTCACGTTTTGGAAGCGACACGCACGATGCACCGCGTTTCGTTCAAGTCGTTCAAGAACTCTCGTATCTCGGACATCCGCGAGTGTTTCGCGTCGAAAACGTGGTCCCCGTCTGTTTTAGACGCTAAAAACGCGAATGACACTTGATTCGCACGAATCCGTTGAGAAATGGCCGAGATACGCCGGTTGCACTTCCGGACGATGAATTCGTTCAATTCGTTCAAGAACTCTCGTATCTCGGACATCCGCGAGTGTTTCGCGTCGTAAACGTGGTCCCCGTATGTTTTAGACGCTAAAAACGCGTATGACACTTGATTCGCACGAATCGGTTGAGAAATGGCCGAGATACGCCGTGTTACACTTCCGGACGATGAATTCGTTCAATTCGTACAAGAACTTTCGTATCTCGGACATCCGCGAGTGTTTCGCGTCGAAAACGTTGTCCCCGTCTGTTTTAGACGCTAAAAACGCGTATGACACTTGATTCGCACGAATCCGTTGAGAAATGGCCGAGATCGGCCGTGTTACACTTCCGGACGATGAATTCATTCAATTCGTTCAAGAACTCTCGTATCTCGGACATCCGCGAGTATTTCGCGTCGAAAACGTGGTCCCCGTCTGTTTTAGACCCTAAAAACGCGTATGACACTTGATTCGCACGAATCCGTTGAGAAATGGCCGAGATACGCCGTGTTACACTTCCGGACGATGAATTCGTTCAATTCGTACAAGAACTTTCGTATCTCGGACATCCGCGAGTGTTTCGCGTCGAAAACGTGGTCCCCGTCTGTTTTAGACGCTAAAAACGCGTATGACACTTGATTCGCACGAATCCGTTGAGAAATGGCCGAGATCGGCCGTGTTACACTTCCGGACGATGAATTCATTCAATTCGTTCAAGAACTCTCGTATCTCGGACATCCGCGAGTATTTCGCGTCGAAAACGTGGTCCCCGTCTGTTTTAGACCCTAAAAACGCGTATGACACTTGATTCGCACGAATCCGTTGAGAAATGGCCGAGATACGCCGTGTTACACTTCCGGACGATGAATTCGTTCAATTCGTACAAGAACTTTCGTATCTCGGACATCCGCGAGTGTTTCGCGTCGAAAACGTGGTCCCCGTCTGTTTTAGACGCTAAAAACGCGTATGACACTTGATTCGCACGAATCCGTTGAGAAATGGCCGAGATACGCCGTGTTACACTTCCGGACGATGAATAAGTTCAATTCGATCAAGAACTCTCGTATCTCGGACAACCGCGAGTGTTTCGTGTCGAAAACGTGGTCCCCGTCTGTTTTAGACGCTAGAAACGCGTATGATACTTGATAAGCACGAATACGTTGAGAAATGGCCGAGATACGCCGTGTTACACTTCCGGACGATGAAATCTTGCTAGTTCTCATGTTTTGCAAGCAAAACGCACGATGCACCGCGTTTCGTTCAGTTCGTTCAACAACACTCGTATCTCGGACATCCGCGAGTGTTTCGCGTCGAAAACGTGGTCCCCGTCTGTTTTAGAGGCTAAAACCGCGTATGACACTTGATTCGCACGAATCCGTAGAGAAATGGCCGAGATACGCCGTGTTACACTTCCGGACGATGAAATCTTGCTAGTTCTCACGTTTGCAAGCGAAACGCACGATGCACCGCGTTTCGTTCAATTCGTTCAAGATATCTCGTATCTCGGACATCCATGAGTGTTTCGCGTCGAAAACGTGGTCACCGTCTGTTTTGGACGCTAAATACGTGTATGACACTTGATTCGCACGAATCCGTTGAGAAATGGCCGAGATACGCCGTGTTACACTTCCGGACGATGAAATCTTGCTAGTTTTCACGTTTTGCAAGCGAAAGGCACGATGCACCGCGTTTCGTTCAATTCGTTCAAGAACTCTCGTATCTCGGACATCCGCGAGTGTTTCGCGTCGAAAACGTGGTCCCCGTCTGTTTTAGACGCTAAAAACGCGTATGACACTTGATTCACACGAATCCGTTGAGAAATGGCCGAGATACGCCGTGTTACACTTCCGGACGATGAATTCGTTCAATTCGTACAAGAACTTTCGTATCTCGGACATCCGCGAGTGTTTCGCGTCGAAAACGTGGTCCGCGTCTGTTTTAGACGCTAAAAACGCGTATGACACTTGATTCGCACGAATCCGTTGAGAAATGGCCGAGATAGGCCGTGTTACACTTCCGGACGATGAATTCATTCAATTCGTTCAAGAACTCTCGTATCTCGGACATCCGCGAGTGTTTCGCGTCGAAAACGTGGTCCCCGTCTGTTTTAGACGCTATAAACGCGTATGACACTTGATTCGCACGAATCCGTTGAGAAATGGCCGAGATACGCCGTGTTACACTTCCGGACGATGAAATCTTGCTAGTTTTCACGTTTTAGCAAGCGAAAGGCACGATACACCGCGTTTCGTTCAATTCGTTCAAGAACTCTCGTATCTCGGACATCCGCGAGTGTTTCGCGTCGAAAACATGGTCCCCGTCTGTTTTAGACGCTATAAACGCGTATGACACTTGATTCGCACGAATCCGTTGAGAAATGGCCGAGATACGCCGTGTTACACTTCCGGACGATGAAATCTTGCTAGTTTTCACGTTTTAGCAAGCGAAAGGCACGATGCACCGCGTTTCGTTCAATTCGTTCAAGAACTCTCGTATCTCGGACATCCGCGAGTGTTTCGCGTCGAAAACATGGTCCCCGTCTGTTTTAGACGCTAAAAACGCGTATGACACTTGATTCGCACGAATCCGTTGAGGAATGGCCGAGATACGCCGTGTTACACTTCCGGACGATGAAATCTTGCTAGTTCTCACGTTTTGCAAGCGAAACGCACGATGCACCGCGTTTCGTTCAATTACTTCGAGAACTCTCGTATCTCGGACACCGCGAGTGTTCCGCGTCGAAAACGTGGTGCACGTCTGTTTTAGACGCTAAAAACGCGTATGACACTTGATTCGCACGAATCCGTAGAGAAATGGCCGAGATACGCCGTGTTACACTTCCGGACGATGAATTCGTTCAATTCGTTCAAGAACTCTCGTATCTCGGACATCCGCGAATGTTCCGCGTCGAAAACGTGGTCCCCGTGTGTTTTAGAGGCTAAAACCGCGTATGACACTTGATTCGCACGAATCCGTTTAGAAATGGCCGAGATACGCCGTGTTACACTTCCGGACGATGAAATCTTGCTAGTTCTCACGTTTGCAAGCGAAACGCACGATGCACCGCGTTTCGTTCAATTCGTTCAAGAACTCTCGTATCTCAGACATCCGCGAGTGTTTCGCCGTCGAAAACGTGGTCCCCGTCTGTTTTAGACGCCATAAAGGCGAATGACACTTGATTCGCACGAATCCGTTTGGAAATGGCCGAGATACGCCGTGTTACACTTCCGGACGATGAAATCTTGCTAGTTTTCACGTTTTGCAAGCGAAAGGCACGATGCACCGCGTTTCGTTCAACTCGTTCAAGAACTCTCGTATCTCGGACATCCGCGAGTGTTTCGCGTCGAAAACGTGGTCCCCGTCTGTTTTAGACGCTAAAAACGCGTATGACACTTGATTCGCACGAATCCGTTGAGAAATGGCCGAGATTCGCCGTGTTACACTTCCAGACGATGAAATCTTGCTAGTTCTCACGTTTTGGAAGCGACACGCACGATGCACCGCGTTTCGTTCAATTCGTTCAAGAACTCTCGTATCTCGGACATCCGCGAGTGTTTCGCGTCGAAAACGTGGTCCCCGTCTGTTTTAGACGCTAAAAACGCGTATGACACTTGATTCGCACGAATCCGTTGAGAAATGGCCTTGATACGCCGTGTTACACTTCCGGACGATGAATTCGTTCAATTCGTACAAGAACTTTCGTATCTCGGACATCCGCGAGTGTTTCGCGTCGAAAACGTGGTCCCCGTCTGTTTTAGACGCTAAAAACGCGTATGACACTTGATTCGCACGAATCCGTAGAGAAATGGCCGAGATACGCCGTGTTACACTTCCGGACGATGAATTCGTTCAATTCGTTCAAGAACTCTCGTATCTCGGACATCCGCGAGTGTTCCGCGTCGAAAACGTGGTCCCCGTGTGTTTTAGAGGCTAAAACCGCGTATGACACTTGATTCGCACGAATCCGTTTAGAAATGGCCGAGATACGCCGTGTTACACTTCCGGACGATGAAATCTTGCTAGTTCTCACGTTTGCAAGCGAAACGCACGATGCACCGCGTTTCGTTCAATTCGTTCAAGAACTCTCGTATCTCAGACATCCGCGAGTGTTTCGCCGTCGAAAACGTGGTCCCCGTCTGTTTTAGACGCTATAAACGCGAATGACACTTGATTCGCACGAATCCGTTGAGAAATGGCCGAGATACGCCGTGTTACACTTCCGGACGATGAAATCTTGCTGGTTTTCACGTTTTGCAAGCGAAACGCACGATGCACCGCGTTTCGTTCAATTACTTCGAGAACTCTCGTATCTCGGACACCCGCGAGTGTTCCGCGTCGAAAACGTGGTGCACGTCTGTTTTAGACGCTAAAAACGCGTATGACACTTGATTCGCACGAATCCGTAGAGAAATGGCCGAGATACGCCGTGTTACACTTCCGGACGATGAATTCGTTCAATTCGTTCAAGAACTCTCGTATCTCGGACATCCGCGAATGTTCCGCGTCGAAAACGTGGTCCCCGTGTGTTTTAGAGGCTAAAACCGCGTATGACACTTGATAAGCACGAATTCGTTGTGAAATGGCCGAGATACGCCGTGTTACACTTCCAGACGATGAAATCTTGCTAGTTCTCATGTTTTGCAAGCAAAACGCACGATGCACCGCGTTTCGTTCAATTCGTTCAACAACACTCGTAACTCGAACATCCGCGAGTGTTTCGCGTCGAAAACGTGGTCCCCGTCTGTTTTAGACGCTAAAAACGCGTATGACACTTGATTCGCACGAATCCGTTGAGAAATGGCCGAGATTCGCCGTGTTACACTTCCAGACGATGAAATCTTGCTAGTTCTCACGTTTTGGAAGCGACACGCACGATGCACCGCGTTTCGTTCAATTCGTTCAAGAACTCTCGTATCTCGGACATCCGCGAGTGTTTCGCGTCGAAAACGTGGTCCCCGTCTGTTTTAGACGCTAAAAACGCGTATGACACTTGATTCGCACGAATCCGTTGAGAAATGGCCTTGATACGCCGTGTTACACTTCCGGACGATGAATTCGTTCAATTCGTACAAGAACTTTCGTATCTCGGACATCCGCGAGTGTTCCGCGTCGAAAACGTGGTCCCCGTGTGTTTTAGAGGCTAAAACCGCGTATGACACTTGATTCGCACGAATCCGTTTAGAAATGGCCGAGATACGCCGTGTTACACTTCCGGACGATGAATTCGTTCAAGAACTCTCGTATCTCGGACATCCGCGAGTGTTTCGCGTCGAAAACGTGGTCCCCGTCTGTTTTAGACGCTAAAAACGCGTATGACACTTGATTCGCACGAATCCGTTGAGAAATGGCCTTGATACGCCGTGTTACACTTCCGGACGATGAATTCGTTCAATTCGTACAAGAACTTTCGTATCTCGGACATCCGCGAGTGTTTCGCGTCGAAAACGTGGTCCCCGTCTGTTTTAGACGCTAAAAACGCGTATGACACTTGATTCGCACGAATCCGTTGAGAAATGGCCGAGATACGCCGTGTTACACTTCCGGACGATGAATTCATTCAATTCGTTCAAGAACTCTCGTATCTCGGACATCCGCGAGTGTTTCGTATCGAAAACGTGGTCCCCGTCTGTTTTAGACGCTAGAAACGCGTATGATACTTGATAAGCACGAATACGTTGAGAAATGGCCGAGATACGCCGTGTTACACTTCCGGACGATGAAATCTTGCTAGTTCTCATGTTTTGCAAGCAAAACGCACGATGCACCGCGTTTCGTTCAGTTCGTTCAACAACACTCGTATCTCGGACATCCGCGAGTGCTTCGCGTCGAAAACGTGGTCCCCGTCTGTTTTAGACGCTAAAAACGCGTATGACACTTGATTCGCACGAATCCGTAGAGAAATGGCCGAGATACGCCGTGTTACACTTCCGGACGATGAATTCGTTCAATTCGTTCAAGAACTCTCGTATCTCGGACATCCGCGAGTGTTCCGCGTCGAAAACGAGGTCCCCGTCTGTTTTAGAGGCTAAAACCGCGTATGACACTTGATTCGCACGAATCCGTAGAGAAATGGCCGAGATACGCCGTGTTACACTTCCGGACGATGAAATCTTGCTAGTTCTCACGTTTGCAAGCGAAACGCACGATGCACCGCGTTTCGTTCAATTCGTTCAAGATATCTCGTATCTCGGACATCCATGAGTGTTTCGCGTCGAAAACGTGGTCACCGTCTGTTTTAGACGCTAAAAACGTGTATGACACTTGATTCGCACGAATCCGTTGAGAAATGGCCGAGATACGCCGTGTTACACTTCCGGACGATGAAATCTTGCTAGTTTTCACGTTTTGCAAGCGAAAGGCACGATGCACCGCGTTTCGTTCAATTCGTTCAAGAACTCTCGTATCTCCGGACATCCGCGAGTGTTTCGCGTCGAAAACGTTGTCCCCGTCTGTTTTAGACGCTAAAAACGTGTATGACACTTGATTCGCACGAATCCGTTGAGAAATGGCCGAGATACGCCGTGTTGCACTTCCGGACGATGAATTCGTTCAAGAACTCTCGTATCTCGGACATCCGCGAGTGTTTCGCGTCGAAAACGTGGTCCCCGTCTGTTTTAGACGCTAAAAACGCGTATGACACTTGATTCGCACGAATACGTTGAGAAATGGCCTTGATACGCCGTGTTACACTTCCGGACGATGAATTCGTTCAATTCGTACAAGAACTTTCGTATCTCGGACATCCGCGAGTATTTCGCGTCGAAAACGTGGTCCCCGTCTGTTTTAGACGCTAAAAACGCGTATGACACTTGATTCGCACGAATCCGTTGAGAAATGGCCGAGATACGCCGTGTTACACTTCCGGACGATGAATTCGTTCAATTCGTACAAGAACTTTCGTATCTCGGACATCCGCGAGTGTTTCGCGTCGAAAACGTGGTCCCCGTCTGTTTTAGACGCTAAAAACGCGTATGACACTTGATTCGCACGAATCCGTTGAGAAATGGCCGAGATACGCCGTGTTACACTTCCGGACGATGAATTCATTCAATTCGTTCAAGAACTCTCGTATCTCGGACATCCGCGAGTGTTTCGTATCGAAAACGTGGTCCCCGTCTGTTTTAGACGCTAGAAACGCGTATGATACTTGATAAGCACGAATACGTTGAGAAATGGCCGAGATACGCCGTGTTACACTTCCGGACGATGAAATCTTGCTAGTTCTCATGTTTTGCAAGCAAAACGCACGATGCACCGCGTTTCGTTCAGTTCGTTCAACAACACTCGTATCTCGGACATCCGCGAGTGCTTCGCGTCGAAAACGTGGTCCCCGTCTGTTTTAGACGCTAAAAACGCGTATGACACTTGATTCGCACGAATCCGTAGAGAAATGGCCGAGATACGCCGTGTTACACTTCCGGACGATGAATTCGTTCAATTCGTTCAAGAACTCTCGTATCTCGGACATCCGCGAGTGTTCCGCGTCGAAAACGAGGTCCCCGTCTGTTTTAGAGGCTAAAACCGCGTATGACACTTGATTCGCACGAATCCGTAGAGAAATGGCCGAGATACGCCGTGTTACACTTCCGGACGATGAAATCTTGCTAGTTCTCACGTTTGCAAGCGAAACGCACGATGCACCGCGTTTCGTTCAATTCGTTCAAGATATCTCGTATCTCGGACATCCATGAGTGTTTCGCGTCGAAAACGTGGTCACCGTCTGTTTTAGACGCTAAAAACGTGTATGACACTTGATTCGCACGAATCCGTTGAGAAATGGCCGAGATACGCCGTGTTACACTTCCGGACGATGAAATCTTGCTAGTTTTCACGTTTTGCAAGCGAAAGGCACGATGCACCGCGTTTCGTTCAATTCGTTCAAGAACTCTCGTATCTCCGGACATCCGCGAGTGTTTCGCGTCGAAAACGTTGTCCCCGTCTGTTTTAGACGCTAAAAACGTGTATGACACTTGATTCGCACGAATCCGTTGAGAAATGGCCGAGATACGCCGTGTTGCACTTCCGGACGATGAATTCGTTCAAGAACTCTCGTATCTCGGACATCCGCGAGTGTTTCGCGTCGAAAACGTGGTCCCCGTCTGTTTTAGACGCTAAAAACGCGTATGACACTTGATTCGCACGAATACGTTGAGAAATGGCCTTGATACGCCGTGTTACACTTCCGGACGATGAATTCGTTCAATTCGTACAAGAACTTTCGTATCTCGGACATCCGCGAGTATTTCGCGTCGAAAACGTGGTCCCCGTCTGTTTTAGACGCTAAAAACGCGTATGACACTTGATTCGCACGAATCCGTTGAGAAATGGCCGAGATACGCCGTGTTACACTTCCGGACGATGAATTCGTTCAATTCGTACAAGAACTTTCGTATCTCGGACATCCGCGAGTGTTTCGCGTCGAAAACGTGGTCCCCGTCTGTTTTAGACGCTAAAAACGCGTATGACACTTGATTCGCACGAATCCGTTGAGAAATGGCCGAGATACGCCGTGTTACACTTCCGGACGATGAATTCATTCAATTCGTTCAAGAACTCTCGTATCTCGGACATCCGCGAGTGTTTCGTGTCGAAAACGTGGTCCCGTCTGTTTTAGACGCTAGAAACGCGTATGATACTTGATAAGCACGAATACGTTGAGAAATGGCCGAGATACGCCGTGTTACACTTCCGGACGATGAATTCGTTCAATTCGTACAAGAACTTTCGTATCTCGGACATCCGCGAGTATTTCGCGTCGAAAACGTGGTCCCCGTCTGTTTTAGACGCTAAAAACGCGTATGACACTTGATTCGCACGAATCCGTTGAGAAATGGCCGAGATACGCCGTGTTACACATCCGGACGATGAAATCTTGCTGGTTCTCACGTTTTGGAAGCGACACGCACGATGCACCGCGTTTCGTTCAAGTCGTTCAAGAACTCTCGTATCTCGGACATCCGCGAGTGTTTCGCGTCGAAAACGTGGTCCCCGTCTGTTTTAGACGCTAAAAACGCGAATGACACTTGATTCGCACGAATCCGTTGAGAAATGGCCGAGATACGCCGGTTGCACTTCCGGACGATGAATTCGTTCAATTCGTTCAAGAACTCTCGTATCTCGGACATCCGCGAGTGTTTCGCGTCGTAAACGTGGTCCCCGTATGTTTTAGACGCTAAAAACGCGTATGACACTTGATTCGCACGAATCGGTTGAGAAATGGCCGAGATACGCCGTGTTACACTTCCGGACGATGAATTCGTTCAATTCGTACAAGAACTTTCGTATCTCGGACATCCGCGAGTGTTTCGCGTCGAAAACGTTGTCCCGTCTGTTTTAGACGCTAAAAACGCGTATGACACTTGATTCGCACGAATCCGTTGAGAAATGGCCGAGATCGGCCGTGTTACACTTCCGGACGATGAATTCATTCAATTCGTTCAAGAACTCTCGTATCTCGGACATCCGCGAGTATTTCGCGTCGAAAACGTGGTCCCCGTCTGTTTTAGACCCTAAAAACGCGTATGACACTTGATTCGCACGAATCCGTTGAGAAATGGCCGAGATACGCCGTGTTACACTTCCGGACGATGAATTCGTTCAATTCGTACAAGAACTTTCGTATCTCGGACATCCGCGAGTGTTTCGCGTCGAAAACGTGGTCCCCGTCTGTTTTAGACGCTAAAAACGCGTATGACACTTGATTCGCACGAATCCGTTGAGAAATGGCCGAGATCGGCCGTGTTACACTTCCGGACGATGAATTCATTCAATTCGTTCAAGAACTCTCGTATCTCGGACATCCGCGAGTATTTCGCGTCGAAAACGTGGTCCCCGTCTGTTTTAGACCCTAAAAACGCGTATGACACTTGATTCGCACGAATCCGTTGAGAAATGGCCGAGATACGCCGTGTTACACTTCCGGACGATGAATTCGTTCAATTCGTACAAGAACTTTCGTATCTCGGACATCCGCGAGTGTTTCGCGTCGAAAACGTGGTCCCCGTCTGTTTTAGACGCTAAAAACGCGTATGACACTTGATTCGCACGAATCCGTTGAGAAATGGCCGAGATACGCCGTGTTACACTTCCGGACGATGAATAAGTTCAATTCGATCAAGAACTCTCGTATCTCGGACAACCGCGAGTGTTTCGTGTCGAAAACGTGGTCCCCGTCTGTTTTAGACGCTAGAAACGCGTATGATACTTGATAAGCACGAATACGTTGAGAAATGGCCGAGATACGCCGTGTTACACTTCCGGACGATGAAATCTTGCTAGTTCTCATGTTTTGCAAGCAAAACGCACGATGCACCGCGTTTCGTTCAGTTCGTTCAACAACACTCGTATCTCGGACATCCGCGAGTGTTTCGCGTCGAAAACGTGGTCCCCGTCTGTTTTAGAGGCTAAAACCGCGTATGACACTTGATTCGCACGAATCCGTAGAGAAATGGCCGAGATACGCCGTGTTACACTTCCGGACGATGAAATCTTGCTAGTTCTCACGTTTGCAAGCGAAACGCACGATGCACCGCGTTTCGTTCAATTCGTTCAAGATATCTCGTATCTCGGACATCCATGAGTGTTTCGCGTCGAAAACGTGGTCACCGTCTGTTTTGGACGCTAAATACGTGTATGACACTTGATTCGCACGAATCCGTTGAGAAATGGCCGAGATACGCCGTGTTACACTTCCGGACGATGAAATCTTGCTAGTTTTCACGTTTTGCAAGCGAAAGGCACGATGCACCGCGTTTCGTTCAATTCGTTCAAGAACTCTCGTATCTCGGACATCCGCGAGTGTTTCGCGTCGAAAACGTGGTCCCCGTCTGTTTTAGACGCTAAAAACGCGTATGACACTTGATTCACACGAATCCGTTGAGAAATGGCCGAGATACGCCGTGTTACACTTCCGGACGATGAATTCGTTCAATTCGTACAAGAACTTTCGTATCTCGGACATCCGCGAGTGTTTCGCGTCGAAAACGTGGTCCGCGTCTGTTTTAGACGCTAAAAACGCGTATGACACTTGATTCGCACGAATCCGTTGAGAAATGGCCGAGATAGGCCGTGTTACACTTCCGGACGATGAATTCATTCAATTCGTTCAAGAACTCTCGTATCTCGGACATCCGCGAGTGTTTCGCGTCGAAACGTGGTCCCCGTCTGTTTTAGACGCTATAAACGCGTATGACACTTGATTCGCACGAATCCGTTGAGAAATGGCCGAGATACGCCGTGTTACACTTCCGGACGATGAAATCTTGCTAGTTTTCACGTTTTAGCAAGCGAAAGGCACGATACACCGCGTTTCGTTCAATTCGTTCAAGAACTCTCGTATCTCGGACATCCGCGAGTGTTTCGCGTCGAAAACATGGTCCCCGTCTGTTTTAGACGCTATAAACGCGTATGACACTTGATTCGCACGAATCCGTTGAGAAATGGCCGAGATACGCCGTGTTACACTTCCGGACGATGAAATCTTGCTAGTTTTCACGTTTTAGCAAGCGAAAGGCACGATGCACCGCGTTTCGTTCAATTCGTTCAAGAACTCTCGTATCTCGGACATCCGCGAGTGTTTCGCGTCGAAAACATGGTCCCCGTCTGTTTTAGACGCTAAAAACGCGTATGACACTTGATTCGCACGAATCCGTTGAGGAATGGCCGAGATACGCCGTGTTACACTTCCGGACGATGAAATCTTGCTAGTTCTCACGTTTTGCAAGCGAAACGCACGATGCACCGCGTTTCGTTCAATTACTTCGAGAACTCTCGTATCTCGGACACCCGCGAGTGTTCCGCGTCGAAAACGTGGTGCACGTCTGTTTTAGACGCTAAAAACGCGTATGACACTTGATTCGCACGAATCCGTAGAGAAATGGCCGAGATACGCCGTGTTACACTTCCGGACGATGAATTCGTTCAATTCGTTCAAGAACTCTCGTATCTCGGACATCCGCGAATGTTCCGCGTCGAAAACGTGGTCCCCGTGTGTTTTAGAGGCTAAAACCGCGTATGACACTTGATTCGCACGAATCCGTTTAGAAATGGCCGAGATACGCCGTGTTACACTTCCGGACGATGAAATCTTGCTAGTTCTCACGTTTGCAAGCGAAACGCACGATGCACCGCGTTTCGTTCAATTCGTTCAAGAACTCTCGTATCTCAGACATCCGCGAGTGTTTCGCCGTCGAAAACGTGGTCCCCGTCTGTTTTAGACGCCATAAAGGCGAATGACACTTGATTCGCACGAATCCGTTTGGAAATGGCCGAGATACGCCGTGTTACACTTCCGGACGATGAAATCTTGCTAGTTTTCACGTTTTGCAAGCGAAAGGCACGATGCACCGCGTTTCGTTCAACTCGTTCAAGAACTCTCGTATCTCGGACATCCGCGAGTGTTTCGCGTCGAAAACGTGGTCCCCGTCTGTTTTAGACGCTAAAAACGCGTATGACACTTGATTCGCACGAATCCGTTGAGAAATGGCCGAGATTCGCCGTGTTACACTTCCAGACGATGAAATCTTGCTAGTTCTCACGTTTTGGAAGCGACACGCACGATGCACCGCGTTTCGTTCAATTCGTTCAAGAACTCTCGTATCTCGGACATCCGCGAGTGTTTCGCGTCGAAAACGTGGTCCCCGTCTGTTTTAGACGCTAAAAACGCGTATGACACTTGATTCGCACGAATCCGTTGAGAAATGGCCTTGATACGCCGTGTTACACTTCCGGACGATGAATTCGTTCAATTCGTACAAGAACTTTCGTATCTCGGACATCCGCGAGTGTTTCGCGTCGAAAACGTGGTCCCCGTCTGTTTTAGACGCTAAAAACGCGTATGACACTTGATTCGCACGAATCCGTAGAGAAATGGCCGAGATACGCCGTGTTACACTTCCGGACGATGAATTCGTTCAATTCGTTCAAGAACTCTCGTATCTCGGACATCCGCGAGTGTTCCGCGTCGAAAACGTGGTCCCCGTGTGTTTTAGAGGCTAAAACCGCGTATGACACTTGATTCGCACGAATCCGTTTAGAAATGGCCGAGATACGCCGTGTTACACTTCCGGACGATGAAATCTTGCTAGTTCTCACGTTTGCAAGCGAAACGCACGATGCACCGCGTTTCGTTCAATTCGTTCAAGAACTCTCGTATCTCAGACATCCGCGAGTGTTTCGCCGTCGAAAACGTGGTCCCCGTCTGTTTTAGACGCTATAAACGCGAATGACACTTGATTCGCACGAATCCGTTGAGAAATGGCCGAGATACGCCGTGTTACACTTCCGGACGATGAAATCTTGCTGGTTTTCACGTTTTGCAAGCGAAACGCACGATGCACCGCGTTTCGTTCAATTACTTCGAGAACTCTCGTATCTCGGACACCCGCGAGTGTTCCGCGTCGAAAACGTGGTGCACGTCTGTTTTAGACGCTAAAAACGCGTATGACACTTGATTCGCACGAATCCGTAGAGAAATGGCCGAGATACGCCGTGTTACACTTCCGGACGATGAATTCGTTCAATTCGTTCAAGAACTCTCGTATCTCGGACATCCGCGAATGTTCCGCGTCGAAAACGTGGTCCCCGTGTGTTTTAGAGGCTAAAACCGCGTATGACACTTGATAAGCACGAATTCGTTGTGAAATGGCCGAGATACGCCGTGTTACACTTCCAGACGATGAAATCTTGCTAGTTCTCATGTTTTGCAAGCAAAACGCACGATGCACCGCGTTTCGTTCAATTCGTTCAACAACACTCGTAACTCGAACATCCGCGAGTGTTTCGCGTCGAAAACGTGGTCCCCGTCTGTTTTAGACGCTAAAAACGCGTATGACACTTGATTCGCACGAATCCGTTGAGAAATGGCCGAGATTCGCCGTGTTACACTTCCAGACGATGAAATCTTGCTAGTTCTCACGTTTTGGAAGCGACACGCACGATGCACCGCGTTTCGTTCAATTCGTTCAAGAACTCTCGTATCTCGGACATCCGCGAGTGTTTCGCGTCGAAAACGTGGTCCCCGTCTGTTTTAGACGCTAAAAACGCGTATGACACTTGATTCGCACGAATCCGTTGAGAAATGGCCTTGATACGCCGTGTTACACTTCCGGACGATGAATTCGTTCAATTCGTACAAGAACTTTCGTAT